>WFKH01011581.1:32846728-32885541 GCA_016163765.1 Magallana hongkongensis | reverse complement strand
TATGGCAAAGCTTCGTAATTACCTAGAATAAATCATAACTGTTGATAATGATAGAAAAATACTATAGATATGTCGACGTTCGGATGCCCCCGTCCTTTGTAGCTGGAGGAGTTCCGATAAAATATTTCAAAACATTCGCATGCGCAGTGAGGCACTTCAAACATGGCGGAAACTTGAAATGTGTTAAAAAGACGAAATGTACAACTGTGTTAACACGTAAATCGGAAACAAGAAAATGAATAGGTCAAAGCAGTACGACGCAACGTTGCCACTTAGTGTTGAAGACAGGTAAATAAAGTGTGATTGCGACATTTACTGAGTTTGAATGCAAAGACGACATTCATACAGCATCGATCATTTAATCCAAAGCTCTTTAGCTAATTCATATTTTCTGCAGACTTATTTGATGCCATTTTAATGAAGTATTGTATACATTGTACCCCTCTGAAATGAAGTGTACATCTATTTAAGACTAGTTTTCAAATTTGGTGTTTTAAATCGGTCTTCTGTAGATTTGGGCTGGGTTTACATATGTTTTAAAATTAAACGTTAATTAAACATTTTTTCTATCTTTAGGCTATAATCTCATAGCTAAGAGTATGTCATGTCAAACAAAAGTAATGAGCAGGTAATACGCAGGTTAGGATCACTTTCTTTGGTGATTCATGCATTCATTAATGTACATCAGTACGTTAGCTAAAAGAAACAGCCAAATCGTCCTCTATGATTCTGACATCATCATGATTATTTTGTGCAGTCTGTGATTTTTCTTAGGTCGCTGTACGTTTCGACCAATCTGGGGCATGTATATTTCAGTCCTGTAAGTTTCCTGTCAGTTTCAGTCGCTGTAGATTTTGACCAATCGATAAACGAGGCATGTAGATTTCAGTCTGGCTGTTTCTATAGAGCTATGAATTAACTGTAAGCTTCCGTAACAAATAGAGGGAATCATACTCGGTAGACGTAATTATATAAATTTACTGTGCAAAAATAGAAAAATATTTATTCTGCTAAAATATGGTATATCCGCATTAAAAGAGATAAAATGTAACAACTTTTCGAATACAAGTTTTATCTGTAATCCAGCTGTTTTGGAGATCAATCCCTTGGTCTATCCTGATCTTCTTGGGGATCAATCTTTCAAACTTGGTGAAGGGTTTAGTTATGGGAAAACTTGCTTACCAAAAGTTGTATACATGTATATATTTCATGTTTATTTATGTAAGATATTACCAATTCAGAATTTTATTTTTTGCCCTCTAGATTTACATCCCATTTAGGGTATTCATGTCATTGCAAACCACAGTTTGGAGTACGCAAGCTCCATGATAATGTAGAGAATCAATGTGAATCACACGTGGGTTTACCGGTGATGGGGTATTCTCAAACTGGCAATTATAACGAAAATGGATGATTAGTTCCAACCTGATTAAATCAGTCTAATGAAATTATGAAAATGAACCCCCTTCTCCAATCATTGATAGGATCAGTCATGCAGATAATCATAGAAAGGGGTCTGATTATATTTTTGATTAAATCAACTTTTAGTGTAAGATATGCAGTTCTTGTTCATCTAAAACCATGCATAAGCAAAAGAACACTTTGATATATTGTATATACCGGTATTTCAAAACTTTAATCATAACTCACAAATTTGAAGTTATGCTGTTCTTGCTTTGCCTTTCAAAAACAAATCTTCGGTTAATTAAAATCTGTAAATTTGATTTCTCTGTGAGATCTGGCAACTTTGTAAGTTGTTGTAGACATTTGAGTGAAACACCATGCAGTAATGTATGCATTGTGATGTTGATATACTTGTATAAAGGACTAGTAATCACCAGTGGGTGATTTTCTAGGTGTTCTTGGTCTTTTGTCAAATCAACAAGATTTTAAAAATGTTTAAAATAATCTTTCAGATGAAACCCTACCTACTATTATGCACAAATCTGAAGGGTAATTAAATTTTATTGGTTCTAAGGTTGTACAATTTAAAATTTGCACCTAATCTCAGACAATTTGTATCAGTTTAATAATTTTTGAAATAGTACATGATTCTCACAGGCTAGAGAAAAAAATGCAGCTAGGTTTGATGGGTTTGCTTAGTTTCCTTAAATGCTTGAAGCTGAAAAGAGTTTTGGACCTCGAGAATTCATTTGTCATGTTATTTGATAATTTGTGAATTATTCATATTACTGACTCAAAGACTCGTTAGATATTCCATATTAAGATAAGGCTTTGTACTATTGTGTATATATATCATATCAAATGCAACTTACCAGCATGTATGGAAATATAAACTGCCATGTCTGTGTCCCCTTTAGCACTCATGTATTGGTATTTTTTCCATTCTGTATGAAACCTTCAGGGTTGTCCTACTCTGTTGTGTATTCCACTATCTGTTCATCATAGTCTGACATTGGACATCTGGTATTCTAAATCCCAGTCTGGACAGTGTGAGGCAAACATTGTAAGAATTTTGGTAAAAATGATTTTTTATTTATTTTTTTTTAACCATTCATTTATATATATATATACATTCTTGAACTTCATAATCATATTGCAAGTAAATTATAAACTTAGAATTTTTCTACATAGAATTCAAGTTGTGAATACCAGATTGAAGAAAATTGTTGAGGTTTTAATTTAAATGAATATCTGCAAGAAGAGCAATTTTTAATATGACAAAATCTAAGTTGTCTCCCTTTCACTAAATTTATATGATGCAGCAGTTATATGTACATATATGCTTAAAATTATGGGGAAAATCATAAAAATTGTTTAAAAGAAAAAAATTTGAAATTGTGAGTATTTATGAAAACTTAAATACCGATGCTTTTGGCATGATGCTGAAGCTGAATTTAATTTTAATACAAGTTTAATCTAAGATTAGATGGATGTACATTTTAAAACCTGTGGTTATCTGTTGTATGTTAAAATTTATTGAGGTCCATCATGCCTAGAGGCTTTCTTGGCTATTATACTGGCGAACACCTGTGAATTCATAGTAATTATTGAACTGTAAGGATAATCCATTGGCACTCTGTTCTATATTTATCCCTGACCATCCTGAATTTGATAAAGACTCTCATGTGCTGCCCTCTATCTTTATTTCATAATTATTTAATTAAGGTAACTGTCTTTCTAGTCATATCTAACATGATTCTGATAAAAGGTGACTATTGTAATCCATTTTCTGTATACTAGTATATACAAATTATCCCTGTTTTGTTAGATTATATCCAGTCTGTTTTTTCCCCACTTTTTTCCCAATGTACATGTAATTACAGATGTCTGTTAAATCTTCAATTTTTTTTAATAAAAAAAAAGAATGAAAATAATTGGATCTCTGAGAGATTTCGTGACATATTCTTAGATCAGTTTTGTTACTGTTAACACATTGCTTCTATTTTCCTTCTCTAAATGATTAAATTCTATTTTTTATATCACGTTTTATAATTACTTGGGGTTTATTTGCACTGAAGGAGTGGTCATCGGTCAGTAGTTTATGAATGTAAACTGACTCCTTGTATTGATCTGTTCAGCATCCTGCTGAGCTCTCGTTATTCTGACAGCAACCAGCCAAGGCAACCAGTACTAGTACTTCAGATTATAAATACATATTATACATGTACATCTATATACCAAGGCACATCTACATGTGTACCCCTAACATATGAATGAGATAACTCACTAGGTCATTAGCTGGCTCTATAAGAGATAGGAGGGATTCTGCAGCTCTAGGGGGGCTTACCCAATCAAGTGATGTGGCAGGCATTGGCAACTCTATTTATAATCTTTTGGCAGATAGACTGGAAGAGGAGGGTGTTAAAAATCTGTATGTGCGTATGTGTGTGGGTTTCAAACAGCACTTCCTGTGAAAATTAGGAGTCGTTAAGGATCCTTTTCCTCTTAAGTGTATTGTCGAGGAAAAAATCAGTGTACACGTGTTTATGATTGGGAGAGATTGTGATCCGTGATGAAGATTAAGATAATAATTCTGGGAATTACGTAGAAAACAAAGGAATACTTGTGGAAGTGAAGGTTTGTATATAGAGTGTTGGACACTCCTAGGTTCTATATGATATGTACGTTGGCTTTTGGCTGTAAATTAGTGATGGTGAGTTTGTTTACTGTATCTGGGTCAGGATGCCGTCTGCATCTTTTCCCTGACCTTTCTTTCTTTGTGAAGCAGTCCCTCTAATCTATTGCCATCTCCATCCCCCCTCCAATTATCTTGATAATGGCGTAATTGAGTTTTGGTGTGAAACCCAACAAAACCATACTCCTATGGGAATTTAGAGTTTAGTCCTACTTTAGGGAAGTTGACAGGAGAGAATATTAAATTCACATGGGTGACAGGGTCCAGTTTTTCTTTTGTTTTCTGACTTTGTTATTGTGTACATGGGATATTGACTGAGAATGGGTATCAAGTTGGGAATGACTTGGCGTGTGGCTCTGTTTTTGATGTGCTTGATTGAGATCAGTATTCCACAATAGATGTAAGGCGATACTGTCTGGAGATAATGTCAATTTGGCAATATGAAGGCCTCGTGTGCCATGAGCAGATCCCTCTATTCAGTTGTCGTCATGTGTCGCTAGCAGATTTTAGCACATGGCTTTGTCTTGGGCTGAAATTGATTGAAGATTGCTCGTCTGCAGGTCTTTGGGAATGGCCATTCCAAAATAAGTTTTTTATCGGTGAAATAAACATCTGAAGTTAAATGGTGTCAGTGACATCATGAAATATCTGATTACTTGAAGAACTCTGGTGTGAAAACAATTAGCAGCTTCTCTATACCTACGGTTGTAATTATTAATTACTAGTAGTTGACAGATGGCACAATCAGAAAAGAGAGGACATTTTATACAAGAGGCAGAAAGATAGAGAGTTTGAGGGAAAAATCAATCATTTTGTAATGTTTGATGGAGAATGTCGTAATATTTTCTCAGGGATGGACAAAGCAGGAAATATTGTAGTATGGAGCTGTAGTTAGTGACTGATGGCAACTTCCTATACAAGGTCAAGGCCACTTCATTGAAAACTTGTGTTGGGTACATGTACTGGTCTTCAGCAGTCTTATAATATTTACTCCCAAGGAGTATGAAAAGAAAAGAGCCATAGGGGAAAGTGTTAGTGGCTGCTTGTGTTAAAGGAATTGTGAATTTCTGTGAAATGGAGAGGTTTTTTATCTGAAAATTGTGGATGTTATTTTTAACTTTAGGTGAGATTCCTGTGATGAGTCTTTCCTCAAACATGTGATTTTATGTGTGGTTGTCATGTGTTATGTAACAAAAACTCAAATATTTCTTTAGCTGTTTATACTGTCTGAAATATTTCCCAGTGCCATGGAAGTCTTGTCCAATATTTCATGGGTTTTATTTTGAATGTAGATTTTTTCTAATTATGACTTTGATTGCCTTCAAAGAGTCATTGTTATCGAGTTACTTTAAAAATGCTTGTATACTGTTAATTTCTGATGAATAAGAAGCAGGCTAAAATATGAAAGAGAATTTCTGCAATATCATGTCATTTATTTCTAGTTAATTAACCAAATCATGAAAGGCAATGATGGTAATGTGATTATTCTGCTTGGGAGAAAGCAGTAGAAATCTTATCTATAACAAAAAGTTAAAAAGTTCCACAGCTTTTATTCTCTTTCTCTGATTTTTATCTTGCTACATCTGTTCTTGAGATTCGTAATTTATAGTCTCCAAGCTAAAGCACAAAATTTTTCTTTTCCGAGTTTAGCTTGAACACAGATAAGTTACAGATGGATCTGACCGCTGGACCATACCTAGAGTACCCTGATGGGACCGTGCCAAGTAAGTCTTTGTGATCCTCCCCATCACCCCCCTTCTTTGCTCCTCCCCTTTCTAAAAGAAATGTACATTGTATAAGCAAAATGTGAGTGTAAATAGGGGAGGAGTGTAGCTATGAATATAACCATATTGAATTAAGGTTAATTTTGTGATGCTTTTGGGAGAAGAATTTATTAATTATGTTGTATTATATTAAAGTCAGATTTTGATATTCTTGGACTTTGCACCTTAGAATATAATTTCTCTTACATAATACTTGAATAATTGCTATAATGTGAATGCATTTTATTTTAGTGGTGACGAAAATGAACACTGGTCGAATGTCGCCTGTTCGGTCTCGCACCATGAAAGAATATGACTCGGTGAGATAACATTTGACATTGAATGAGATACATGTATTTAATTAGTATCAAGTTAATCTCTTTATATTTATGTAGGTTTATGAGTTTCTGTTATCATAATTATAACGTTAATATTCCAATAAAGAAAACATCTATGCAAAAATATAGAGAGAGGAGTGATAAAAACTTATAATTGGCGAGTTGTAATTTCATCTTACCCGGTACTATGAATATGTATATCACTGAAGAATAGAAAGCTTATAGTGGGTCGATTTTGTGTGTATTGTATGTAAATTTTCAAATGAGTGCTGTTTATGCAACTAAGATATTATCAAAGTTTACAAAAATATATTGAAGCAAAATAAAAAAACAAAACCAAAAGAAAAACAATATTGAGGCTGGTCAATGAAAAGTGAACCTAAGATAATGGGTTTAATATCATCCTTTTTTTTTCATTATAGCAAATTACAGACTTGAAGAAGGAGAACTTTAATTTAAAGTTACGGATTTATTTCATGGAAGAGAGAATGCAGCAGAGATTAGGGGATGGAGATGATGTGTTTAAAATTGTAAGATGTACCACTGAATCCCCCTCAAACAATTTTAATCGAGACAGATGGTGAAGGGAAAATACTCGAATTTGTTAAACATTTATTTTAAGCAATACAATATTCTTGACTGTACCGTTTAAAAACATGCAATTTCCAAACCAGCTTTCATATAATTTATGCTATTTATTTTGAGGGGAAGAAAAATGCTTTTAAAGTTATCATTGAGTCATTTACACCCTGTACTTGCTCTTTAAGCCCTCTGTAGTAAATTTCTTATTTCAGGATTCTCTTTCCTGATTTGTATCCCGAAAAAGGAGTTTGACTTCTTCCCTTTTCAATTTTTTGTCAAAAATAGAAAGAAGTTTTCATATCTTTTTAATTCATAGACAACAAAGTATTATCTCACAGAAATCATTGTATAAAGGGGTAGTATTTAGTTGTATATTTGTGTTTTAATCTTCAGAATATTGAACTAAAAGTGGAAGTAGAGACCTTGAAAAAAGAATTGAAAGAAAAACAAGAGTTACTGAAAAAGGCATCGTAAGTACTTCCGGACATGTATTACAGTGCATATGCATCTAATAGTAATTAAAATGTTGAAGACAAATACTGGCCATGTCAACAAAATGGCAAAAAACATGTATGATTTAAGTACCAGTTGACAGTTTTAATATAGAATAATATGTTCAGTTGAAAATTGGAAAGGAAAAGTACCATGTATATCATGTTCAGGTGAAGTATTGTTCCACCAGAGTAAACAGATAGCGCCCTTTGTTCTTTCTAGGGAAGCGATAGACGCCCTGGCCACCAAGCGAGAGGAAGACCTGCAAGAAATCCGAGAGGAGCTAGAGCAGGAAATGTCGAACACTAGGGCCAGACTGGAGGAAGAGGTGGAGTGTAAAAAGAAGGTAGGGGACCATTTAATGGCCGGTTTATGGAGTTCCATAATGGATCATTAATGTTTTAATATTGATTATTTTTCCACAGTTTCATGCAACCAATTTTGATGTTATAATATGAGATGGAGATTTTTTTTTTTGGAATCATTATAGTGCATGATTTTTATGGAGTTTTGCAGTGAATTGAATTTTGATTATTATTAGAATAAGAGAAAAAAAATCAGATATTAAAGTCAATGGAACATGAAAGTTTCACACAGTTATTGATTTTATTTTGTAATATTAACCTTTTTCTAGGAGGTAGAAGCTTCTCAGAAGTCTCTGCAAGAGGCCACTCATCAGCTGACCGATCTGGAGAACAGGAATGAACAACTGGTGATGGAAATCCGGCATCTGGAGCAATCCAAGGAAATCCAGCTGCAGGTTGGTTTTTCAAAGCATATATTTGTCATCAATAGCCATTTAGGGGTTTGAACAGTTATATATCAAATTGAGCTAGAAAGGGAAAAAAGTGCATTCAAAATTGCTGATTTGTAGTAGAAGTACATGTTATAATTAGAAAAATGTTGCTTTATATCAATTATGAAATTGGGGGATCTGTAATGGGTATTCATTTCTGTTTAAAAATTATTTTCTTAAATTTTCTTTTTCAGTCATTGAAAGAGGATTTGGATGCTCAAAAAAGGTGAGCACTTTAAAGATTACCACATTACTTTTATCTTTCACTAATTAGTTAGAATGTAAAGATAAAATGACAGTGGTTTGCAATGTACAGCGAGTCTGGAATTTTTAATGTGGTTTTTTCATTGGTAGGGAACTAACAGCTCAGATAGCAGAGAATCAGCAAAACCTGGGAGAGATGGACCATCTCCTGAAGATGAAGGAAGACCTGGAGGAGAGGGTGGAATCCCTGGAAAAGGAACTCTCTCGAAAAGACCGGGACATGGAGGTTTGTTCCAAGGCTCTCTATTGTGTAATTTTGAAAATGTGTATGTTCTTTTTAAAAATGCATCATAATGAAGATAGACAGTTTTAACTGTTATAGATTGCATGAAAACACTTTCCTCCAATTTTCGTGTCATTTTCATCGAAATTTGAAAATTCATAGACGTTTCTTTGATGTTCAGTTATTTTTGTTCAATGTTGTGGTGTCAAAAACTAGGTGAAAATACAACGATAATGAAATACTGTAGATTAAATATGATACGTATTTTGAATATTTAATTAGTCAATTTGATGATTATGATTTCATTAAGGCCACAAGCCTTCAAAGAGTTTTGATTGAAAAAGAATTTCTCATGACCATTTCTTTGTTTTCTTTCTGTCTCTCTGGCATGCAGCATTTGTCATGTATTGTCAAAGACACCACACAGGTAGAGAGTCAGTCCTTCCTGGCCCCCCGCCATCTACAGGTGTGTCTTAGTTCCAGGTCAAATTTTCCTACCGCTACTCAAATCTATAGACGGGGCTAATTACCTGCTGCACTCACTAACACCTGACGTAGAGTCCATCTACTCTTTACTAACACCTCAATTTTTTTTTTTTAGATTCGTATTAGTTTCTTTTGGTTATGTTTCAGAAGTTTTTAGTGCTTGGGATGGTTATTTTGTATGTATGCTTTGGGAAAAATTTGACACTTTAAAGTTCAGATTTTAAAACAAAATGATAGGAAAAGTTTGATGGAAATTTGAAAGGCAGTGAAATTATCATTTTTCTCATGCATTTGTCATCTATTTACCGTATGAAAATTTTGAAAAGGAACACAATAGCAATAGTTGATAAAGCCATTCTTTAGTTACAATTATTTATAATATTCACATTGTTGTAAAGCCTTTTCGAAGTACTTTTCATTTTTCTCCACTAAATTCATATCACAAACCAGTAAATTTCTTTAAAAATTAGATCATTTACATCAGTTACATGCTTGCATGATTTTATTTTGGTATGAGAAGAAATTGGCAGATTGTAGTACTAGATGTATGAGATTTATTGAAGATGCTTTGTATTTTGACATGAACTGTATCACACTGTGTAGCTAGCCTATAGTTGCCACTACCTGTAGATGTAGATGTTGTATAATCTAGACCCTTCCATCTTCTGAATAATTCTCTCCGTTTAATTCTTATTTTACACTGCTCCTGTCCAAACCTTCATGACCAGTTGTCATGATTATAAACTGGCACAATTTGCTTGGATTAACTATGGTTTTGGAACTCTTATGGATGAATACTTCTAACAAAACGGTGTAAAAATAAATGTATTATTTTGTATTATTTGTGCAAAATTTCATTGAATAAAGCATGATTAATTCCTATTTTTGCCGATTATTTAATTACAGGCTCTACTAATAGTAATAATTTTGATATGTAATGTAAATTCTGTGTTGTTTGATTTTTTTCACCAAAGGATGAGGTGGATGATCAGAAATCTGAGTTGTGTACCTTGAAATCCAAAGTGGAAGATCTAAAGGAAGATGCTAACAAGAAAAATGAAATGATTGGAGTAAGTGTTACTGAAAAACGATTTGTTTTAGAAGTCATGTTGATGAAACAATGAGGAAAACACCAGTGCATTCATCATTTATTTAAAATTGAAGGGTGAGATTATATTGTGGATAAAGATGCACAGGTTTTATTGTGTGTTATGAACAAATACATGTAGAAGTAATGTATTTAATATGGTTTGTTGAAAATAATGAAAATCTAATCTTACAGAAACTGGAAGATCTGCTGAAAGCCAATGAAGAAGAAAAGAAAGTAAGAGGATGTAGTGCATTTCGTCAAAATGGTTATTTCAGCCTTTCTTAATTCTTAATGAAAGAAAATAAAATTTCCTTGTTTTCTTTTTTTCTTCAAGGATGCACTTAAGAAACTTAAAGAGTCAGAAAACAAATTGCAAAAGCAGAATGAATTACAGCCATTATGGGACTCAACGGTTAAAGGACTGCATCAGGATTTGAGGAAGAGAAACAAGGAGGTGAGAGGTCAAATAGTTCAACCTTATATTAAAAAATGTTTTCTCTCAATTTATTTCATTGTACATTTATGTACATGTATTTTTTGTACGATCCAAAACCATTGAAAAAATCATGAAAATTCTCAGGGAACTTTCATTGTGTTTTTATACATTTACATGTATGTACAAGTAACTAGGTATGATCTTTAAGTGAAACCATCAGCAAAATTATGTAAATACTGAGAAAAATTTTATTTAAATATTTAATTTGTGATTTACTTTCTACAGAGTTTTATTTTTGAGTTAACATATTTGGAAATTCAGGTACTGTGTTTATTGAATGGAAACTTATTGTTGACAGCACATACTTTGCAGTTTTATTTGATGGGATGTGTAACAGTAATATTTATCTTTTGGTTGATTAAGAGTTATACCCCTTTTATTGCATTCATTTGCACTCTTTGGGGCACTGAGAATCTCAAGTCTTTATATTTCACTGTGTGAATTTCAATGTTATGACATGCTTACCTTAAAAGTGTAGTTCACTCATTGGTAAATGCTTATAAGATGAAATTGTAGTATTTTTTCTTGGTTAGAGAGAGAGAGAGAGAGAGAGAGAGAGAGAGAGAGAGAGAGTGTGTGTGTATATTATGTTATGTGTCATAAACCATGTAAATCAATGATGTTCATATAAATATATTTAGAAAATAAATTTAGATCAGTATCAGTAACAAAAAAAGTATTTAGAGCTGAAAGTATAAAACCTATGGAAAAACAATGACAGCAGGAATATCAAGATTGGTTAGAGAAAGTTTCTTCACCAGAGATGTATTGTTTATTTTGCACAGGTTGATGACCTGAAAGACAAGCTGGAGAGGAAGGAGGAGGAGCTAAGACAGTGTCAGGACGAACTGCACTCCATGTCAGTCAAGAAGCAGAAGGTACGACAGCCATTTATCTTGCTGTGGCATGGTGATTGAATTGCAGTAGTTAAACTGACTGAAAGTTTGCTTATTTACATTTAATGTTCTGCTGTGTTTTGAGAAATTATTGCAGTTTTCTTAACGATATCCGATCCTCAGCAATGTTCGATAACTCTTAAATATCCGGATTTCTTTTATCCATACCATAAATTTGACTTTTATACAGACAATTTTAATTAGTATTCTAGTGTAAGTATTACAACCAGTCACACAACTACATGCTTGGAGTAGTGGATCCACGAAGAACTACTAATGGATTACAAGTTGGTAAAGAGTTCGAGCCACCGGTGCACCGGCACTTTTTTTTCAAACTCGTTAATTCTATTATATCCATCGTAGGTAAATTTGCAATAACTTTGTAAAATGCATGGATACCATCTAAAAATTTCATTTTATTTCATTTCATTTATTAAGTTTTAAAGAAACATAACACTTTTATGATGAAAAAAATACTTTGAGGCTGAGGATCGGAGAACCTTAAATTAATAGTAAAACAAATTTGGCATGTAATTCCATTGATAAGTTGAAATGGAAATACATGTATCATTTCATATTAATAAAATAGAATATGGTCAGTGAAGAAAAAAATAGACCAGAAAGCAGGCAATATTTTTTCCAGCATGTCAACACATTTTGGACAGATTTTTAATTGAAAAAGTATCAAATCTTAGGATAAAAGAATTTTCATTCACATGTGAATATTAAACAGCATTTCAACAAATATATCCCCTGCTTCTCATTATAATAAATAAGAGTGCTAAAGGAACAAAATGAAAAAGTTTTACATTGCATTTTTCTTATCAAAGTGTATAAATGACTTTTATCACCTCTTCAGTTAACAAACATAAAATAAAAATCACAATATGATTAGACTTAGTGTGGGGAGAAGAAAAGGTATAGGTATTAAGAGGGGTGATATGGCTAGAAATTGTTAGTCCAATGGATTATGGTTATAACTTGAGAAAGAAAAACACATTGAATAGGCGTAATCCGTCTTATGCTGACCTCTGTGTAAAAATCAACTTCACCTGGGGAGTAAAATGCAATTAAGTTGTCTTTGTTGTCTTGAGAATTTAACCTTTGCTCAATAGAAAGAAAACACTGAACATTGTTGATTACTCTATCAAGGATTAAGGGGGGGGGGGATTTTATTTTTTAATTTGTCTACTGTGTGTTTTATTTTTTCATGGGCTATTGAAAGAGTACCTGTTATTGTGTATTAATTTATAAAAAACAGAGACAGGCTTTGATCTTTTCTTCTCTCTTTTCCTTGTACATATTGAATCTGAAGTGAAGTGCTTTTTCACACTATGTTTGGGTGCAGACCTTGTAACTCTCAACAATGAACAATGAACCCTGTTTCTATGAACAAGAATTATACATGTATTAGTGAATTTAAAATTTTGAAAGATACTGAGAATGAAAATTGTGTTGTTATCCCCCCTCCCCTTTTAAATAATAAATTTTAAAATATTAAAAATAAAAGTTCTATCAATCCCCCTCTCCCCAACTCCCAGCCCCCAACCTCCACCTCCAATAGTCTTAACAAAATCATTTCTCCATTAGGAAAGGACTTATGATTTCACATCAATAAAACTTAAGTGATTTTAAATAGTAAATAATCAAAATTGCATGGTTTGACTTAACGTTTGATTTGTTTAATTGTGTTGATTGCTGATGTTGTTTTTGACTGTGTTTATTTTTTCTTTTTGTGTGTTTTGTTACTAACTAGGAAGTAGACAAACAGCATGAAGACATTGTGTTTTTAGAAGACAGTTTGTCCAGCATGAAAGTTCAACTGAAAGAGAGAGAACTGCAAGTGGAGGTAGTAGCCATTTTAATGTATCACTTGTATGGAGAAAAAAATAGCACAGAATATCAGATAGAGTGCTCTTTGGAGATTTATGTGTTAAAGATGAAGTGTATGAATTTATAGTGCCATTTAACGATCATGTTAGAATTGTCAATTCAGAATCTTTTAGCTGTAGTTAGTTTTTAATTAATGTGCATTTTATATGGAACTGCATGAAGAAAATAATTCAGTTAAAATGATGATGATGATGATGATGATGATGATGATGCATTGGATAAAAGTACTGGTTGAGGTGAATTTTACAGTTTAAATTTATGTATGGAAAAGTAATTTTAAAAAATGAAGTCTTTATTGACATGTATGTTTATCAAATATGGATGTGCAAAAAGGTAGGGTACAGACTATTTTGAAATAATGTCACAGGAAATACATGTAATGTGATGTTTAATGAGACTCGGCCAAACCTGACATGAAATGTAAAAAGATAGAAATATATAAATGTTCACAGAGATGAGAAACCTGACTGTTCAAGTGGTTATGATGAGGATTGTGCAATGTATACTAGAACATTTCATGAATCATCTCTCACGCAACTTGGGAGGGATGTATAGAATGCATTACTGGAATGCATATCAATTTGCGTCTCTGATAAACAGAACTCCACCAAGTGTTTGATGTTAATCAAATGATATTTAAAGGCTTTTTAAATATTCAGCGTAAATTCTGCGGGGTTAATTGTCCAGTTTGTCAGATTATTTACGCGCCCCCCTTGGCACACGTCAGATTATGCAGATAGGACGGAGGATGCTCGGGAAGGAATTTACGGACATTAAAACCCCCATCGAGCAGTAGTTTGGAAATTTTAGCCGTTGATAACAGAGACATGTAGGGGTTCAATAAGATGTCTTTAAAGATGTGCAGTAGAGTCTTCAATATCTATCGGGAGGGTTTTATTTTAATTGTGAGGCTTTGTTTAGATCGAGGCAATACACCAGGTTCTTTAACTGTAAACACCTTTAATGGATGGGTATCGTTTGGTCGCCTTTTATAAGTACACCCATTGAATATGAGCTTCATGAGCTAGGGGGATTAATTCTTGACTCGCAGGCTTATTTGCAGTGATTTATTGACAGCTGTTTTTTAATTTGTTTTGAACCTCGGAGCCGATTGCTAAGCTATCTGCTGCCCTCACCAGTGCCGAATTCTGAATTCTAATGAAAATATGAATTAAAGTAATGCATCAACTTTTCACAGTGGGATAACTTGCTGGAAAATTAATTAGCTGCCATACTTATTTTGAATTTTTCAAGGTGTAAGTTGACCAAGTTTGATATATTTTTCCCATCCTTTTTAAAAAAAAAACTAATCCCTTATTGAAAATTTAAAGTACATTATTTCTCTGTTTTTTGTTTTGCTTTTTGTTTTTTTGCTTTCGATGAGAAATGAGTATTTTAAAAATATTTTTTTTCACTTTTTTCCTCCCACTGAAATTATAAAAGCGCATTTGCTTTACAAAGAAAAGAAAAAAACAATAGAATTTGTCAAAGTAAAATATGTTGAAAATTTGAACCTTTTGATAATTACTTGGAAGAATTAAATACCATTGATGTTTATTTTCTCTTTGTAAACATTGCTTATATATCCTCTAATTCCCTCAAGGGAAAAGAAAATATTTTCAAAGGGTTGTTTATTATTTACCATTCAGAAATGTGTTAAACAAGTCATTATGTGGAGGGATAACTTTTCAATTTTCTCCACATTTTGAATGACAAAAGCAGGATTTTCTAATCCCAATAGTATTTTCCTAGACTTGCTAGTTGTGTTTAGATGTCTATGTATTTGGGAGTATAGAAGAGAAGTCTAATCTCCTTATGGACTTGTGTATTGACCTTTCAGCCAAATTAACTTTGTTGACCCAAGAGGTGTAATTAAGTCGTCTTTATTGATACAAGGTATTTCTCTCCGAGAGAGGAAAAAAACTTAGCATTCGTGCAATAGCTCTCGGGGAACAAAATTTCTAACTGGACCAATCAGTGAACACCTTGTCGATTTCAAGTGCTGCTTGCCCCCTCTTAAATCGCAGAACTGAATGATACCTGAAAGGAGAATACCCTCTTTAAAGAGAATAGATTTATCCAGTCTTTCAGGGTACCCATGTGTATTAGCTAGTGTCAGATTAAAAAACACAAGATTTACATAATCTTGATCTCCAGTTAATTGTTATTTAAAGCCACGGAGTTTCCTACTTGTTGTCTTTTAGTTGACGTTTTTATTTGTGTTTTATTGTCTGTTGAGCCAGAGCCTCTTCTTCAGGGTGGTAGGGCCTTACACTTGGCTTAGGAGATAATCCAGTAGCTGGGGAATAATTGATGGAGAGAAATGCTGACTAAGCCATAAGCAGCGCAAAATGACAAAATTATCTGTTTTGAAAATTTGGTTTGATGGAATTATTTTTTCTCTCTTCAAAGTTTGAAAGAAGTAGAAAGTTACTGTGTTTTTGCTTTTGTCAGTTGTGAACAATTCTATGGTGATTAGATCAGAAGGTTGATGAAAGATGGAGTTTAATTCAGAAGATTTTGCTTGGGAGTCCAGTGATGATAGTTTGTGGGAATCGGAAATGAAGTCCGATCAAAAATGGACTTGGAAACTACAAGAGATTTCCAAAGAAAACCAAAGTGGAGTGGCAAAGGCAACGGGTAGTCAAAGCTTGGAACCCAAGTGGAGTTCAGAACTGTTGGAAGATTCGGGGATTGAGGAGAAACTGCCATCCAATCCCATTGATCCACAGTGGACTTCTGGACTTAATGGGATATTGTCTGATGGAAATCAAAACTGGACAATTAACTTGTTTAGGGAATCTAATTTAGAGGATAAGTGGAGCATGGAGTTAATTGAAGAGAGACTTACATTGGAGAAACTGACCAACGATTGTGGGGGTGATTCTCAGAGATTGACTGATTATTGTGATGATGTTTTTCCACAGAACTTGCTGAAAAACCTGGGTAAAAAAGAGGGTGAGTTGGAAGGGTTCAAGGAGCTGCTAAACAAGGCTGAGACAGCACTACGGCAGAGTGAGGATGCTGTACAGGTAGGATCAGTCATTTACACAGTTTGAATTGATGTCAGTTGGAATCATTAGGTTAAAATTTGATTTATTTTTGGGTCATTGGGGCTATGCTTTACCCTCCTTTTTTTTGGGGGGGGGGGGGGGGGGGGGGGGGGAGAGAGAGTAAACATCAGATAAAATAATCGGAGAGGGCTACATTATAGTAGCTAGACTTGTACCTTTAATAGCATTTTTAACTTAAATACTGTGGATAGTTTTCGTAAAAAAACAAACAACTTTGAAATGAATGCTTATTAGATGATATGTTATGGAGGTTAAAGGGGGGTAGGTTTTCAATTCAGTTTTGATATTCAGTGTGAAACTTAAAAGATTTTGACAGACTTTCCTAATTTAAAATCAGTTTTATTAGTACATGTAGTTGATTTTTGGAAGTACTAAATAGAAAAAAAGGATTAAAAACACACAAGAGCTACTGGTGTTTCATTCAGAATAGTTTGAGAATTTCATTTTTTTTTCTTTCTTTGTAAAGAAACCAGCACATGAATAGGTTTGTGAAATGACAGATTATCATGTGAAAATGACAGATGATATCGTTCACTTTGTAAACATTATCAAACTAATGTTAAAATTTATGTTTAAAGAATTTTTTTTTAGAAAACTAGCCCATTGTACTATCTGGAGTGTTTAAGTTATTTTAGAAAACATCCTGTAGTGTTATAATAACCAAATAATCTCTTTTCAGTAAACAATTTATAAGTAACTTCAGCTTGTTTGGAGATTTAAAACCAATAAATTGCTGTAGACTTTAGGCTATGCAGATTCTTCGCTTTCTGTCTTAATTGTTGGACTTTAAGGCCATACAGAGCTGAAGTGGGAGGGGCCCTGTGTACATTAGGGGGATTAGTGTGGCATTCAGTCAGACCTAGGAGTTCAGGGTACCCTGCAACATGATGTTTACACAACTATTCATCTTGCTTAAAACTTATTAATCACATGCTTTCTATGAGATAGGAAAAGGAGACATGTACTCTATATGCAAGCAAACTTTTATGCGATTCAGATCTAATGACAGTTGGTTTTTTTTTTTTCAACATATCGTTGTACTAATACATGCACTTTTAAAAATAAATTTTTTGATTTTAGATATTGGAATAGTTTTTCAACACAAATATTGTACCAGCTCATGTACTATAGTGTGTAATTAGATTTTTGAATGGGATTTTGATTGTTTTTAAGACTATTAAAATTATGTACCTATAAAATGGGAATTTTTTGTGGTGGAGGGGGGGGGGTGTACCTGTCATATAAGATACATAATACTTTGAAGTTGAAAATAAAATATCAATACTTTATTATTGTTTACTTAGTGACTATTTTCGGGTTCAATTGCTTTGATAATGGCACCATTTAATAAAGTATCAAAATATTCCTTAAGGCCCCAAAGTAAGATTAGGTAAAACTGATTTTGGTGGGGAAAGATTTAATTTAAAAGAATTTTTTGCAGTGGGAAATATAATCATTTCCCTTCTATGTATTTGCAGGATCTTCAGTGCCAGCTTAAGAAAGAAAAAGAGATTGCTTCAGAGGACTACAAATCTCAACACCTACAGGTTTATATACATGTATATATATGAATGAGAGAGAGAGAGAGAGAGAGAGCAAACATTTTAAGAATTTACATTCTATATTCAGAGAGAAATGTTTAAGGAAAGCCTTTTAGTAATTATGCCCCCCTTCAAAGAAGGGAGGGCATATTGCTTTGCTGCTGTCTGTCTGTCAGTCAGTTGGTCTGTTCACCAACAATTTCCTTCATTTTCTTCACTTCTGCACTTACTGAAATGAAATTTGGTATACAGATTTATCATAATAATATCTAGGTCAAGCTTGATTTTGGGTACGATCAAGCAATTTTTGACAGAGTTACACCCTTTAACTTCGAAAAATTCCAATTATTTCCAGTTTCCGTTAATTTTCTTTGCAGAGGTTGCACTTACTGAAATGAAATTTGGTATACAGATTTATCATAATATCTAGGTAAAGTTCGATTTACGGTTCAATCGAGCAATTTTTGACAGAGTTATGCCCCTTGGACTTAGAAAAATTCCAATTATTTGCAGTTTCTATTCATTTCTTCGCAGAGATCTCCAAGGGAGGGGGGCATAAGTGTTTCACAAACATCTCTTGTTTTCATAAGATTTCATAAGAAACCTCCATATATAAAACATTTTTAAATGTCGTAAGGACAAACAAACCTACTTTTTAGAATTCTTGCTTACTGATTCCATGATCTCCCCTCAGTTTAAGGTGGATGATTTGGAGGCCCAGCTACAGACCAAGGACAAGGTCATCCAGCAGCTGACCGAGGGACTGAAGGACAAGGAGCGGCAGATGCAGCAGTGTATGGAGATCTTCAGACCCACCCCACAGGTAAGGGGTGGATCCAAGAATTTGCATGAAGCATTGTATAGAGTGGCCTTACTACCTAACTGTCTCAGTTATTGGGAGTGAAGTAGAAAACCATTTTCAATCAGAGGTACTTTAACACCCTTTGAAATTAAAACGAGAGTCAATTCATCAGATGGTATCTGCAGCCACAAATGAAGAAAGCTGTAAGGTGTAGCTCAATTTCTTATTTTTGAAAGTTTACATGTATATTGTGCTGTATGACTGAATTGATAGGAAGCATTGTTATACTTTACTCATTCATTCAACTTGTTCTAACAGGAGGACGGTTCTGTGAAAGACAAATGGATCCGAGAGTTGCAGAGTAGGCTTCAGGAGAAGGAGAATGCTGTGGAGGTATTGCTTCACTTCTTAATGAATGTGTATCAAGATAGGAACGAAGAGTGCCTAAAATCTTTTAAGTTATTAGTATGATGTCAGGAACACACTTACCCCATATTAACCCATTCTTGGAAAACCTTGATTGCCTGTGGTTTATTGTTTATGGTTTATTGGTAAAGTTCCCAACATGGAGCTACTGGATCCTATTAAATCCCTCTTGCTGGCACATCTTATTCTCATTCTCCCTACAAAAGTACATTTGTGATGTTGTTCAGAGGTCAAGAGTTAAATTAATAAGTACCATTTAGGTATCCGATCCAGAATAGCCCCAGATTCAATGAATCTGGATGCATAACAGATATGTATGGGCTTAGTACTCAGTATACTTGGACAAAACTTTCATGTTTAAATATCAGTATGTAAGAGCGAAATGTGTCCTAATAAATGACCTTTTCCTGTTCTTGAAGAGTTGCCCCCCTTTGCTTTTAATCCTAAAAAAATGTATATGGTATAAAATTTATTTTCAATAGTTTTTGTATTCCTAATGATTAAATACATCTTTCCACTGAAGCATTTATTGATATTCTTAGTATTTACTTTTTTATTTTGAAAAATGTGCTTGTCCCCATAGACCTTAATGCAATCTTCATTAATTACTGCCTAGTTAATAACATTTTCAAAATTTCTCTCGGTAAATCCTTTTCTACTCTAAAATGCTTTAAATTAATATCAGAGTATTTAATACATGATGGATATTCAAGGTTAGAAAATTAGGTCCTAATATGGATTGGATACCTTAAGTACCTTTCACACGATTTACAGTATGAGAGAGGTACTTTTTGATCTAAAATGACCAAAAGAAAATTATTCATTCCAATTAGGAATCGCTGAATGAGAAAATGAAGTTGGCTGATGAGAAGGATGCAGAAATTCGACAGTTGAAGCGTGAGATTCGTGACAAAGGACATGAGATGGAGCGAGCCAATCAGATGTTACTGACAGCAGAACAGACCATCGAGGTAAAACTGGGAAGAAGGAAATGAAGAAACACTTGTTCCTATTAAAAGAAAGTTAAAATGCAAAACAAACTGAACTAAAGCAACTTACGTGCAAAACATATGTCTATTGGTATAGATATAAGTTTCTTGTTATGATCTTTTTGAATTAATTATTCTGATCTTTGATGACCAGTAAAAATGATTCTTTTAGTGTCTAGAGAAGGAGGGAGATGAAAAAGACAAGACCCTGAAACAGTTGACAAACTCACTGAAGGCCGCTCAGCAGTCTCTGGAGGTACATAATGAAATGTTTATAAGCTTGAAATAACCTCCACCATTTCTTTTATTTTTGACACTATATCTTGAATCACTGTTGAATCTGTCAAACTGTTACATTTGATTGCAATTTTCTCTCTTTTTTCCCCTCTTATTGATGGCTCATGCAGCATCAAATTGACAAACAGTATCTAAAGGTGATTTGGTTTTATTCAGGATGCTGTGGCAGATCACAAGCTGGAGATACAGAAGAAAAAAGATGAGATAGAAAGATTAAGGAAAGGAATGACAATTCCAGATGTGGAATCAAATGTCAGTGTAATTTGAAAACAGTTTTAGGTCTTGATTTGTGCAATAAGGATGATATATTGGAAGAATTATTTTTTACCTTTTTAAAAACATGTACTGTACATGTACAGTAATATAAATGCTGAAAAGCAGATTGAAAAAAAAAAAATATATTTTTGAAATGAATTCAGGGATCAGAGAATGCAGATACAATGAATAGCTTGCTGAGGAAATTACGGGACAAAGACGAAGACTTGCTGAAACAGGCAGAAAAACATGACAACGAAATGAACAAGCTTGACAAAGAAATTTACAACCTTAAAGCGGAGCTTGCCAAGGTTCAGCGAGAACTTCAGGTATATTACAGTCAAGAAAGAGCAATAACTCTGTAAAGCTCAGCACAAAACAATAAGCGTCTGATGAATGGTTTTGAAAGGCAGATACAAATTGATGGAAGTTTTTTTAAGATTGGATATTCTCTATTATATGTGTAATTTTATTAATCATTTATTTTTATTCATTCGTATTTGCAGTCTGTGGAAAACCGGTGTGGGTGGTCTGAAAAAAGAAACCAGGATACCCTGGATGATTTAAGAGAGACGATAAAGGAAAAGGATAAAATGATAGAGGTAATTGATGAACATTATATATTTTAACTTTTCTCAGGTCTTTTTTTTAAATTTGATCACAAAAAAAAAATGTATTTGCTCATGTGGATATTGAATGTAAGAATTGGGTTTTTTCACAATGACTGTTCTGACGTATTTGGTCTATTTGTGATTTGTTTATTCATTTCTCCTCTATAGGCATTAGTTGCTAGTGGACAAGGTAAAGAGAGACTGATTGGAGATCTTCAAGGTGGGAACACAACAGTAGATGTTGCCAGCCTCCAGAATCAGCTAGAAAAACTCAAAAACGAACTGCAGGACAAAAATGGTTTGATGTTTATTTGATAGTTAGTTATCTATTATGATAATGATATTATTTTTCGGAATATTCTTGATAAGCGTTTTAATTTCAACAATTTTAGAATTTTATTTTGAAATAAAGACAGAAAAGACAATCCTCACCCTTATTTTGTTACATACATTTGTATTTTAAAATAAATGACAAACATAACCATCTATCTATCCTCCATCTTTGAAGTTGTCTTATGGATTTTCTCAATCAGTTCAAGCATCAACTTGCCATCTGTAAGCCTGGAGTTTTTTTTTTTTACATTCTGGCCCCTTTATAGATGCATTAGTCAAATGTCGGAAATATTTAAAATGATGTACATGTTGTACCTTTCTATGTACATGTATCAATATCTTGCTATGTTCCATTTCTTCTTGTTTCCTTCAATGAATTATTGTTATTATGTGTTCCAAATTGATATAGATATGCATGTATTAGTACCTGGTTTGTACATGTATCTGTGGATGAAGAAAGAAGTGTTTTGTATATAACCTGAAGTCTGACCTGTTTTAATTCACCATTTTAGATTTGCTTGATTCCTGGCGATTTAGTGAAAATGATGAAGTTACCAGGGAACAGATGGACAATCTGAGATCTGAACTGGAGGCAGCTAAAGACGATCTAAGGAAGGCCTTTAGGAGGGAGGAAATCATTAAACAAGAACTGGTCAGTGGAGCTAGCAAGCTCTCTTGTTATGGAGATTAATAATCATTCTTCCCTTCCCATCCTCAACCCCACCCCCATTTATAATGTTATACACATACATCCAAACCAAAACTGACTGAATGTGATTTTTTAACTGTTGGTAAATTTGAGTTTATGGATTGCAAATAAATTTTGCCCACAAAAGGAAATGTATATGTATGCCAAGCAACAGGTAACTTAGTGAGGTACTTTAATATTAAACTAGTGCTTGTATCTTTTTTTTTTCATTCCAATCGATGCTGTCAGAGCTTTCTTTCCTTAGAAGTTTAGAGCCCCAAACAAAAAAGTAGTGCTGTGCAATTACCAACCTATATTGTTGAAAAACCTTAGACAAAAAAAATCTATAAAAAAAAATCTGCAACAAACAAAGTGAAGCTGAGTTGACTAGATCCTCAGTGTAATATATATATATTATTATAACAGTAACTTGATCCAAAGGGTCGGATCACGTCGAGTTGCCAGGCGCCGGATCATCAGATCAAACGAGAAGCGAAGCATTGAGTTTGATCTGATGATCCGCGCCTGGCAACGAGACGTGATCCGGCTCTTTGGATCAAGTTACTGTTGTAAAGATAAATTTATTATATACCCCTGTCTATTAAATAGTTATAATAACAAAACTATCTTTTTAAAATCAACTGTATGACGTTTACTTATATAATAAAGCTAATTTGAAACGAACTCTATTAAAACGCGCTAAAATACAGATGTTATTTTATGCGTACTACGTCATCAGTTTCAGAGAGTTGTGATACGGAATCGGGAAAACCACAGTGTGGTGATCCGGAAAATCTGATCACACTCTGTAAAATTGACAGTATCAAGAAGGGAAAATTGGTGGGTATATAATAAATACCTGTAATGCTAGTTTGGAAATGGTCCAGGATAAGTATGACCAATGTTGTCCACTGACGTGTATATCCCAGAGAAAGAAACCTGACCACAAGTGTACTCTTTATTAACCCATTTTTTTTTTTTATAGATAATTAAGGTACAATCAACCTACTATGAGAAGTTAGCAACTTGAGTTTGAAAAGTTAAATGTTTGTTCTTAATATCTTCTTAAAGTACATATGAATTTAAAGGGTCAAGTGACTTTCAAGCCTTAATAAATAGATTATTGTTTTGTCTAAAAAGGATGGATTATCCTTTATGACACAGCTGGATTAAAAAGAAAATATGAAATGATTTAAGAGGACTGGATGGTCTTGGCCATTTTTAGACTCTATTGATCTTCTTTGGAAGAAGAGCTCTGTATAAAGATACAGGAAAATACTCAAATTTAGAAGCAAATTTAGTATGCAAGTTTTCCTTTCCTAATATTTTATAACTGAACAAATCATATCTGAAAATATAAGCTAGATCTGATGGTAATTTGTTAACCACTCGGCCTCCTTAAATATCAATTGGACTTCAATGTTCATAAAGTGAAATTCACATAAAAGTTATAGTAAATGATGTCTCCCTTTACTTAAAATACACTGTATTTAGATCTCAATCTAAAAAGAAAATTCATGGCAATAAGTTGTTGTCATTTTATGAGTTTATTGGTTAGTTTCACATTAACTACATAAAAATACATGTAGAGTACATTGTCTATTAATTTATGCAATGTAAATACAAGATGGTGATATATGAAATGAAGAGAGAGATGGGGGCACAGATTCATTTATAAATTCAAGAGGTAAATTAGAAATACCCAGACATGAAAGAAATGAAGTGATAAAAAGTTCCAAACAGAGAGTAAATGAAGAATAAACCCAGTGGAATACTGTGCAATGTGATGCCATACATTAGTTTCTATAGAAATTGAATCTCATAGGCAAACAATTTCATATTGATTAGAAAGTTAATTTTGAGAAGACCTGGTATAGTATGTTTTTAAATGTTTCAGAGGCTGATTCAGAAGATCATATTTTAATTTGATTGAGCAATTTTTACAAGCTACATTTTTTACTTTAATCCTTTATGACTTTGTCTTGCTTGATAATGAAATTTTGCATGTTTTCTTTTTTGATGACAGCATGATCATAGACAGAAGTTCCCCATGCAGGGAGGAGAGAGGCACAAAGTGGAGATAGAGGTGCGGAATGTGTGTGAGCATCACTCCGAGGGCAGTCCTGGAAAGACGGGTCAAGGGCAAACAGAGGACGAGGGTCAAAAGGTCAGGCCGTAGTTTTGTCAACACGATTGCGAGAATTTATCTTCAATTCTTCAATGATGAATGAAAATAGATGTATTTCTGACTGAAATGTCATGCTTTTCATACAAAGTAGAAATTTCTAAGTAAGAATTTGAATGATGTAGTGGGAAAATTGGAAATGAAATAGAATGTAAAAAACCCTAATATTTAAAGATAGTATTTAGGAAATTGCCAGTGCTTTTTTTTTTAGTGCATATATTGATCTAATGTTTCAGTTAAAGGATGCACTTGAGAAACAACTGTCAGAGCTAGAGAAGTTAAGTGAGGCCATCAAAAGGGAAAGACAAATCATACAGGACTTGAATGAAATTGAACCAAAAATAAATGGGTAAGTTTTTTATGCCATCTTTAAAAATACAAGCAGGTGAGAACAAGCTAGGAGTTTTTTGATAGATGGTTGTCCAAAGTATCAATTTTGTTACTTTCCGGGGTTTTGAATCATGCTCTTTGTAATACAGTCTTATTTTGCCTGGTATTTAGGATAAAAAAAAAGTGTGTGGATTCAAGTTTCAACTAAATTAATGTTTAACAGTTTAAGAATTTCTAAAAATCTTTCCTCTCACTGCAATCTTCACCACCAAAAGAAATTTTGTAAGGAAGAGGGGAGTTTGAAGCTGTATATATGGGACAAGGATTTTAAAGTAAACAATTTGTTCTCATTCAGTATTCCATCAGTGCTTTGAATTGTGTACCCATAATTAAGAAATCATAAATTGCATGCCCTTCTGAATTACTGTAAATGTATAACATTTGGCTGTGGGTTCTATTTAGCATTTTTGGCGGAATGCAGTTCCTCTTAATCAAGTACATGTACATCGCTAAATGCAATGCATATGTGTATAGGAATAAGATTACAGAATTGTTTTGCAAATGAATTACAATTTTTTCAATATAAGCTTTTGCACCTGACATTGGGGAACAATGTGATTAAATGTAGAGATCAATAGTCGGTTCAAGTGGTAATTTTTTAAAATTCTTTTTTATCTTCTTGTGGTTGAGCATTTGGTGACTTTTGGCACGTGTGGCCATGAAATTGCAATTAGAATAATCCCATTTATTGTTCACAGTGCAACTTTTGGTACTTGTGGCCATGAAATTGCAATTAGAGTAATCCTGTTTATTGTTCGCGGTGCAATCAGTTTTTCTTTCTGCGAAATCCACAGTTTCATAGATTTGGAAATTAAGATGGGATTTAGGGTAATGGTAATTACCATTGTTACGCCCACCTTTAGCATTCTGTTTAACCAGTATCCAAGGGGGAAAGGGCCATACAGAGAGAAACCTGTACTCTGTACCTAAGCAGTCACCTAGCTGAACTATTTTTATGTGACCTTTTTAAAAAAAAATTGGTTTTGATCCTTATCGTTAAGTCCAAGGTTAAATCAGCTTTCATTTAGTATTTGCCGATTCCTACCCTGTCTTACACATGTCAGAGGAACTCTGTTTAATCCTATCCTGTGTAACATACAGGTAACTCTCGATGGCTCGAACTTCGATCGCTTGAAGTTCTTGATCGCTCGAAGTGAATCTAGGGTCCCGATTTTTTTTCCCTATATAACAAAGCAAATTTACTCTTGATTTCTCGAACTCTTGAACTCTCGAAACCCTTAATCCCTCAAAGTCAAACTGCAGTCCCGTTATTCATAATCTATAGTTTTTTACTCTTGATACCTCGAAGTGGCTGTGTATATCCAAGCGTTACACCTACATTAACACCTACTTGGTCATTTAAATGGCTCCAGGCGTTAGTCGCGGGACCCGTGTCACGGGTTGTTTATTCAGGCGACACTTGTCCTGCCAGGTGATAATTGTTTGATGATTAACCATACCAGTACCTAATCTATAATTAACACCGACCGTTTTACGATAATTTGAAGGCGCAGTGAAAATGAGAAATTAATTGAGACGAAACGATAATTTTGAGCCATGGTAAAAATTTTAGAATTATTAAACAGTAGAAATTATGCTTATCAGCATCATTGTCATTATAATGATATTGCTGAACAAGTTCTTACAGCTGGTGAAGGACCCGTAAATTGGGAACAATGGGTGATATTCAATTACATGTATCTAATTTACGACATGTCGTCTCGCAGTCCAGTAGTACTGAGCAATCCGATCACAATATGATGCATAAAATAAATAATTACAGTGTATCATGAATTTATTCAATATTTGTTTCTATTTAGTTTTTAAAACATCCAGGTCTGTATTTTTAACTGAAAAGAAAACATTGTTTAAGCACGTGCCTAAAGGTAAGCACTTAATAAATGGCTTAATCATAACATCCGGTAAGACTAATTTTAAAACCCGTCGATTAACCCGGAAAATTCCGAACTCTTGAAAACTCGAACCCTTGATACCTCGAAGTTTTTCCTCGGTCCCATGGACTTCGAGTTATCGAGAGTTACCTGTATATCAATTGAACTCTGTAAACCTTGTTATTAAGTTGAACATTATGACGATATGTTTTTGTTTTACTTTCAAACTCACTGAATTCTCAACATAGTACATGTACTGACTTTCTTCATAAAATTGCCCCATTGCTGGAGGGTGAGCTAGCTGGTTACAGAGGTGTATTGTATCATGTTTGCAAAGTGACTTGTCTTCATCAGTTCACCTCTTCATCTGACTTCAAGGTCCATTGTACAATTGAAGAACTTTGAATAAAGTCACTAGACAAATTCTTTGACCTTTGATATTTTTCATCTCAACCCTTTTTTTTTTTTTTTTTTCTTTTACTTTTTACTTATATTCTGTTCCCTAAAGGAAATAATGACTTCAACAAGATGTCATATTTCTTATTCTCACATTTTCTCATAGTTTTTTGAAGAGGAAAATGTGTCCACAGCTGTCACCCACAACGAAATGAATATATTTGATGTGAAATTGTATAATTAACTTAAAACATGAATTCCATTTTGGGTGATGGCTGGAGAGATTGTTTCCTGTTGAAAAAACTACTGAAAAGTTGTTGTCTTCTGCTAAGTTTTAAGAAAAATGCAGGAAATTGCACTTTTTATGACTTCACAATTATTGTTGTTAAAGTCCAATGCAGAAATTTTTTATATAGATTCCTAATTTGGGGGGTATTCTTGTATAAATAAAAGCTTCATTTTTATTTTTGTGTGATATCTTTTAAAATCACTTTAAAACAGGGAAAAATAAGACTGAAACTGTACCTTCTTCTTTGTCACTATTGAAATTTGCAACTCATGGAAACATTTAGTTTAACCTTGGATTTTTTATATCCATCAAAATTACTTAATACAATCAGATAATATAAACTGAGCCAAAAGATTAAGTTGTAATTTTGTACTTGTCACATAGAAGTTAATTTGATCCCCAACAAGCCCTCTCAATATGTGTTAATGATCTTTGGAATGGGCTGTGTGTATATTAGGGGATCAAGTCAGTCTTTATTTGTACATGCTTCACAGGATAAGTGTCAGATATGGATACTCTGAGGAACAAATCACATTAAATTTGCAGTAGGACAAAGAAAGTCATATTTAACTTGCACTTGAAAATGGTAGCAGGTGTCAGTGGAGAATAGCTGTTTTTATATTAGTGGTTAAAACACGGGGCTATGTGGATTATAATG
This sequence comes from Magallana hongkongensis, assembly GCA_016163765.1. Taxonomy (NCBI): domain Eukaryota; kingdom Metazoa; phylum Mollusca; class Bivalvia; order Ostreida; family Ostreidae; genus Magallana; species Magallana hongkongensis. Next base: position 32,857,297 of record WFKH01011581.1, on the reverse strand, counting down.
CCTTAAGAGTACAGACAGTTTATGGTAGCATTGGAAGGCATTGACACCATTGGAACAGGTGGTTAAAATTCCTCCCAAACAAGAAAAGCCTGAATTTGGCATTGAGGTAATGGATTGACAGAATTTGAGTTAGACTTTATGACAACATGCAGTATGAATAGGGCAGGGTTCTAAGCAGAAGTAATTTCTTGTTCAGTGGTGCTCTAGCTGTTGTGTGTGATGTAAGAGGCCTGTCCATCTGCCTGTTCGTCTGTCTGTCCAATTTTGTGAGTATAAAGGCAAAATTATTAAATTTGAACAATGAATGCAATGGACAAGGGTTAGAATTATAGCAGTAAGATACCTGGTATTCAATTTTTATGGTAAATAAGCATTTTCTTCTGTCATCATGAACTCTTCAATTACCATTGGAATCTGTCTTAAAAATAGGTGGCAAGTTGGCAGCCTTCAAGTGAATATTTTTTTTATGAGATTTAAAGTAATATGTTCAGGCTAAAACCAGCCAGCATTAAATCTGCATTTAATGCACATTCAAGTGCAGCAGAGGAATAATACATTATTTCCCACCAAACAATGGCTCCATATTAATCTGGTTGGCTTTCAGTGTAGCAGATTGCGACTTTTCAAATTAATTAAAATCTGCTGATCTCAGAGATCTCAGAATTTGTTTTTAGGTTTTACTTAAGCCCTGTTTTTGAGATGGTCTTAAAAAACGTGTTGCACATGCACATGCACTTCAGGAGAGGTTGAGTTTTTTATGCTTTTTACAGTCAAGGGAAGATAATCGGTAGTGTTATTTTTTGAGGTTTTAAAAGACCAGAAAATACCAGTCTGTATTTTGGAGGAAAAAAAAGTAAATGCATTAAAAAAGTATCCCCTCTTTAAATTGTATTATTTTAATGTCTTTGTAAATGTTTTTCATATCCTCATGAACAAGTAGCCTTGTTTGTCCATTAGCATTGTGGTTGATGTGACTAAGGATTAAGGTTAATGGCATTAGCAAAATAAGGATTTTTGAATCATTATTTTATTGCATTTTAATCCTATCATTTTGCATTATGGGGGTTAAAGCAAGCGAAGAGATTCTTCTGAGTGATCACACACGGACAATTTGGTTTACAGTTGTTAAGTGTTTAATGGCTCTGGTCAGTTTTAATGGCTTGATTTTAAGCTAAACAAATTTATGCACGTCATCTTCAGAACAATGGTACAGTCCAATGCTAGACTAATATTGTGGCAGTTTATAAGATGATCTTGTTAATGATCAAGGCTCTCTTTGAAAAATGAAGGTACCAGTCGTTCGGCTTTCTAATATATACTACTGGTCCGTAGTTCTCTGGTCTGTGTGTATTTATATCAGCCAATCGGAGAGCAGTTTAAAGAGTACTCAAAGACTGTTGGGGTTTTAGTATTATAGAAAGCAATTTGTGCATTTAATAAACTCAGTAAGGTCCTATTAGTGGTCAGAATATATTTTTTTTCATGTACTAAAATGATTCTCCAGTTTGCCTTTTTTCAGTGCTTTTGATAATGATTTGGAGACAGAGTTGAAAAAAGTGCAAGATTTGCGAAAAGAATTGGAAACTGTTCTGGATAAGAACAACAAGATGACAACCAACTTGCAACAGCAGTACACAATGTATAAAAGGAAGTTCAGTAATGGTAAGTCTTTTTTGTCTTCATTCATCATACATTATGATAGACTAATAATTACTTATTTATTAAAAAATCTTACTTAAGTTTAAGCATCGTTCCTTTTGTTTCAAAACTAGTTTTCTTATTTAAAGAAGTTGGAAATAAGAATATTTTGCAGTGTAATATGTTTATAAACATATTTAGTAAACACAATATTTTTTTAATTACCTAGTAATCTTGATATTTTTGATTTCTTTTCAATGACATGCAAAACTATGCAGCTTTAAGAGCAGATTAAAAAATTATATATTTTTTATAGATAATTTTGTCACTTTACATTAAATAGATTTATTTGCAACACAGATACATGTATATTTTAAGAAGACAAAAAAGTTTTAATTTGCCACATCATTAAAGTACAAGGATTTTAAAATATTCTTTTAAATAGATATTATGAAATTTTTAACAAGTGGCCACTTAAAGATGAAAAGAGCATTAAAAAACCCTTTGCCTATTTAGCCTACCACTTTCAGATTACACTTAATTGACACCTGAATTTATTCTTAGTGACTGGTGGTTTTTCAGAATATGTTGACCATAAACTATGATAAGATTAATCAATTAATACTAAACCTAGTAAATGTAAACGAAACTTGCAAAAGTTGGACTTTTATTAGACAAAAACTGACGGAGAAAATCTATTTGATATTGAGATAAAAATTATGAAGAACAAAAATTTATAGGACTTGCATAGTCATGTGGAGGGGAGGTGGAGGTAGCATTTTAAACAGATTATTGCTATGATACATGCATTTAAAGAAATATTGGAGAATATTACATGAACGACTTATCACTCCAACAAATAAGAGGATTTAAAGTAGAGAAAAGAAATTGGTTAAAGTACAACACACTGATAAGTATTTATCTCTCCTGCTCTCTACTTGTAGTTATAATTAGTTTGTTAGGAGAGGGATAAGAGAAACTTTAAACACCACTGACCTTTTAATCGGAGCAGATAGGCTTTTAGTTAGGCCACTTTTCTGGATATTTAGTTTTTGACAGAGGAAATATCTGAATAAATCTTTGGAAAGCAAAAATCAGGGATTGAAAGATTTCCTTTTTTGCCTTAGGACTTTAATATAAAGATATGATTATAATGACAGTTTTATGAAATAGAGTCCATAGTTTCTGTTACTTAACATGACAATAATTTGTTGTCGTCGGGTTTTTGTTCAAAGATTACACAACTGGAATGGTGAGTGAGTTGACCTCTGACCTGGATGGACTGAAAAGAGAACTAGAGCAAAAGAAACATGAGAACAACGCCCTGCTGGCTCAGCTATACGACATCCAGTACAACCACCGGGACCACGATCTACTGCACGAGGGGGTGCAGACATCCCCACGAAGTGAGAATCGCTGGAGCATGTCCTCCAGTACTAGTTCCTCATCCTCACCGGAGTTTGATGTTCCTCTGAATCGGCAAACTTTGTCGGACATGAGTGCCCCAATGCTGAGGCGCTACATCCGACAAATCCAGAAACAGCTCGATATCTCTTCACATGAGAAGGAGGAGCTTCAGGAGAGGTTGAATCTGTCGCAGAGAGTGAATGCACGGGAAATTCCGGGAAAGAATGAGGATGACTTCAATAGCGTTCCTCATCTCAGAATGGAGATTCAGAGTTTGCAGAGCAAGTTGTCTGCAGCAGAGAGTGATTTGAAAGTGTTGAGAAAGAAGTTTGGTTTAGAGGAGAACAGTCCATGTAGATACTCTGAACTTCCCAATATGTTTGATCTTCAAAGAGAAAATGTGAAATTGAAGAATGATTATCAAAATGCAATGGAGAAGGTATCTTGCTTGCAAGAACAGATAAATAATTCTTTGAGAACGCAAAGGGAAAAATTGGATAAACACAGTCAAACTGTGGCTTGGAGTGGTTTGATTCCAGCATTGGGACCGAAATCGTTAGACTTGAAATGCCAGAATAAAAAGAACTCGAGTCAGATACCTCGACCCCATAAACCAGGCCATCCCATGAATGGAGATCAGCTACATCTACAAAAACCTGAAATCCTGAGAGAAATGTTGTCCGAGTCTAAAAATAGAATCAGTGACCTGGAGGCTAAACTAGAGGCCACAGAGGGGACGGTTAGAATACAAACACAGAAGATGAAACACTACAAAGCCATTCTACAGGAGCACGGCCTGTTGGCCAAGAGTCCATGTGTCAGCAGATCTCATAGCGAGACCAATCTGGCTGCTGCCATGGCAACTGCCTCCAAAATCCCTGTCCGAAAAAGAGCCATGTCCATTGAGCACATCCATTCTATTGACATTAACCAACCTAATGGGCAAAGCAGACATGTAAGAGTGTAGCTAGCTACAATACATTACAATCTATTATAGTTTATTTATTGATACAATTTTTTTATACAAATCAAAAAATAGTGAGCTGAATTATGATTCTTTTATGACAAAGATAACAGAGAATTTTTAATTAATAAAGCAACAATTATGACTTGTTTTTTAAAAAAATTCTGAAAGGGGAGGGGGGGGTGAACTAATTATGGGCTGACAGTAATAGTACCTATTGCTGTTTTGTGTTGCAGGGTAGTGACAGCAGTGAGGGGTCCCAGGAGGACACCCTGCTCCCCTCCCAGACACTGGTCAACCTCCAGGAGAGAATCTCCGTGCTTCAGCAGGACCTGCAGGAGACCAAGGACAACAACTCCAAACTACAGCAGAAGATCTCGGCCCAGCAGAATTCGGAGCAAGTCATTGCCGAGCTCAAAATCCAGCTGGGACAGAGCAGAGAGGCCATTGACTCCCTGGAAAAGCAACTGAAGTCCTATCAGGGCTCTTCAATGCAGGAGGTGCTGGAACTACAGAGAGACGAGATTGCTGGTCTGAGGAGAAGGCTGTGTGACTCCCAGAACTCCTGTGCGCAGTTGAACCGATGGCTGGGGGATCTGAGTGGAGTTCTTGAGGAGCTGAGAGACGGGGAGGGACAGTATGCCAGCATCAAGCAGAAAGTCCAGCAGACCAAAAAAGTGGCCAAGTCACTGTCTCATATCCTAGGTACATTTTAATATTTGATGAAGTTAAATTGAGCTTCTCAATAAACCAGTATTTTTGAAGCAATGTGATTTTATAGAGAAGAACATTTATGGATTGATGCCTTCTTATGGCTCTTGCAAATTCGAGTGAATGTGATTGCATTAGTTTTAATCTATTTTGATGTTTTATTTTGCTGTCAGTGGTGTATTGAAACAAACTTTTTATTCTTAATTCATTAATTGAAATGTTTTATGATTAACAATATATGGAGAGAGCTTTTTTTTGTTTGTGAAAATTGTAAATGGCAACAAAAAGGAATTAAGGGGGAGTAATTGAGTCAATGTGTAGGTTGATTTATCTAACATATCTTTAATGTTTCTTGCACATACAGATTCTGACAGCGATGATTCTGGGAATGAAGGTTGTCTTCCACAGAGCAATCGCTCACCTGTGAAGTCGCCCAAGAAAGAAGCAAGAAGGTGAGAAATACACCTGAAGTAAACAAACTTGATATGGAAAAACTTAATTCATAGTGAAACCTGCAAATATCGGAATCTGTTGCTTAATATTTTGCTTTGATTTCAGGCTTGCAGAAGAGTTGGAGTCCAAGGAAGCAGAAATCAAATCATTGAAGGAAGAACTGGAAGAGAAGAAAGCATTCATTGGTCGACTTAACACCAACCTACTGATTGCCCAGAGACAGTTGTTAACCTGGCAGGATTGTGGGAAGGGTTCATCCACTTCAGGCACCAGTGCTGCAGACGGAAACGTCTTTGAGAGCGGGCGACCGGGGCCCAGGGAGGGATTCCTGAGGGACAGTCTGTCCCCCTCCTCTCAAACATCCAACAGACTGGCAGGGGAGCAGGACACATCCATAGAGAAAGTCAGGCATGGCAGTGGTATGACTCAGAGTTCCCGAAGGTCCTCTGACGACATTGAAGTGCAGGACACCACGGTGACTTCCACTCATACGCAAGGGTCTGTGCATTCCCGGAGAGACCGTATCCAAGACATGGATAAAGTGGATTCGGGAAGAAAGGATAATGCTCCCTATGGGATGTTTGGTTTTTGCTCGGATGAGCGTTTGTATGGTAATGCAAGGTTTGCCGATAGAGACATGTTTGAGCAAAGTCTTTCTATGAATGGACATAGTGAAATGTCCTTCCTGGAAAATAAGGACTTCTACGACGATGTCAGTAAATTCAGTGCGCTGGATGACACTCGTGTAACACAGCGTTCAAGTTTCATGAACAGGAGTGCGTCTGTTCAATCAGAAGAGGTTCATCAACTGAAATCCCGCCTAAATGTGATGGAGGACTTGAACAAGACTCTGAAAGATGAACTTGAGGCTTATGAAAATTTGTGTTCGTCAGTGGGTATAAAGAGTTCCCCGAGGAAGTCTCCTCGAAAATCGACAGATGACAGTGATCTTTTGAGAGAACATCTGTCTGAAATCCGGGCACTAAGGATAAAGTTGGAGAAATCGCTCAAAGACAGCGAGAAGCTGAGCCAGAAACTACAGCAGGACATGGAGGAGTCCCATACATCAAGTATGTTTTACAGAATTTTCTTTAAAAGTAATTTGTATTTCTTATAAATCTCATACAAAGTGTGTGTGGTTCAAGTGCCTCTAGGACTTGCAGCTATTTGATTTATTATAGGTTATTTTCCGTTTTAGGGTTAGTGTAGTCAATTATTGTAAGTCAATGTTTTCCCTCAATGACATAACACTAGTAAGCCTTTCTGATGTAATATCTGTCAAATGAAAATTTTGTGTTTACTTTTCTTATGTTGCCTCATACAAGGGGAAATAAAAGAATGGCATAAAATAGTTAATCATGCTTAAAGGATTAAGAAAGGTGTATTTACAGGTAAATTACAATAGATACTAAATATAATAGAACACTGACAAAGGGAAATAACTTTTAAGAATTTTAAAAGTTATCAGTGCGAGGCATGATTTTAACAATGCACTTTTAAACTTTTTGTCTGCAGTATTCTAAAGAGTGTATAAGGTGTAAGTGAATTTAAGTAATTGATATTCTTTTAACCTGTATGCTTACTGAGATTTTTATCTTTGTTTTGAACAGATAACACCACTAATGTTTACATGTACACCCAACACCAAGCACACATCAATGAACTACAGAGAGCCATCGACAAACTAAAGGCTCAGTTACGAGAAAAGGAAAACTGCATCACAGAAAAAATCACCATCATCCGAGAAAAAGAAAGGATCATCCACGAATCCAAAACTGTCATCACAGGAAAAGATGAGAAAATCAATGAAATCCTGAAGGAGAAGGAGGAGCTGAAACTTTCCAATCAGCAGACATTAGTGGTACAGCAGAGGCGGATCGAGAAGCAGGATGAGACGATGCAACAGCTGAGAGACAAGCTGGAGCTGCAGGTGGAGAGTCTGCACCAGCAGGAGTCCAAGCTGAAGGAGCAGTACGAGGTCATCCAGAAACAGGAGCTACAGCTCGCTCAGGTCAGTACAGCTCGCTCAGGTCTGTACAGCTAAATAATTAGTGCTCTTACTTATTGCACTAGTGGAACTTTAAATCTCAAAATTTGAAAGAACATTTTTTTTTTCATCTAATGGATGAAGGTAAATTGAAGTGACATTTCTTGTGGTAAATATTTTTGTGTTTTGATGTAACTCAAAATTTTTATGTATGATATAAAAATGTAATATTTTGTTTTGATAATTTTTATTTTCTTTTCATATAGGTACAGGATAAATTATCTGTGAAAGAGTCAACACTGGAAAAACAGTATGAGCTTCTGCATCAGCAGGACCTCCAGATAGACAAGCAGCGAGAGCTGATAAACCAGAAAGACCAGACTTACCGCTCACTGGAGGAGGAGCTAGAAAGCACCACCGCCAAACTCCAGCAGCTACAGAGGGCCGCCACCACCACCACAGGCAGAGGGGCTGATGAGGAGTCAGCAGAACGATGGAGCAAAGAGGCCCACAGCCTGAGAGAGCAGGTGGAGAGGCTGGAGAAAACAGTCAGCTCCCAGAACAAGAAGATGAAGCAGCAGGAACAATGGCTGACCGAGAAGGACAAGACCAACTACAAGCTGCAGCAGATCCGAGACCGGCTGGACGACAACCTGAAGAAATCGGCCAAGGAGATCAAAAGGTGAGTTCGCTGTCAACGCCAAACACATTCAGATATTGGTTTGCTCTGGAAATGAATAAAAAAATTTCAGATAAAGAATCGAGATCTGAATTCAATATAATACTTGGCCATTGAGATCCAGCACTTTGCAAACATATTAATTAATATGCATTTATCAGAAGGAAAATCAATGGTATCTTCTGCTTTTTGCTTTTGACGGTCTGGCTATTGAAAGCCAAATGCAGTTAATATCATACTTTGTAGAATGAAATAGTATGTCATAGTAGAATTTAAAGCTACATCATACTTTTTTTGAGAATACCGGGAATATATCTTGTAATATTTCAATATTTTTTGGTTGCAATTTATTGCTACATTGTACTCTTACTTTGATATGTATTCTTTCTGTGTCAATTAAAAAAAAAATTGTATATTTTGTTAAAGATTTTCAAAAGAAAGATTTCTGTTCAACATGTTATTTATACATAGTTTCTGCAATGACTGTTCATGTCAGTTGATATAAAAGAAAACCCTGTGTTTTGTTTCAGATTAAAGGAGGAAATGAGAACATTGAGAGATCAAGTCCAGGAAAACAAAGATTTGAATAAGACCCTTAAACTAGAATTGAGTGTGTATGAAAAGCTGGAGAACACAGAAAATCAAGGTAAGATGTTCCAGACAATCCTCCTCTTCTCTCCAGTCCTCTACATCTTTAGATAGTTAGATAACTTAGGTCAAGGAGACATGGCTGGACTGTGATAAGAGCAACTTTTATATAATCTGAAACTTTCGTGATTGACAAGTCATTGTTAATCTGGTTTTTTTTTTTTAAAACATATAAAGGGATAATACATGTATGTAGAAATACTGTTCCTGTGTGATCCATTTTGAGTTGGCGTTATAATTTCTTTTTACATCTCATTATCTGTATACCTTTTTTTGCGGTAGGCTGGAGCAATGGAGATGGGAAAAGCGGTGGCTTTGACATGAGGGAATTCCTGACGGAGATCCGCCATCTTAGAAGTCAGCTGGAGAGGTGTATTGACACGAACAACGAGCTGAGGAAGAAGCTAGAGGAACACCTAGTGGCCAAGAACCAGCGACAGAGGGTCTCCATGACCAATGTGTACTACACCAAGGACCCGAGTCCCGTCACCTCACAGGGTAAACTGCTCTCAACTCTCTATTGTCTAACCTTATGAAGCTCTGGAACCATTTATTTGTCCCTTATCTCATGTAAAGTACATGCCTTACTTCAATTCCTGTCATATGTCTATTGGCTAACCTTGTGAAGCCACGACACCATTTGTTTTATAACTTTTCTCAAGTAATGTTCATGCTTTTCTACATGTATTGTCTAAGGAATCAAAGTATATACATGTATAAATGATTTCAGACATGTAAGAGCTGATTTTCATAGGATGTTTTATTTGGCTTTAGGTACAGATGCACCTGACGGACTGCCGAGTACGGAGCAGATGTCAAGTGGATTCAAAGTGCGCCACGAGTCGGTGAAAATCATGAGAGGCACTGCCGATCACGACTCTATGAATAGCGTGTCCCAGGATTCCTGTATCAGTGACTGTGCTTCAGGTATGAAACTTTCACTTTGAAAAAATGGCATCATTGATCTGTGTTATTTTAAAATTAGCTCCAGTATTTGCATAAAATCGTGCTTTATGGTCAATGCAGGTACTTCATCAAATTTTGGGAAGCCCGGATTTGGAATTTCCACCTGGCCGCTGACGGCTGATAACCCCCTGCAGGCCATGAAGAGTAAGTCCAGTCCCGGTGGGACACTCAACAGGGTCGACCTGAGTGTGATGTCCACCAAGCTCTACCACTCAGACGGAAACCTCTCCTACCATGTGGACGACCCGCCAAGTCTTGTGGCTGGTAGGATGCTAGCTTCTCATCATCATTTAACAAACCCTAACAGAATGGTTATATATTCTGGTACAATATAGGGGAAATTACCCAGAGTAGAAAAATGGAAATATTGATTGCAGCTTTGTGTTATGCAATAATATAATGAAAATTTAAGAGAAGAACAATTTGAGAACATAAAAAAGATTCGCATGCTTACTCAACTGTCTTTGTTCAAATTAAGATTTAATGGTGCATGACTTTTATTTGGAACTCTGATATTGTTTTTTATCGCGAAAAAATTGAACACATAATTGAAATCATTTTGAATTCTATTGTCACCACAGAAATGACTTCTCATCGGGTGGATTCAGATCTGCGGACTTTGTTTGCCATTGGGAAACTGGACGATTATGAGAAGCTGAAGAAGGAGTGTGGGGAGACTTCTGTTGTACTGAAAGGGATGGAGGCACGCATTCAGGAACGACTGAAGATCTTCCGAAACATGTCCCCAAGAGAGGTAAGTCTATATATAAATATAGCACATCATGTGTGTTTTACCCCCTATATATATTCTTTGGTGGTGGTGGAATTATTGCATTAAAGTCAATGCAGGTTTATGGTGCTTATGTCATCACAGTTACTGTAATTCTGTTGCCGAGACCTTTTTAAAGGTGACTAGCTCTGTTTATAAGAATGTCAACTGAAATCATGATTAATTGAATCACTGCTCACCTTTTTTCAGTTCATCAAGGTAAATTGGCTATTGGTATTCAAGCATCATAATCACCCAGAACCTATGATTTATTAATTTGTCTAGCAACTAATTATTTTTGCATGATCCGAATTATGCAAGATGCATTATGTATTGGTTCAAAATGT
>WFKH01011581.1:32823418-32844576 GCA_016163765.1 Magallana hongkongensis | reverse complement strand
AATCATCAGCTTGAACACACATTTTGATGGGTCATCTATATAACATGTTCCATGAATATTCCCATTTTCCTCTTTGTCATTTGACACAATGCATCCATTTTTAGCACTATTTTTATAAGCTTTTTCAGAACACATGATATTATCATCATATCACACTTAAATTTCCATAAATAATTAGAGAGATAGACATAGTTAGAGTAGATGAATCTCTTTCTTTCTTCTCTTAAACATTTTTCTTCTGAATAATATTGAGTATCTTGAACTTTTGAAGTATCAATGATATATTTTTGATAAGACAAATATTAGCAAAGCATGATTAAAGGGGGAAAAAAAAGCCAACACACACACACACACACCAAAAACTGTTTAAACACGGCAATATGCTTTTTATGGTAACAACTTTATTTGTAATACATGTACTTCTATTTCTAACTTTGCAGTAAAAAAGACTACCAAAGTGATGGTGCATGCCCGTGGAAACTTTGAGAAGAACTTGCTACAGTACGGGATGACCGAGAAACAGGAAGATAGTCAGAGGAAACGGGGATACAGTGGTGACCCTCCCGTGTGTAAAGACAAGTAACCGAGTGGCTCATTGTGTGTACAATTGTGGACATCGTCTGATGATAGCAGCACTTGTATCGCCTTGTGTTCTGATTGTGACAGGACAACTTCCAGTGTAGTTTGTTAGATTTACAGGAACTCACTGTATTAGAAGAAAAAACCTGCAATTTGACTCTCATAATGAGAAAATGCAAGTACATGTATAGGTCACTGCCTGATATCATAACTTGTGCTTACCGGTTTATTATGGGAAATGGATGATCGATAATATGAAGCCATGCAGCAGATGATTGCTCATCTCATGTGACTTGATTTGAACCAGAATGAACCGGTTTAAACCTGAATCTCTGAAGCTTGCTTTGGTGATTTGACCCAATGTGCCAATGATTGACATGTTATTTTTATGTTGTTTCTCTGCATGTTGTGTTGAGAATGTGTATATTTTTTTTTTCTTCAGACAACAGTTCACTTGCCACCAAATAATAAAACACTGAAATCATTTCGGTTGTCATGTTCATTATAAGGGACCAATGGCATTGATCAACTTTAAATCATCATTGGTTACTTTTTTTCATGTGCATTAACATTATAGTTAGCATTTTGTTGATTTAAAGAATGTATATTTTCATTTAATGTAACACCCACTCTTGTCATAAACATTGTTGTCTTCCTGTTCATGTTTAAATATCAGACTTATTTTTGTGTGCAATACATTGTAACCCTTAATTTATTAGCCAGAGCTTTCAACAGTTTCTGCTAATGTGTCTAGATCGAATGTCATTTAAAATGGCAAGCTCAAACAGTGGGAAGATTTTGTACTAACTTATTTGTAAAAGGGGAAAAATCATACCTAACATGTATTTATTAAATCAGATAATCAAAAATATTGGTCTCTTCAAGGAATAAAATGTATAAAATTGATTTGACATTGTTTTGTGCTATTTTATGCATCTCTGAATATGCTGTGAAGAACCTACAACTATAAAAGCATTAAGCATGGTTAAAATGTGCTTGTGAAAAGTAGGTAGATATTTTAAAAACATTTGATCATGATAGCCTATAAAATTAATAAAGAAATAAAAACACATAAATCATCAGTTTTTCTGCAGAAGATCTGAGATTTTAATGCCTCTACCAACTATAATCATATAACTTCAAAGGATGCATATCAGGTATTCTGTACCTCGCCTACAAGCATCGTTGGGAACCCACTGCCAGTCTTGCATAAACATATGTGAGACTGGCCATGGTTTTCCAACGATGGCCTACAAGGTGCAAACAAACTAAGTCAATGGTGACCTTTGAACTCTTACTTTTAAAATAAAATGAATATGTTCTTTTCTTGCTATAAGTAGCTAGCATACCAAGCCACAGTGGGATCATCCTACCAAAAACAGTTGAGACTGTATCTAGCCTACAGCTGTGGACAGTTTATGGTGACCTTGATCTTTTATCTTTGACCTTGACAAGAATAAGGTATTTCCTCTTGCCCTTGGCAACCTGTGTGCCAGGTAAAATAATCCAGTCTCGAAGATTATGTAGGCTGTATCTTTTAGACAAGGTGTGGACAGACAGACATTTACAAGATACATTGGGTTGTACTGTACTAATACATTTATCTATAAATGGACAAAAATTAAACATGCAATAAAAAAAAGAAGAAGAAAACTTATGGTCTAAACTTCATTAAGAGGATATTTTTTACATGTAAAATAAAAAACTGATTGAAATATAAAATGTGGAGCAACAGCTCATTAAGAAAGTTAAACATTGATTTATTGAAGAGAACATATAAATTTCAATTGTAATACATTTAAAAAATATTCAAGATCTTTAGTCAGAGATGACTTAATTTTTTTCATACTACAACATATGATTATTTGCTATCATTTTCATGAGAAAAACTGTACAGTTTATGCATTTAAATCTAAGGAAAAAAAAAACAAGTTTGCAAGTCTGATTAATAAAACGAGTCTCTACAATCATTATAAATCAATATGCAACAGCAAAAATTGCAGCATTCACTTCAAATCTACGTGAAGGTTAATGTCATACAAAGTTGAGATAGGAAATAATCAAATCTGTGTCTAGTTCAATATTGTTGTTTCCTATACATGTAATTATTATTGTCATGTTTGTTGTATATCTGCAGCTCCCAGTCTAAAAAAATTTGGACGGATGACATGGGACCCAAGGTTGTCCATCCAAATTTTTTCAGACTTGGAGCTACAGACCTGCAGCTAGCTTGTCATATTGCTTCAAACTTAGTTTTTAATATAAAAAAAATACAAATGAACCTGAATATTGCACTTCATTTCAAAAATTAATCAGATCTGTAGATTTATCCTGATTTTTATTATGCAAAAAATAACTTAAATCTCAAAAAAGAAAAAGGACTAAATTCATATACATACCTGTTTCAAATTATATATGAACGGCAAAAGTGTAAAAATCTTAGCACTAAATTACATGTCAGTAGCATTACTGATATCACAGAACATTGAATATAAAATGACATTAAAACAAATTTTAAAAAAATGAGTTTTCTTCGAAAGTAAGTTGAGCCAAAAAACACTCGGGTTCCAAATACCTTCACTAGCTATAAATGGTGCATCAGCAAATTGGTATAAACATTGAACAAATTTTATTCTATTGTTGCCCTATAGAATAAAAGTCATTACCATAACAAATGAAACTGTCAATTTATAACGAGGATTTTAGTAAGTTGTAGAAATATATCAGCTTTTAGTTTGAGGTAGCAGTGGAGAATACTGTAAACCAACTTTTGATACAACTTTATTTTGCGATTTTCCAAACTTGTTTGCGGTGACTAAATTTTCACGATCAACCCTTTTCATAAAAAAACCCCCCAAAAACATCTTCCGGTAAAATAAATTGCGGATCCTCACCAGTGTTGTTATTTACACCTGTACAGTAGTGAGCTGTTTATACGTATTATATCTAGCACCGTACCATGTGATTCAGATGTAGGTACCGGTAGCTATCAAAGATGATACTAATGTAATTCTCTGCCACTTGTGTCAAGGGGAAGACCCCTATTCTTTGGTAGTACATGTATGACAGCAAAGTATACATCAAAAAGTTGTTAATGGACATTTAAGGACTGGTTTGGGGCGAGAAATATTTGTGACAAAAGAGGCTCTTACGCACCTTGCGAAAATTTCTCCCACTCAAATAAAAGTTGGATTACAGTAGGAATCTCTCAAACATATGGTGGTTTAGAAAATTTTGGTGTTCAAAATTGTTTTCTTCACTAATTACGAGACAATAATTTCCAAAGTGAGTAAACTAATACATAACACTAGTGTTAAAATCTATAATGTTCTCTCCTCAATAAACCTCAGAAATCGCTCTGCGTAGATATCGGGTGGCACAGTGGAATGGTCACATGTACAGTTCTTGCAGACTTTCAGGACATGAGCAACCTGTTGCTTGCATTTGTACTGCGTAAAAAAATCGATAATGCCCATATAATATCTTGAATGAGTTCCGTCGATGACATGCAATGGGTTCTTGCACTCTGAAAGGAGCAATCTCCTATTGGCTGAATCTTCCAGTTTAGTGGAAGTTGAATCCAAAAGACTGCCTAAGCTTGTGAAGGTTGAGCAGCGTTTCCTGGCCGTGAAACCTTTATCTGCAGTCTCTTCCTGAGTTTGCATGGGTGATTCGACTGCTTCCTCTTCTATGACGTCTGCATGGTGAACTTGATTACTAAGCACACGAGCCTTGTCCAATATGGACGATGGTTTGCGTTTAGCGTATGACCTGAATAAAAAGTTAATCAAAGAGGTTAATAGAGAGAGATCTTTTTAATTTAACTTATAGAAAAAGAAATAATGAAACTTATAGATATTAGGTCGTTATAATTTTAATTAAAGGTCCATACACATCAAATTAAATAATTTCAAAATCTCTCTCTCTCTCTCTCTCTCTCTCTCTCTCTCTGTATTCCGTCTCTATATACTTTATTTAAAAATTGAATAATAAAAATTAGAAGGTGAAGAGTTTTGAAAGGTCATTCAAGCACAGTGTGTGTGTAATAAGAAATAAGATTATAATTATCTCTAAAATAGGATGAACAGCATAGTAGCTGGCATACTTTCTCATTCTGTCCACTAGGTCTACAAATGTCTTCTGTTGGTCGTCTTGGTGGAGTTCATGGCGACCCAGGAGAAGACTGTAGTCTTGTACACCCAGATCTCGCAGGAAACTCACGTCATGGCGTAGTTGTCGTAGGAACCAGTCCCGCTGATTTCCTGAAATGTAAAATGATCTTTTTTCAATCAATCGATGTTCTGACTCAGTACTACTATACCTCTTCTCACAAAAAGATTTCTAAGATCTAGTTTTAATTAAATATTTTACTGTATGTTAAAATCATAATCTATAAATAATGTTTAATTTATTTCTATCTAAATTCTGATGATATATTGTGGAAAATTTATTTATAGATCACTTTTGAAATTTAGTAAAAGTTCTATATTTTTTTTTAAAGAAGAATACATTATATAACTTTACCAAAACTTAATATTAATATCATTAAAACAAATTAGTATTATAGAAACTATTTAATAAAAGTTCAAAAACATTGCTAATTCACCTAGGTCAATGCTATCATTGTAAAAATTCTGATCCTTTAAAACATGCAAAACACCTTTCTCCTCTGGGTAGGGCTGTAAAAAAATCAAAATATGTATCAATATCAATAAAAGTTGATTCAGAATAATTTTGCAATAAAATTTATCATATATATGTACTGTAGATTCCTATTTATACGCGAGGAATTAATATCCGCATAAAATCGCGAGAAGCACATTTCGCAGATTTTAAAGTCTTCCTTTTATTTATTGGACAGATGTAAATTAAATGAAACTATGATAAAAATTCGGCATTCGATTTTATATTCTCGTGATTTGATGCAAAACGGTTGTTTCGCTGAATTAAGTACTTGCGTAAAATAAGGAATCTACAGTATCTGCATAACACCTTAATTTACACTAATTTGCAACTGAATAATTTTACAATATTAAAAAAACCCACATACTTTTTGATATCTTCCACCAAGACAACCCTTTAAATCAAATCTGGATTCAATTCTCTCAACAGGGAAAAATACATTTTGCATCACCAGAAAATACATCTGAAATATATGGAGTGTACACATTAATTCATGAGACAAGATAGATGACAAATAAAAAAAAATTGATTAACATTGTTATTTTAAAAAACAACCCACCCAAAACAGGCTTACTCGAGTAGTTTCAACATTACTGATTATGCAATTTGCTTGCATGCAATTATCTCCCTTATGCAACATAATTTTTTATATTTTAAATGTGGTTATTTTTAAAATATCTATTAAACGCCCCATTATTTTAAACAATAAAATTAACATAACATAAATTTAAATAGAGTTTAAAAGATTTTTAACATAAATTAAATTATTAAAATACTAATCTGAAAAAAGTTTTGTAAAAAATGATTTAAGAATCATAGTTTGATGGTATTTAAAGTCCAAAATTGATTACACAATTAGCACCGGGTTCGATTACCCGCGTGGCTTAGTGGTTAAAGATTTTTTGGCAAATAGCTAAGGATGGAATTCTTAGCTTATCCATGTGAATGTACATCATGATATGTCCCCAAAGAGATGAATCACCCCAAGTTAAACTTTATACAGCAATGTTTATGACATTTAATTCACTTTAAATTTACAATTACAATGAAGTCAACCAATTTTTAATTTTCAATCGTAAAATATTGATTCAGAATGTTTTTACTGGTAAATGTTGTGCAATCCTAATTGGGGCTAAGCTGTGTAAATCAATCATCAATCATTTACGGCTAGGGTATTAGATCTGGGTACTTTAAAGGCATAAATATTAATAGTTGCATGGATATGCATGCCAAGCTTGAAGAGTGTAGACCTTCAGTGGCATATAATCGATAAATTCTAATTATTAGAACTATAAACACATGCTACATGCACAGATCCAGGATATTTTTTTTTTTTGGTGCATCATGCAAAAAATAAAAATAAGATCACTCTGTAGATTTATCAGCTTTGCAAATTCCAAACAGAGGTCTGACCCCCAACCCCTCTAGATTTGCAAATGTTCTGTACACGTGTGTTTTAAAGAAGAGAATCCTACCTTGGGTTGGCCTGAGACATTCACAGAAAAGAGTCCTAAGAATTTGACAATCAGAGAATGAGGGTAATTCTGGAAATGCATCAGATAGTCTCTGTAATAATGAGAAAAAAATTAATGAAATACCATGCCTTTTTCAAACAAGCATTCTGAGAGAATTGCATAAGCAATACATGTCCCCTACCGGCACTCCCAATATTGAAACAATTATAGTTTTACGTGCTAAATAGGTCTGAAGAAAATTTCGTTAAAGATTTTTTTTTAAAGGACAAATGAGTCATAATAATTAATAACTTTAAAACCAGTGGATAAAAAGTAATGCAAGTCGAACTCGATTAGTGGTAATTGCTCTTTTGGATGGAATGGTACAGTAGGATATCTTAACAAAAAAGACCCGTTTTTAATTACCCAAGAATGGACATGAAAAATTCCAAGTAGTACTTCTTGTCTGTTTTCAGGATGAACTGCTGATCATGACTGCAAATTAAATGAATCAATCAATTTAAAGAAGTAGAAAATCATAGTACTCAAAAGGTTAACGATTTAGAACAAAAGAAAATCATATAAGTACAGTGTACTCAAAAACCTAAAAGTGGAGTCCGGCTACTCAACAAACTACCAATCATCATGTCTAAGCCTTGCATCGGGGCAACTAAAGATCAGCTATGAAAAAAGTTATAAACCCATCTTTTTTCTTTTTTTTTTAAACAAAAAATACATGTAGTAGAAAAGTAAACAGCCTGCTGCTGCAGTTTCAATAATTTTGCTGATTTCCTATGACAATCTCGTACTTCAAGGGTAGAATTTTATATACATTTATGTTTTAACTACAATTTTTTTTTTAGAAAAAAACCCCCACTAAAAACACCAAAAAAAAATTAAAGTTATCCCCCTTTAAATTGGATAGACCAAATTACCTGAGAAAGAAATCTTGCCCACTTCTGGAGTTGCTTACAAACTCCATATACTCCAGGTCGTCTGGAGCTACTGACGAGACAAAGGTATGGTCTGAGACTGACACTGCTCTCCTGATGCACGCAAACACAGAACTGGCATAGCTCCGGAACTTGAATTTCTGTAAAAATGAAAAAGATATTAAATTTTTAATTTTGAAATTTTTAGTATTTTGTGATTTTTTCAACTCTGACTTTACATTAAACTTGATAACAAAAAATGAGCTCAATTATGACAATTAGTTTCATTAAGTGAGGAAGATTTCCATATAGAAATACCTAAAATTCAGTATACTGTTGAGTTTTTAATGATCGAAGCTTATTCGTTATTACCTTTCCTTGACTGTTGGTGATTGTTTTACTGTGAATGTGGCAAAAATCTTCTTCTGTCAAGTTATCCTATAAGAAAATGAACAGTTCATATCACATCATGCAAAATATTGATGTATATCTATGGTACAATTATTATATATTAATTATTAAAAAGTAAACTGTCAAGAGGAATGTTGATCAATTAAAAGACATATATTATATTACTTAATTATTACTTGAATTGATCTATTAGCAATCAACTAATGCATAATGTTTGAAAATATTTGAACAAAAATTATTCTCCATATCAGATGTGGTGAATTTTAGTAAATTGTTTCAAAAGACATTGCCTAAAGTTTCAACTCATACTGGTACATAAGACCTATAAAATATAAAATAAAAGTATGAACAAATGAATATATGTGTATGTATGGATATATGCATATTACAGATAATGTACATCACAGTCATCTGTATACGTGTAAATGTTATGCCTGTTTTCCTTTCAACCATGCAACGTACTCTTTCTCTCTTGTGTATGTGTATATTGTTGTACATGTATTATAATGACATTTTGTGGATGTTTATACATTAACATACCATCTTGTTGCTCCTTGCGGGCTCTTACAAATGTAATTGATAAATAAACTCGATAACATTGAATAAAGTAGTAGATGAGACTATTTGGACTGGATAGCTCAGTGGTAGAGCTCCTGACCAGAAATACAAGGGACCTTGTTCAATTACTGGTCCATCCACTAACTTTTATATATCGGTCCCATATTGATCAGTCCCAAGGATATAAATCCTGGGTTGTGTTGTCTTCAGAATCAAAGACATTTAAAGAGGGAAGAGTGTAGCTAGAGTGTAGTAGCTGATGGGGCTACATGTATATAAACCATGGATAGCTCAGTGGTAGAGCTCCTGACAAGAAAAGTCTCGGGTCTGATTCCCAGTCCAGCCACTAACCTTCCTCTCCTATTACAATATATGTACCTACTTTTCATTACATCTAAAATATAACTCGTGACCCTTACCTTGACACCTAGTTCTGGATGTTTCTCAAACAGGTCTTTGATTCCTTCCCTGATGCATTCCAGAGCCCTGTAGCGCCGGTGGTTCTCGTTCACAACGATCACATCCTTCCTCTGCCATCTTCTCCACACCTTCACCCACCTATTGTTTGCTAACGATCTGGAAAACTGTCTTCTAGGTGTCGTCATGTTTCAGGTCATTTCAACAGGCTCTGTAAAATATACCCTCATGATCTGAACCTTGATTGATTTTTAAATTATTTGCATGGGTGCTGTCAATTTTATTCCATTAAATATTAACATCAATTAATATTTATAGTGGTTTAAATTTTGTAAATACATTGATTACATGAATTTGCGTCGTTGTGATGATGCAGAGTGCAGACACATTCAGATCGAGCACTCGGCATCCAATTAAATTGTATTTGTCATAAAAAGTTACCTCTGCTTCAGCTATAGATTCAGCCTGTTGTACATTGATTTCTCTGGCGTAATCAGCGTTCTGAGACAAGCAGACAATCATAACCAAAATCGCAGGAGGCAAAAAACAGTTATTTTCCAATAAAACATCTTTTCGTCACTCAATTGATCATTTTATTACATGTAGTGATGTACATCCTGTTTACACTGTTGACGTAGGATTTCTTTATATCGACCATTATTTTAAATAACATACTATAAAATGTTAGGAATATGGTAACCACCAAGAATTTTAATTCATGTTGTATATATATTTCTGCTTATATGGACACAAACATTGTCTAACTACAGTATTACGTACCTTTTATCGTTGACTGTCAGTGTCATTAATCTTCAGTGCATGACAACTTGTAAACAATCATCGCGATCGGAACTTCTCGGACCTTTTCAAGTTTTACTTTCACTTTTATTTTATCAACAATCCGTGACGATTTTTTACTCTGTTTTTCATGACAATGAACTCCAAACTTCCCACAAGTACAAACGATCTTGAAAATAATGAAAATGACAGCGCGACACACGATGCAGATTCAAAGACATTAACGTCAACGATAAAATTAGAAGATGAGAACATAGGAAACATAAGGTTTTACCCGCCTTTATTTATGCAACGATACTCATTTACAGCTAAAGTATTGGAAAAACACGATGTTAAATGGGTAAGTAGATCGTTATTTAGACTTTTTAGATCTCTTGATAGTCATACACGTTTATAATTATAAAGTTAATTCACCAGTTCAAGGAAGGTATTGTGTACAATAAATGGGTGTTCCTAGTTTGAATTCTCACATTCCCCAGATGCCAGTAAATTATTTGAGCTACTTTTAAATTTGTTCATTTCTCATATGACTGTTGAATAGTCATTCTCACAACGTCAGCGGTTCAGAGTCCATTCACTGCCACTGCCACGAGTGGACTCAGGACCCCTAACTTTGTGAGGATGTTGAATAGTGAAAAATTAAAAAATTGTGCCTTCACAAATTATATAACCACTCATTGTCCCAAACCACAGCAAATATGCACAATCCTCTCCTATTCAAACCATGGCCTGAGATGATGCCTACTAATGTACAGTAAAAGACCTAGCTCTTTTTTATAACATGAGTCTCCAGAAGAGCTAGAATTATTAACACAAAGATGATGAAAGGATATCAATTAATTTCATCTCTACAAATATTTGATACTTATATAATTTGATCAAAATTCATTTTATAACCTCTTTTTGTAATATACTGGTGTGTTCTTTCACTTACAGGTGGCTGATCTGGGTTGCTCAGAGTGTGGAATCGTCCGTTTCTACAGGGAAGTTCCATCGCTACACAAGATACAACTAGTGGATATCGACAGACCTACATTAGAATTCAATAAAAATCTTATCAAGCCACGTCCATCTGATTACATATTTAAGAGGGAAAACCCACTAAGGATTGAAATTTATGAAGGAAGTGCAACAGATTTAGACCATAGAATAATAGGATGTGATGCAGTTTCAATGGTTGAATTGTAAGTATAAAGGTTTGTTTAATTTTATGCTTGCATTTTTATCAATTCCCTTTCAAAAAGCGGTTTCTTAATTTATTACCGGTAATTTTCTGGGAGAGAATCGTACATATTGGCTGTGGTTTGCAATGATGTGTACATGTATAATACAACTGAAGAATGTTAGTAATAGAATTAACAGTCATGAATTTTTTTTCTCTCCCAGTATAGAACATTTGTATCCAGAGATTCTGCATCAAGTTGAGGAAACAGTCTTTGGTCACCTTCACCCCTCCCTCATTGTAGTTACCACCCCTAACTATGAGTTTAACAGCCTCTTCCCAGGAGAGCTGAGATTTAGACATTATGACCATAAGTTTGAATGGACCAGAAGTGAATTTCAAAAGTGGTAATATTTTTTTTTTATATATAAACCCCCCCCCCCAAAACATTTGATATATGTTTTAAAATCTTTGCTTGTGAAGAGTCCAATTTTGTAAGTATACATGTATATATATCTGTAACCAATTGTTTTCAACTAGAGTATACATTGTACATTGTATGTGGGTGTTGAAAAAAAAAAAGAAAGAGGCTAACATATAGATATCAACCTGCTGCCAATTTCTTGTATGGAATATACTATCATAAAATAAAGTAGGGGCCAAGTTTTGTATAGATTATCAACTTTTCACAGGTTTTTTGGGATGTAATTCATGGATTTTCTACTATGATTAATGATCGAATTAATACTATGTTTTATAATTAGTTCAGAATGTATATTTGGTCGTAAGGGATGAAATCAATGAAAATTAAGCCACAGTCAAATTCTAATAATTTTACAGTAGTCACTTTGGAATTGCAGTCAGTCTTCGATTGAAGAAAAACCTTAAGGCAATAGTATGTCATATCAGCCTTTGGTTGTGTGCTCTTTTTGCAGGGGTCAAGATATCTGTAACAGGTACGATTACACGGTGGAGTTCAGTGGTATTGGTGACCCTCCCACGGAGTCCCAGCATGTTGGTTATTGTTCTCAGGCAGCCATCTTTACTTCATCTTCCCCGTGTAAAGTTGATGTAAATATAGATCATGCCAACCGTTATTCTTTGGTGAGTACAAAGATATGGAAAGTAATGAAGATTTTTGTTGAAAAAAAAAATTACATCTCTATCATGTTAGACCAGATTAATATTATATTTCTTTATAAAATATTAAAAATATCAAGGTTTTTCTACAAATTATGTCATTCAAGGAAATTTGTCACATAACATTATCATGTTTTGTCCAGAATTAGATTGTGTTCTTTGTAAAGTATTTTGGTTTTACATGTAATTTTGGACATGATGAATTGCTTGTTTAAATATTTTTTACTCTAAACGGCTGATTTCTTTAAAGTCAATTCTGAAAAAATCTTTTGAACAATACTCATATTACCTCTGTTTAATTAAAACCTGTTTCACTTTAAAATTGTTCTGATAGAAATGGACCTTTAATTTGAGTGAACAATTGCAAAGTGAAGGAATGCATGATGCATGATGCTTAAAATATCTAATATGTCACCAGAGATTTCATAGTTAAACGAAAAATTTTTCTCACTGTATATTAGTTAGCTGAATCCACATTTCCACACAAAGATAAAGCCAAGCTATCCTCAGATGAAATCTTGAAGTTGGAGGTCTCATACACCATTAACTTACTGAAGCATGACCGATCACTCATGGACGATGACCATTCCAGTGAGGGGGAAGATGAGGATGAAGATCAAGTACTGATCCCCATTTCCCGATTGATGAATTTTAGTACAATTTCCAAATTAGTTGATGAAGACAGCCTGAGGTGACCATGTTTATTAATTTTTTAAAAAGTTATTGATAGTACTAGTATTATAACAAATCTTGTATCAATACAAAATCATAGCTCAATGTTTTGTTTGCTTTTGGGCTGTTAAGCTCAACTGAAGTGAAGGCTCTTGTGAGCTTTTCAGATTGAAATTTGCCCTGTGTCTGTAATCCTCTTTGCTGTAGTTGTTTTCCATGGCATCATTAAATGTTATGCTTTTTCATCTTCTTCTCTTGAAAACTTTGGCAGAATTCTACTCAACTTGACATTAAGCCTTGGCCTTTTAAGTTTGATCAAATAAAGGGCCAGACCTTCTTCCAAGGGGTGATAATCAGGAAATAATGAAAATATAGGGTGGTGTGTTTTAAAAATTTTCTTAATATCTAAATAACAAGTATTATTAACACTTTTACATTAGCATTTGATATAAAACAGATTAAAGTTTGTTCATATAATGACCCAGCTCCCTTGATTATTATGACATCAGCTTATGCACCCTGTACATCTGGACTGCTAATTAATTTTTATAATTAATTAAATTGTTATAGTTTTATGTTTCCCATATGCCATTTAAACATAAGGCTGCTTGTAAGATATCGTTATTACTTGATTTTTAGTTGACCTACATATAATATATATAATTATTTGTGGTCAGTTTATATTTGATCCATTTAGAGCAAGATCAAAATAGGATGTGAGAGCAATGCTGTCATCCAATGTTGAATTTAAAGACCACAAATAAACAAGATATGGTTAACTACAAAACATGTAAAATAATAATGTAGGAATTATTATAATAAACTAAAGATGTTGGAGAAATTTGCTTGTCAGTTATTGTTTTTTTTCCCCATTTTTTTTTTTTTGGTACACATACTTCACACATTCAAACAATTTCTTTATTTTCTTTAACTAGAAAATTTTTAGTTGAAAATGGATACCAGTTCACTGGGGACCAGTCTAAGATAATCGTCCCTCTGGAAGTTGAATGGAATGATATATATGGAAGTGACTATGAAGACTTCGATACGGAAATACCTGCAGGTCAGACAATTTCAGTCTCCACCAATGATGCTCAAGAGTTGGAGTAAAAGCAGGACTTGAGAGAGTTATTTTGTTTATGTGAATATTTTATGGGACATATGTTAATGATTTTTAAGTTTGTTTTGATTTCCTACTTAAAGATATTTTGTTTAAAAAGAATATTGTAAGATAAAATATTCTTTTATTTACTATCATGGTACATTTTGTTTGTTTGATTTTATTAAAATTGTTATTTTATGTTTTATTCATGAAATAAAAACATGCAGATCTCTCTCTCTCTCTCTCTCTCTCTCTCTCCTCTCTCTCTCAATTGGATAATAAATTATGAATGTATTTTAAAGAAGTATTACATTAATTCTATAAATAGTCTTTATGTTTATTCAATCCTAATCAGAGATAAACTGATCAATAGCTCTGGGTCATGGATTATAGGTTTGGCACCATGCCAAAGAAGTTTGCATTTGTTTTTTTAAGTAGTTTAATCTGATTTCAACACATGCATTTGCCAACATATTTGAAAGAATTAAGACTGACATTTTCTTTTTAATAAATCAGAATGATCATTTTGTGCATATATTTCAGTTCATTTAATTCAAAAGCTTAAATATGAATTTGAATATATGTAATATTGGTTCATTGTGGGTTTTTTTAAAATAAAGCTTTTAATTTATATTTTTACAGATAAATTGTAGGTTTTGAAAATACATGTACCTACAATCTTTTTTCTATACATTTATTTCCCTCCAAAAGACATACTGGACCTAGATAAAACACTACCCCAAATTCTTTTTAAGAAGTTTTGATGTACTCGGAATAAATGTTTTGATCAGAAACTCATGTTCATAAATACAATGTAAGCTTTAAAAAATTCCAAGGATTCCATATTTTATTGATTAATGTAAATGGTTAGTACAAAATGACAAAAAAGAATGAATCTACCAAATGACTGCACCAAATTTCTATAGGTTTCAAACGTAGAAATAATTTGGAACCAATCAAAAATAAACGTTGATTGTCCAAAGGCTTTCCTATACTAAATGCACGGCTTTTAACACATTGATTAAATATAAAAATGTTAAAAATTGTTACTTTCAATTTTCAATCCACAGAATAATTTTCATTGTCACTAATTTGTTAATGTTTCTATTGTGTTTGTTCATTCAATTATCAAATTAGTTCTCTATCAGATTATATATACGATAATATTTAGTATTTACCCTATACATGCATTTGATCTTAGCAGTTCTTTACGCCTTTCCACCGATAACTATTTAAAACACCAAGTTTTTCCTCTTTCACAGATTTCCTAACTTCGTTCCTTGCTGAATTTGGCGGCCATCTCTCAATATCGAATGTATTAAGTCTCTCTGTTATCTCCTCTAGCTCGTCAATTCCCACTTTTTTTAACCCGCGAAAACGATTCGGTTCAAAAACCAAGTAATCCACGCGAACACGTGGTGGAGGTTTCTTTTCGGACTGGAAGAAAACTCGACTTATCGAAGCCGATCTCGCTCGACTTGCATTAGTTGGTCGAATAAGTCTCGAAACTATCATATCCAATTCGTCATCTGAAACTTTTCGATCGCCGATTTTTGGACGCAGTGCTTCCGCTTCTTCTTCTTCAAGTAGAATCTTGCACAGCCTTTTCCGCTTTTTCTTCGGAACTTTGAACTCTTTGTCGGGTTTCGGGGGCTGCGGTGTTTGCGCGTATAGATACAAGCTGTAGGGTGCCGGGGAGGGTAACTTTGAAGTGTTGTTGACCAAGATCGGTTTTCGTTTACCCGCCGCCTTGGCAATATCAAAAAGCCCACTGAGGGGTTCGTCGTAAGAAAACGATTTACTTCTGGATATCATTGCTGTACCTCTAGATTCGTCCATGTTGTCTCTTCGAGTACTTCCGTCCACCCACCGAACACTCTTGCTTCTAGAAACACCGTTACTTGGTTTTTCTACTCCGATTGACGTTTTGCTACGCTGAACCTCAAGACTGTTAGCAATGGACTGTCTTTTTTGAGCCTGGGATCTGCTTCTAAACAGATTTGCCGCCTTCGTAACGTTCACTGCAGCCGCAAAGCTGATTTCTTTCTTTTTTCTTCCCGATCGTTGCTTTTCAGGGTATCTCTCAGAATCCGTTTCTTCGCCCGACGTCGAGTCTGCCCCAGGGGTGGGTGAACGGGTGTACGAAAACTGCTCCTGTTCCTCGAGCCAGTTCGGTTTGAGCCACGAGGAGAAATCGACCGCGGAGTCTGTGTTGATTCGCCCGTCCACCCGAGGGTTGATCCACAGAGGAGAGGGCCGTACCGTTCCGTCTTCGTCGTTGTCTCCTTGAAGATTAATACACAACCGTGATGCATTGCTCCGTTTATTGTTCGAATCTGTCATTTTGAATAAAAGTTTAATCACCTAACATTGACACACTTTCCCCCCAGTAGATATAAGATATAATTCCCCTTTTCAATTTTGACGTTTCGCACCTGTCAGAGTTTTCATTATCCTTGGTTCTCGTGCGTGATAAGAAGCATGTTTTACCGATATTTCCTCAAGAAAAGATTGATATTAAATTGTTCCCTCAAACTATGACTGGTTGCCGCAAGATCGCATTGTTCTGTATTCAAAAATTTGAAAGTCTGTATACTTTGTTGTTTTCCTTTACTCTGTCTATAAACTTTAAAAACTCACTCTTACAATCGGATTTGATCGTTTTTAATGCGCCCTATAATCCGGCTTTACAAATTATCCCTTCACCACTGAAACAGTTAAACAGTGTTTAAAATATTTCAAAAACTTTCAACAGATAATCTGCGTTGCTTAAATCCAAAAAGCCCTAAAAAACCCAGTCATCTACATATGTTCTCCAAGGCGCAGTCGTCTGTTATAGATCTGAAACTGAACCAGAATAACTAACATATAATGGCCTTCTTTTCGTGAGGCCATGTTTGACTTGTCACCGGGATTAATTTTGAAGTTGATTTAATAGAGAATTAAGAAAATTGCTACTTAACCTAAAAATACTCCAGGGATCTGTTTCCATTTCCATGTTACGGTAGATGAACCGTTTTTCCATGATCATTCTATAGAATTACCATTCCGAACCTTTAATGGTGTACATTTCTTATTAGAAAGCCTAAATATTGTTTCATTAAATGGCCATGGAGTTGACAAAATCTTAACCCAATCGAAAGGCCTTGATTATTTTAAGATATGATTGTAAATAGTTACAAAAACATTGGTATAATTACGAATATTTATGTTTGTACCTATAGGTAAATTTGACTGGATAATTCCTGTATGAATGGTTTTGACCTCTTTGACATAGTTGACTTGGCAAGTAAATTTGGTATGTTTTCTTTGATTAATTTTTAATGAACCTCAGATATTATGTGGCCCATATCTTCTTTGTGGATTGAAATTAAACGAAGAATTAAAAATGTAGAGAATGTATAATTTGTATAGTTTAATATCAGCCTTACCAATTCCCTATAAAGTCTTATCAAGGGTAATACACACCTGTATATGTCATACAGTATGTATATATTCAATAAATTGTGCACCCTTTGTCAACATAAGAAGGATGGATTTCTTCAGTGTTCTGAGCAGTAAAAAAAATCGGTCACTTGAACAACCCCTATTTGATTCAGTTCAAAATGAAGACCGCTTTTATTTTTAATATTTTATTTTTTCATTTAAAAAAAATTATGCTTTTATTCCTGATTCTCACTCACGATAAGAGAGAATGACATGCACAGTTTAATTACTTTTCTTTCACATTAAAGCAAAAAATCACGGATGGCATAGATACGTAGACGTATTTTCTCAAACTCTCTTTGCTTAGTTTTTCGTTTAAAGTGAGAAAGAGGGCGAACGAGGGAGAGATAGAGAAGAACATATGAGAGTCAAGAACGTTATAAAATTATATAATGGATGAAATGGTTAAAGTTAATTGAAACATACACAAAGAGGAAGATCGGGTTCTATAAGGATAGTGATTGCCATTTAACTTCAACCCACTTGGTAAGCGGGACAACTGTCTGAGCAGTTGTACTGAGTAGTCAACGAAATTCGACAACCAATTAATATAGGCTGTACTTGCCCAGGAAAAGAAACCCCCAGCGCAGGCTGATACTTTTGTATACTAATGTGTTAAGATCGGAGAGAAAATCTTTTTATATCTAATATCTTGTTATAGTGTTTGAATAGGGCCATTTGATAAAAACCAACGGCGCGCTGGGGAAGATGCGATACAACTGTCGAATACACGCCATCACACTCCTTCAAGCAACACAATGTTGCGCTAACCAAACTTAAAACTCTTGTAAACTTCACAGATTTGTTACTGACTGACAAATGAAATATTCGCCGCGCCATTTATGAACTCTAACAACCCGACATAATTACGTTGACAGTGACGTTTTGATTTGTCGAGGACCCACACCTTTTGTATGTAAATTAAGAGATTGAAGAAAAATATCATTATAAAAGAAGAAGACGAAACGACCGTTATGTTGCCGACTATTTTCTACTTGCCGGCTATAATAATATAGACGGCAATCACATGATTCGTTTTATCCAATGATGTTGCGTCATTAAGTCCGACAAACTTCCGACAGAGTTCGTTTGTACCTCCGCTAGAGTTCGTTTGTACCAAATCAAATCTCTGTGTGCGGAGACGCAGAGGACTACGGGTAGTTTGTCTAGTCCAAATCAATACAAAATGTGTTCTTTTTTGTTCAGACGCAACTTTACACTACATGTCGTCACGCCAACACTGTTTTATCGACAGCGTGCCGTATGAAACTGTGTTAGAGCGACGCTGCGTAACGTGAAGACGGCATGTTGAGTAAAATTGTAAGCGTAACTGTTTTTTGTACAAACTTTCTCAACATGCTGAACATTGAGCTTTTGCAATGTCCCTATCGGAACACCATAGAACGCCGAATGGTTAATAATACTGTTCCAAATAAAACCCATTATGGCGAGACTACACAACAAATTATATCGCACAAATTATAGCGCACACAATTCGAACGGTAACTAAATAAGGATGGAGCCATTTACTATTATGTTTAATATATAAGCACCCCAGCTCTCCTTATCTAGTGGAAGCTGAAAGACTGTAGTTAAAACTATGCATGCACTTCCAAGGATCCAAGGGAACATAGGCTTTTAATTTGATTCTAATGTCTAAACAAACCGCGAGGTTTTGGGTTTCAAATTGATTTGCAGTACAAGTTAACGTGTATTGATCAAGTTTCAAAAGAGTTAAAGGCAAGAAAAAAAATTCTTCTTTTGACTTTAACATAAACATAACCTTGTCGAAACCTTATATATAACGGTCACAATCAGATTTACAGGAGAAAAGAGAACAATCTTAGAACTCTAACATAATTGCCTTGTGCTCTCAAATGTTTCCAAATACCAAAAATTATGGATTAAATTCTAGGTAACACCGTATTACCGCTATTTGCATACATTTTGACTGGCGCGTTGGACAACCAGCGACTTTTAAAACCTATTTAGGTTTTTTTTTTCAGAACCACATACCCCGTAACTCGTAATAGTTGTATCGGCAACAAAGGGAAATGTTCCGTTGTTAAGTCATGTCATAAACTAATCGCGATTTGATCTAATCTGGGGCATTTAATTGACTAGGGGCATCTATTGTTATTTATTAAATGTTTGCTTTGATTCCATTCGAAGTATGGTTCTAAAGACTTTATATGTTTTTGTGCAAAACAGTGAGGATAGGATTTAGCCACAAGTAAGTACATAGTCATTTATATGGATTAGACATTAATTTGTTGTCAAAGTTTTCATATTTTTTAAATTCATATATTTTAAATTTTAAAATTCATTATTTCCCGTACGTCCCAAAAATTGTATTAGTTTAATCGGCCATTGTGATAAAATTTTTTCTTAACTTTTATGATTTTGATGTTTTGAAATACTAGTACATGTATCTATGAAACAATGGTAGGACATTTATTTGGAAAGGCTTTATTTACATATAAATGAAAACATTTATCATATAAACTTTAAGGAGAAAAATAACTGTTTTTTTAATAATTCAACGTCATCGATCATTTAAATAACCAAGTACTAAATTTACCAAATTTTGGCAAAATGTCACTAGGAATGTGATAAACGTCAAAAATATACATGCTGCATCATTGTCATGCGATAAATCTCGCAAGATCCACTTGATATGAGTTGACACTAGTCGTGCGACTTTAGTCCACTTCAAGTGCTATCTTTTTGTTTGTGTGTTGTGGTTTTGGCAATTTTTGGACGTCGCACAACCCACATTACTATAAACTGCTCGCGCTAGTAGTAGGTTTCTTAGTACACAAGCTTTTACGATCCAGAGGTACAGTAATTGTTTGGTTTTGTTGAAAAATTGATTTTTAAAAATTTGTATGTAGCCCATATCTGAGTACTAAAGGTGTAAAACATCAAAAATCATATCTTTTTAATTGTCAACGAGTTCTTGACTTATTTTTGTTAATCAGTAAAAGGCATTACTTTGTGCAACGATTTGACCAAATTTTACATTTAAATTTCCATTGATATATTTAATGCTTAAAAAATGTTCATAGCACCTGTTTTTCACATTACTCATGTTTGTATCAATATCAAGCATGTATCCAGGTGTCTCTTGATAATTTGTTACTTACACATTCTAAAATGCTATCTTTTCGACAGTATGTTTAATTTGGGTCACTCGAATTAGAGTAATTTACAACTATGACATGAGACGGGAAGATGTCGGTCTCCATAGCACGCAGAGCGTCCACCATGTCCGGCGGAAGTCAGCAGAGGCAGACGACGTCTCAGTTTGAAAGCCAGCGAGACGAAATTAAACGGAGGCAGTCTATAAAGTATCAGTTCCCTAACTTCATGTTCAGCGAGGAGGAAGAAGCGGCCCTATTTAACGAGGTAAAATTGATTAAATTATTTCATTTTTTTATTTGTCTTTCAAAAATATCATTTCGTCCAAAAAGAAAGAAAAGAAAAATGAAGTATATTGCATCGAATTTTTACTCGTGTAAATATTCCGCGGAGCCCGTAGTCTACGAAATGCATTGTGATCAATTGCAAATGGTATATTCACTCCACCCATTGTTTGCAGAGAATAAAATCGATATCATCATAGGGTTTAAAACGTTAAGTAACGGGTTATATACCTTGTGGACTACAACAAAATGTAAATAAGATCTTGATTTGTATCAGATTTGCAATAAACAACACTGCACTTTGAATTTGTGATCTGATTATTCCCTAGAACCAAGAAT
>WFKH01011581.1:32778883-32816731 GCA_016163765.1 Magallana hongkongensis | reverse complement strand
CGTTTTTCTCTCAAAGAGTCATGCTCTGGAACAATAGGTAGATACAAGATAAAGACATGAACGGTTACATATAGACGATATAAGTTAACGTATCCACTTGTGGTGTGTTAACGTGTGCCTCGTGCACCATTTTTATGAATCGAACTAATATTGTGTGCTTGTAAAGATCAGCGGTCATTGATTTAACTAATTATGTCATTGATCTGCAAAACGCTATTTTGTCTCAAAGGGTTTTAAAATTAGCGGAACAAAGCCCGTAATCTGGATCAGTTTTAACAGCTTTCACTTGATCGTAAAAACAATGCCAGATTGTTTTTTTCCTCTCTTGTGTTTCAGTTATGGAGGTTTTTGTCCCCAGTTTAAATACCAGATAGGTGAAACCTTTGGAAGGACTACCTGCAATTTGCTTAGAAACCCCGGGGTGGCCAGTTCTGGTAAACTGGTTCTCACTGACATCCGTCCCATCCGACCGGACTCCGGCTCCAAATCCAAACTCCTCGCCAGAAGAACCCAGAGCTGGGGAGATCAGAAACTGGTGGAGAAAATGGTGCCCGGATATACAGGTAAATAACGCTGTACTGACTGTATAAAAGCAGTGCGACATTGCTTTGAATCTTGAATTGTTTGGATTCTGTTAATTTTTTTTTTGTTTTTACTTTATTTTTGCAATGCTGTTCAGGATCTTGAATTGTTAATAGATTTTGATTTGATTTTGTGTATCTTTTGTTTTTACTTTATTTCTTCATTTACAAACAGTTTGTATCCATATCATGTTAATATCATAACTAACTTACCATTTGCATTTTATATGTAAAAATGAATAATTGAAAATGGAGAATTAAAATGTTGTATAGTTTTTTTTTAAATGATTTTTTTCTGTGAAAATTTGCCTACTTTAGCTGGGAAGTACTTATATGAGAACTTTAATCTTGTGCAGGTTTTATACCGAAAAGCCAACACTACTACGGAAACCGGTATGCGCTGAACTGTAGAAACGCCATCATAGATTTTGAAACCGATCAACAGATGTACAAAAACAAAATGAACGAGCTGAAACTTACAACAGCTCTCCAAAACGGAAGGACGGTACCAGCAGGAAACACGCCCAAACTTCCGGTAAGTCGATTTATTTGCCAGACCAAGATATGAATAAAAGAATTCACGAAATGTTAAACTTGCAAAACGAATTACCATTTACTATGACGCTTACAGCAACAGTAGAATTAAAATAACTAATACATCCGATCATAGTGTATTTTTAGGCAAAAAATGCTATGAGAACATGCACCTTTTTCAGTACATGTAATATGTCAGCGCTCAACTGAATGTAACCTATTTATGTATTCATCAACATTTCATTAACAAACACTACCTCCTGATTTGATATATTTTAAATTTTTAAAACAAATTCAAATGACATTTCAATTCAACCAAATTATTTTACAGCAATTTTCTTTAGTTTGTTTCAACCAAAGTGAAAAATGTTTTGTGAATTTTCCTTTTTTTTTTTTTGTGAAAACTATTGAAAGTCAGCAGCACTGGGGCGGTATAGAAGTTGGAAGACTTGAAAAATATAGTTCCTTTGATCGCAGTGACATTTTATTTTTCCAGGAAATATACAGTAAATACGTCACCCCCTTACAACCCATCGCTAAGGAGCCCCAGCCGTACGTGTCCAAACACACCGTCTCCCAGCCCCTGTCCCCATACTATCTGTCCAATAACGACTCCAGGAAAAACTTCATGTCAGGTAAATGTTCATCTGTGGGGAAAGACGTACTCAAATTAACAAATAGATCAATTTCTTTTAATATGGGAATAAAAATTATTTATATGAAATGTTGGTTAAAAAAATAAAATATCCAATGATTTCAGACCCTTTCTACTCGTACACTGCACAATGAATATTTAGTTCTTTAAAAATCTTTCATACTTTTGTGCAAGTTAGAGTGATCTTCCTTTGGTGTAAAACGGAATAAACTGCTATTTACATTGTACCAAAACCAATTGATGAAAGTTGAAACACATGCATTTTCATTGCATGCATTTTTCGATCTAGATAGGCAAAGGTAATTTCTGTTCACTAGTAATTCGTTGTCTTTGAACAATTTCAAAAACTTTTGGAACAATGGGACATATTTCATGTTGAAAATGAATATGATAAACTTAATATGTAATACCTTTAAGTTAATGGGAGATAACTTTCTCAAAAAAAAAATAAAATATATTTTCATTAGTATATGAAGGATCCTTGGATCTGATCAGCTTGTAAAAATTCATTTAAAATCATTTGACGCTAGTACTTCTACAGTGTCAGCAACTTTCATCAAATCAATTACGTGTTGCGTAAGTTGAATTCAGTTGTTTAAGGGCTTAACCAAGATTTACCCGGTATATTTTATTGTACTACCTCCTTCGAATTGCAGGATACACGGGCTTTGTACCCAGAAGTCGTGACCAGCTGGGATTGGGTTATCCAATCATCACACACCTAGCTCTGAATGAGTTCACGGACGATCTCCGCGCCAAATCCTCCATCCAGGACTCCGAGGGAGTCCAGGTCGATAGATCCGCCCCTGCCATGATGCATGGTAAACCTATATACCCGGTAGAGACTGGACTGGTTCCCCATTATACCGGACATATACCAGGTATGGGCAAATATTGTTTCTAGATTTATTTAATGTCATCAAAAATACCTTAATGAATATTAGTGCTCTACTATCGTAAATATTCAGTCTTCTTTGGGTTTGAATGACATGTTAAAAATGTTCATTTCCTCACAAAGTTGAGCAAAAATAATCTTGAAAACCAACTTATTTTTCAAGTCATGAAAATTTACAGTAACTGAAGTCAGCATTAGATTTATCTTTGAAAATAATATTTAAGATTTAGTTTAAGATTTCTGGTGAAGCCAGACTTGAAATTTACATAAACTGAACTTGTATACAAGTAAAAAAGTCCTAAACAAATATGCTTATAAAATCCAACTCAGCAGGGAAACTGTTGATCCGATACTTCTCTGTCAGTACAGTTGATCTTTTTATTTGAATGTTTCCGTGCGTAGTTTCCTTTTCAATTTAGAAAACAACCAAAAAAAAAAAAGAAAAAAAAAAAAGAGGGACGTTGTCGTCAGAGGAATCTCGGATTTAATAGTAGATCACGCTTCACCATTGATATCGAGAAATCCACATATATATTTTATATTTACTGTGTTATGTGATTATTTCGTTTGATTCTATGTTTGTAATACATGTTAATTCGGATATCAACAAGCGTGAAACTTTGCTTTGAAAGACTTGATGTTGACATTATATAGGGGAAGATATATTATATTTTTGATGTGATGCAAATAATTCGTATACTGGGTATTGACAGAAAGTATTATAATGCTTTTACAACAAAAACAAGCTGCGAAATGCCAGTTATTTTCGATATTTAAAAATTTGTGTATATAAAGTATTATAATGCGTCTTTTCATTGGATGAGCCGTGCCTCAGAATGTTTCTCGATTTAACGTTTTACTCTACACATACACTTTCTTACTAAACAGTAAGATCGAACATAAAGTTCTCCAAGTATTTAACAACCAAGGCATAATTTAGCGAAACTAAATTTTAAAAAAATAAAGAAATTGAAATTAAAAAAAAAAATTATACAATCATGTACAGAAATTTGATTTAAAAAATCTAAATTCCAAGTTTAAATTTGACTGGCAGTTGCGTGACATTGTCAAATTTACTGATATTTAAGTAAAAATATTTCGAACTCTACGATGCCAGGTAATGTTGCCTGGTGTCGTCATAAGCAGGTTTTCACTTGAGCGCAGGGGTTGTACAGGAATATCACCCAAAACAATTTGTTAGAGGATGTACTTAAATATCACCCAAAACAATATGATGTAATTAACGTACAATAAACTTTTGTTTTAATATAAATTACATGTACATTCCATGATGGCAGACGCAATCGAAAAAGTTGCAGTTGGGCATAATGGGCTGTGGGAAATTTTGAAGAATCTAAGATTCTCTGTTCTCATTACATGGATGACTCTTGTAGGTCAAAAGTTCCGGTACGGCAAAACGTTCGGACACAGCACAGAGAACGCACTGAAGTACAAACTGAGTATACAGTGAGCACAACATTCCCGGAAAACAGCAACACGCAATCACAGGATTTCATGGACGGCATTCGATATTTCAAACATTTCATACACATTTACAAAAGATAAATATGAATTATATACAAAGTCATTAACTAATTGCAGAAAAATTTTCGGGTTCTATCTATTTTTTAATTTAAGAGTTGTGCATAATACATTCCATTAACCGAAAAGTATTAAATATTGTTATATATTTTTAAAGAATGTGTGAACCAGTATTATCTTTATTGTTTGTTTTTCATAATTTATTTGTTGAAATTTGGATATATGTTTTTCTTTCTGCTAATAATTGTGCATACCATTTTGTCTAGCATGAATAAATTTCAATAATTTTAGCTTATGTGTTAATTTCTCTTTTCACCAGATAAAAAGGACATTCAAATAAATAAGTAAATAAACGTATAAACGTAAGCGAATGTGCATAATTATCAAAGTTTTTATTTATTAGCATATTTTGTCCATTGAATTAACTTGCATAATTATACATATTGTAGTCGAGAAATCCCAGTTTTTCCTTTTTTCTATAGGCCTATAGACTGAACATATAATATTTGCGATATTTGTTTACTTTTTTTGTGCAATACTAGTACTAGTATTAAAGAAGAGAAAATAAAACTATGCTTAAGAGTCATTGAAGTACAATGTTAACGACACAGAACAGTTACATGTACTTTGAATTGAAAGGCATTTTTAAATTAGAAATTATTGCGAGTATAAACTTATTAATATAACATAAAAATGAGTAAATATCTTTAAATAAGGCTAGCTAATGCACTAATGGGCGAGGAGAATCCGATATTTGTCTAATTTTTCATCCTGCCGAGGTGATTCCTTCTCCTGCTTAGATACCATACTGTCTGCGTCATTTCCGCTACTGGAACTGTGGGTAGATCGACTGCGCTTGTGCACTACCACTCTATTTCCGGGTTTTGGTACATTATCCAAATCCTGATAAATATAAAAAATTCGGGTTATTGAAAATTTATATGAATACCGTAAAAAACTAAAGATTGTCAATTGTGGAATCATTGTATTTTTGTAGAGGACTAATGTTTGTAGATTTCGTGTACACCCCTTTGCAATGAATTTTCGAAAATTCCCCCTTTTCATATTATGATTCCACATTAATTCAAAATGGTTAAAAAGAGTTAAGCAAAAATACCCGTAATTTATAGAAAAATGCATTTAAAGATTCAGTTTACATTAATGTTAATAACATTCTAACTTTTCAGAATACATCTAAATATATGCAATGGTTACTTGGATGGGCGTTTAAAAACACCCACCTCAACAGCGAGGCGCCGGAGCTGAGCTACTTGAGGCCCACTCTTGGGGTTTCCGTGGCTCAACCAGCTCCGTACTTTGCTCTCCAATTTTGACAAAGTGACGTCATCCTCGGCGTCCATGAAAGACACAGAAGTCCCGTACCGAGTCTCGTGTGGCCACGACCTACTTGTTTCCTGATCGTCCTCGATCTGAAAATTGTCTGAATTGACCACCATGTTTTCATCGTCTGGTTTGATTGCACTTTGAACTCTGCGGAAAGACTTTGAACCGAAATGAATTCCCTTTGAACTAATAGTCCTAACTGAGGTAGTGTCGTGGTCCTGTTTATCGAATAGCACCTCTTTGTCTTTTTTGGCCCCTGCCATTTGAGCGGCTAGCACAAGAGTCTGGGGGACCTTGATTGCATGTAAGTGTTCGTTTTCGTTGGACTTTTTATTAATATGCTTATTTTTCCTTTTATCCCTGGAATCAAATCCTTTGACTTTGGTTTTTTCGCGCACCCGTATCATATAAAACACACTCCCCGGACCGTACATATCAATCAGCGGTCCTTTATGGTTCAGAAACTCCCTTTCCGCCATTTTCTTGGATGGAAGCTCTTTTTCCTTTTTAGCCACGGGTTGAGGGTTGTTCATCATGTTTAGTTTCGTTTTCACACGAGGAAGAAACGGAATCTCGGATTTATTGGCTAGGAGCTTCATCCTGGTCTCCAGCTTGACTTCCAGGATCTTGCGCATGTCTTCTATAGTCCGTTGATGTCGCTTGACGAAGAGTCTCTCGTAATGTTTCATCTCTAGCACTAACACGTCCACTTTCTCCGTACACACGGCCGTCTGCATGTACGTGTCCATTCCTAGAAGTACCTCCAACTCTCCTGTAAAATAAAAGTATAATTGTTACAAAAACGTAATAATTTAAAACACCGTTCCAATGTTGTAAAGAACATGTTCTTTACAACATTTTAAATACCAGTATCCATGTGAGAGTTATCTCTCTTGTTAGAGGGGCTTTGATCTTTAAAAAAGATACAATATTTAATACATCGCTGCGTACATGTAGGATAAAGAATTACAGTATTTTTTGCGTATTTTTGCGCATATCAAATGTATCATGTATAGATTGTTATCTATTGCAATTAACATAGCTTATTTTCCTCTTCATGATATCAATGTTTTGTGAAAGGCAACGCATCTTTTGTGGTAAGAATACAATTAACGTACCATATCGCCCATGTTCTGTGCTATTGTTATCTGAATGATGACTGGACTCTTTTCTAATTAATTGCGAACGAGTATCAATGAGAAGACTCTCTTGTTAGTTTGTTCAATATAATCACGTCACATTTTTTTTTACACTGAGAAATTAATCAACAAAGCAGACTTAACACCAAGATTAGGCTTTGTAGACGCAGCAATGGAAAACCATGCAATAGAAATGACATGGCTGTTGCTGGATTAAAAAAAAGAATGAACCTAGATGTATCCGGGATACATACCCACGCTCTCGTTCCGACCCAACAGGAACATCTTCACGTGCTTGTGGTGCTCTTTTTTCCGGAGCTGGGTACTATTGTTGTAGTGAGGCTCCGTAGGGGGTCGAACTTTGTCCCGTTTTATTAACCTATAAAAAATAAAATGAATGTATTGGCAAGGCCTGTACAAATTCAGCGGACTTTATACTTGCAATTGGCAAAACTCAAAACACCTCTTATAAGCGTATTTAAAGATATGGAAACATTAAATGCATAGCACCTTACTTCGGAATGCAACATTCATTTATTGTAAATAAACGTATATGGAGCTTTCTTTTGAAACCTTTTAGTGAAAAAAGTTTAACTGAAAATTAAACACCTTCATAAAATAAAATAAAAAACTCTGAAAAAATTCTCGAATGGATGTTAAGCTACACACAATCGAATATTTATTGAAAAGTACACAATCTTTTATTTTCGATCAGTTCTGTGAACTTTTTACGTACTTTAAACGATATTGAAAGGCGAAAGTATAACATTAATACCCTGAGCGGAACTTCTAATCACAGCTATTTCCGACTGACCTTAAACGAGGGTGTAGCATTGCAACACAACGCAAAGATACCAACATACGGGGATATGAACAGTTGCCAAGGAACAAACCAATGGGGTCCAAACATCAAAAGACAGTGGGCAAATAGAAAGGAAATAATTATTGAACCACATCGACAATTTTCAATTAAAAGGCTGTCGAGATTTGAAGAAATATAATGATCGATCTACTGCGTATGCAGTCGTTCTGATTTGTTTGAAATACTGGTTACTTCCTACTCTTTAATGCGATGGCATCTAACATTATTGTCTGAACTTTCTTTCAATGAAATAATCCATTTATTTCTGCTTGTGTATGTATATTAAATCAACTGACAATTATATTTTATTTCATTTTCCAGAATCATACAATCAGCATCAGTAAGCAATGATGAATCTAATTTGCCAGCAAGTTTTTTGATTGTTCTTTTTTAGTTTAACCCCGTTGTTCTTCTTGTTGAAGAATTTTGCTCACCTTTCCCCTTCGTTCATGGTATCGAGGTAGATTTTGGGGTACTGTACCGGGTGCATAGCGGGGTCAGTGCGCAGCTCCACGTGACCTCTGTAAAAGACAGAACAAAGCATGCTAACATTTGAATGTGTTTCTCATGGCAGCTTAACTTAACCTTACTTTATGGGTAAATGTGATTATAAAATCGAGTAAGTCAATTTTGAAACCATAGGTTTATGATGTAAATTTACGATAGAAAAAATATTTAAAAAATCGAATTCATTCATCTCCAGTTCAGTAATTCTATATCTGTATGAAACGCAAGAATAGTGCTTTTCGTTTTGATTTACAACGACAATGACTTTGTCATCTGCTGGTGATGGTTGAAGTTTTTAAAGGAGCTAAGAAATGATTCGTACCTGATAAGAAAATAAATAACTTCTACGGGGTCTCCTTGTTTTACCAGAGTCGTGTTGTAAGTAAACTCTTCTTTGTACATCGCCATTGTCAGCTGTTTCTTGTAGCGGGGAGACCAGGCAGAAAACAGAGGGTTGTTGTTGATAAACGCTACTTTGTCCTCGTATTCCTTGGCCAGCACCTCTTTGACGGCTCGGTTGTACAAAGCTCGGTCAACCACGAGCAAATCCGTAACTTCTTCGGCAATGATTGTGGCCGTCCGGACACAGTCTTCGGACATTAACGCCACATCTCCGAACGGTACTCCTGTACCTAAAAATAGATTAAACGGGTATTGCCAATGTTTACTTTATATATATATACAAGTCTTTTTAAATATTATAATCACGTAAAATTCATTGCATTAACAAACCAAAATGTCTATTCTTTACCAAAATCGACCTAATATAAATTTATATGAAATCGTCACAATCATATGACAATCATTCATGTAGTTTTGTTATCTTTACCTAGATGAGTGACAAATATTCCTAGTTTTGACCTGTCGAGTTGACCCTTCTCGTTGAGGGTCCCTATCTGGTCCAGGGGTACGGTCTCATCCCCCTCCTCGCTCTTCTTGTTCAGTATATAGATGGAAATTTTACCACCTAGGATCATGTAGAAACTGAAAAGTCGAGAAAAAAAATATTGTTTTAGATAACGATAGCTCTATATTTCAAGGTCAACCAGACAAAAACAATAAAAAACTTAACCCCACCCAACCCCACTCCCCCAAAAAGGTATAAAGAAGCAACCCCCATTCTCCCTAAAAGAATTTTCTCTTGAAAGACATGACTATTTTGATATCAAAACATTATTGAATTCAGGTGTACGATAGTCGAGACAAGAGGGAAAATTGTGTATACATTTTCAAACTATATAATGCCAAAAAATATTTATTTTATTTTTATGTCAACAGCAAAATAAATGAATGAATCAAAAGAACAAGTAATGAAATCGGATTAAGTTGATTGCGTCAGATGATATGAAATCAAATGACGTTTGATAAAGAAAAGCAAAATAAAGATAATAAAAGGACTTATTCTTAATTCAACTGGCAAATATTTAGAAATCTTTTCAAAGCAAGCCAAAAACACTTAACTAAATATCAATGGCAAATATTTATACCATGCTGGATTTAAGTGTGACCAAAATCAAATAATTAATTTAAAAAATCGAACACATATTAAAAATCAAAACTCAATGACGTCATTCCTGATGGCCGATTTTCAGGACATCTCCCCCATACCATTTCAAAATTTCTCAAAACTGTGATATACAACTTTTTTTTAATAATGATTCAAGTAGTATTTAAAATATGAGTGAAATACTAATAGTTTCTTAAAATGTTAACTTGCAAGTTGCCATTAATATTTTATATATTTATATGGTTAGTATTTACAAATTTATGATAAACCCATGATAGAGTACAAAAACCGATAACTAATGTTTGTAAATATTAGATAATAAAAGTCCTTATCGTTTAAACACTTTTTAATGGACGAATTATGTACGTACTCCATATAAAACATAACACCAAGGTGTAAAATTTGAATCTGATAAATACAATTTATGACCTGAGCCTAATAATATCTTTTTGAGGTCGGATCAAAGGTTTTGCATCCCAAACGATAATACGGACAAATTGAAATTTTGCCCACAATCCTAATGCTTCAAAATCGGTTTATTTATTGGATTAAACC
Source organism: Magallana hongkongensis (assembly GCA_016163765.1). Lineage (NCBI taxonomy): Eukaryota > Metazoa > Mollusca > Bivalvia > Ostreida > Ostreidae > Magallana > Magallana hongkongensis. Next base: position 32,806,610 of record WFKH01011581.1, on the reverse strand, counting down.
TATCCTGAAATTCATATTGGTTTAAAATGTTATATTTTCAAAGGATTTGGAGTAAACCATCGTCGTAAATATAAAGGTTTTTTTCTTTTTTAGCAAAAACAAGAAAAACAATTTTACAACTGAAAAAAATTTAAGTCAAGGGTCTGTGAATAACAGTGGGGGTGATCGCATTTTTCATTCACTTATCATTAACATGCGAGAAACATTAAAACTTGTCAGAGTTCCGAAAATCAAACATTGAAGGTAAATGAACGTAGGGCCCCATAAAGACTTCCTCCTACTAGTAACCTATTCCATTTCAAACCAACGAATTAATTAACCGAGTTAGGTTCTCCGTTATTAACCTATAACTTATGTTTACAAATAATCCACTTAGGTTCTAAGCCCAATCTACAAGTTAAATGTTAGCTAACAAATTTTGAACCTATACAAGTGACCAGTAAATAACAAATTGTTTAGTCCATTAATAATCACTGTGATTTACATTAGTCAAGTAAAAAATAATTAACCCAAAAGTTGAGCAGAATGTTTTACGTACCCATTATGATATAATAATTAACCGACAAGTCAAATACTCAAGTCAAATGTATTAATTAAGCAATACATTTTATAATAGCAATTTAAGAGATCCATTATTTCATAAAAAGCAATGGTGGTATTAACAATGAACTTTAAGATCTTTGATCTCCTGTTGTACTCATCGCCCCTCTATTATACTACATGTACCATTCTACAGTATACACCCCCTTACATTACTAAATATAACATCACGGATGAAAAGATGATGTTATGAAATTCATGATAATTCATCTGGAAATACCAGTTCAAAACAAACGTATTGATACGTGCTTTTTAGATCTATGGTAATTATTGGGTTTTTAGTTATGTTCATCGGTGTTTGATCCTCACACGATATTATCTTAGTTGCATCACCTATCATATTTGCCTCAGGTGTACAGGTATTTGATGTTTAATGCCGATCACGGATTTCTGGTACACAAAATTGATAGCTTTGAATAGTGCGGATTATTTTAGAGGCAAATTAGACCCATTTTAAAACAAATAAGATCGTTTTTCAAACTAGTCGGAGATACACAAATAACTAGGATAGAACGCGTTTACTTTTAAAATATCATTTTATTTGTGTTAGCCTATTTAGAGCAGAACACTCTAACAAATGTTTCGAATGATTATGTAAAAATACTTTTTTGATATTGCAACAAACTTTTTATGTGACATCATTGTACAATACGATGAACATAATGGGTCGATTTTATCTTTAATATCAGTATAGAAATTTTAAAAATGGCAAAGTGGCCCTCTTTTATGGTAAATTCTCCCACTACGTCTGTTTTATAAATGGAAAGTGCAAATACATGTAGCGTGAAAGTGATAAGCAAAGAAAAAATAGAACAAATATTTAAACTGATCGAGATAGGTTGTTATTGGTAGAGACCCAGGATCAAGACACTGTCTCCACATCATTGAATACTCGAGTACCCTGGTACCATTCATCTAATTTCTCTTGGACTACTTCTAAAAGTGCCTCACCCCGGCGCTAGTGGGGGTCAAGTGAATGCACTTTTATTTGAAGTTTGTTTTATTTTAACGAAACAACGACTTATTTGCTGGTGTCTTTTCAAAGATTTGATCTGAACAATTTCAAACGAGGCTTGAAATTAGTATATGAATGACTTTCAACAATCTCCCTCTCGTTATATTTTTAATCGAGTTTTAAATTAAACGTTATACTATCTACAATGTAGAATATGATATAATATGTGACTGGTATTGTAATGTTGCACAGTAATACAATAAAGGCCAAAAAAAATTAATAAATCGTGTTATACGCCAAAAATTACGATGTATTTATATGATTTTTCAAGTCTTATTTATCTCGTACTCACTCACCTGGTCCTTTCGATTCAATTTTAAAATCTATACCTTTGGTTTTAAACAAATCAACAATTTCAATTCAGGAATAGAAGACGGAAGGAGTCAATGCAATTATTTTTTTTTCTCTTCAAATTATTTTGAAATTTCTCTTTATTACATATAATTTCAAATAACAGAGAAGTGATTAACATACCGGTAGTGTTACTTCGGTATCGGTAATATTAGGTGATACCGAACAGGAATTATGTCTTTTTTTCGGGGGGGGGGGATCATAATAAAAAAAAATATCATACCAGTCTCCCTGGTCTCCTTGCTTGATGATGATGTCATCTTTGTTGAACGTGACCTGTCCGCAGTTTCGTATAATATCTTTCAAATATTCTGAAATGATGAAAACATTTTCCATAAAGTACGGACGATCTCACAAAATAAATATATATAGAATCAAACATGCTAAACTGCATGTACTTGATTTGAAAAAGAGAAAGGCTTCAATAGGATTATTTTGTTTTGCATTGCATATTAGTTTAATCCATGGGAAAGTCTTCTGATTCTATCTATTTTGTCAATAACGTATATTAAAGAACCGATTTTTACGATACTGTCTTGGGGGTTTTTATTGAAAAATAAGTTATCGGGTAGAAAATTACGTCTTCATGGGTGAATTTAAGTACAAGATGCATAATTCACGATTTGATCCCTGAAAAACTGCATTTATGACGTCCAAAGCATCATAATGTATCGTTATTGAGAAATCAAGGATTTCTTAAACCCCAGCGACATAAAAGACATATTGAAATTTTGTTCATGAATCTGAAACTTTAAAAACCTCGGGGATAAAATCTCCAATATCCCTTAATATCGAATGTATCTGTTGAATTAAAAAACTGTGCAATATAAATTCGTCATTGGATTTCAAGGGACGAAATTAAAAACGAAGCACAACCAAGTTCTTGTACCTTTACATAACTTAAGTAAAAATTCTATCGTATCTCTCACAGATTTCTCTAAGAACACATTTATGGCCGGTTATAAAATGTTACAGACTTAGGGATTTTATGTATTTAATATTGAGTCCTAATTTCTTTTAGGGTTTTGGAGGGGTTTTATGGCTGAAGTTAAGAGGCGGGTTTTGTTTGTATGTACTCCAGCTGCATTAGCTTTTGCAACCCTACATATCGCCAGAGATTTTTATCCTTGAAAGGTACTTCTTTTCAATAATAACAGTTTATCACGTCTGCTTGGATATTGCCCATGTAATGAAATTTGATATACCGTAACACCTAGCCACGTGAAACGATGTTTACATTAAAAAAGTTCACCCCAAAACATGAAATAAAAAGAATCCTCCATGATTTGTGATATAGCATGATTTGTGGCTTGGATACTGTTATCCAAATTGTTGAGTAAAGTTACCATAACGCATTGCAATTCATGGATTATCCTCCTCGTATTTTGCAAGATGGATGAAAACAAACAAATGATGCTTGATCAATTCTTAAATGGTCTTCAAAATATCGTGCACTTTTCTGGGGAAAGGGGGCACGTATGTTACGATTCAAATTATAAACTTTCAAGTTCACCTATTTAATTTGCTCCAAATTGACGTTTATTACACCGGCCATTTGCAAAATATATTGACACTGATCCCATGTGTCACAAAAGTGTTTTGGTCAACCCATCTTTTATAGTGCCAGCTTTAAATGTGTAAGGTAAATATTTGTTTATGAATAAATTTCCATCTCGATAAATTTAGTCCTTTGACAGAGTTCAATTCAAATCGAATAAATCACGTTTACCGTATGTTGTAGAATTTATTATCAATGTTCCAGTCTTTATTCTTTGTGCATAACTTTCCTTACATCCTGTATAATTATGTGACAACCCGTTTCTTCAACCCTCCATTAAATATCTTGAGCGGGAAATGTGTTCTTGAGCCTTTTCTCGGGGGGGAGGGGGGAGGGGAGGTTAGTTGTTACTATACTAAGACAATTAATTTTTATCATTAAATTTTGTTTTAAAATCACATTATGATGAAAATCTCATCAACTAGTTATCAGCAAGACCCAGTTAGGATTTCGAATAATTCCACCCCACCTCCCAAAAAACCAAACGAACAAACAAACATTACATATACCGTCTGATTAAAATCAAACCGCGTGACCGTCCGTCAAAATAAAGGAGCTAGTGCATGGAAGGTTTGATTTTAATCAGACTGATTTACATAGAGATTTGTAAATCAAGAATACAAGGTGTGTATCAATTACCTTGTTATAATGGGTATTTAGTCTCGAGGTCATTCATATATTAGTTTATCTATCTATTATTTAAGCGTATATTACGATCATTATGTCTGTGTGTCTCCTATGATATTTAATATACTTTCAATCAATCACGCGAGGGTAAAAGTCTCTGCTCGGAATGCCCCCTCTCTGTCGCCATTGGGTTCTATCAGACGTTTTCCTAACAAGATAGATTTAATTTTCCAATTTGGTGTTCTTGCCCGTGATTAAAAAATCATCAAATCTTATGTTTGTTGACTTATTGAAAATGCTACAAACAGGTGAAGGGAAGATTCCTGAGGAGAAAGATCACTCCCCCCCACCCAACCTTTTTGTCGCTTTCCATACAGGTATACATGTACGTAGGTTTTGATAAAAAAATTTTTATTCATAACGGTATATCTGATAGGTGCTCCTGAACAACCGAGTCTGACAAAGTAAGAATGTTCATTAAATGTAAGGGTGAGAGATTACTATAAAGCACCCTGCACACAATAATCGGCCATGACAGTAGCACCCCTCGCTACTCGCTGACATTACTCGGGTATTTTATCATCTATTGTCGGGGAAAAAAACCATCGAGAGGTTTCCTGACAATTCAAGATTAAGCCTCGCCTCACATCACTGTTGATAAAACATTCATGTGACTATGTTTTTCGTGTTGTAAAATATGCATTAACTAGTTCCTCCGTTAGCTTCTTTAATCCGCGTGAATCATGTTTGTTCGATTTTTATTGTGAAAAAATTTATGAATAAGAGGACTTCTGATCATTTATAAGATAGAGCTTAAATGGGTTGAGAAAATTTGAATAATAGGCGATTGTAAAGCTATACATACATTTATGTAAAAAAAAAATGCACACATCAAGCATTTTCCTCTGTCAAAATTCTGTGTGAATTCAAATTTTGCCCTTTGCCAAGCGAATGATTTTAATGGTGTTTTTGTACTTTTGGAAGTAGGACTAAATATTTTCACATTCATTCAATTTTCAATCAACTGACATGTCTTAAACAAAACGCATTCTTTATAAATGTAATATTGTTTTATTTTACAATGGAAAAAACTTGGCCTCTTAATAGCAAAAACCTTGTTTTCAGACCACTCGAAAAACTAAAACAAATATGACCGAGAGTTTGTTTTGAGATGAACATGACAACACTTTTGTCTTTTTCCTGTCAACCTTTTACCCCTTCCAAAAATTAATGACAGAGTCTTTTAAACTTTTATCGCTTGAGACAAAAGTTCTAAATTGATTTCAATTTGCGAAGAAATAACAAACACTTCAGAGGAGCAGAATGCTTGGATTTATCGACGAAGGGTTGGATGGGAATCTAGTACAAGGGCCTGTTAGTCAAGGGTTTAAGCCACAACATCAAAAGCAGCACGAACTGTTTTTGTTAAAACATTGTCAGAATAAAAATCTAATCAAGACCATAGCTTTTCTTTTACATTCATACAAACATAAACACACACAAAATAGCAAAAAGTTAAGAGGGGATTAGTTTCATACTTTCGGTGCCCCCATCGCCCCCATAGTATGTTCTGTTTAGAGCTGTTATTTATTATTAGGTTGCTCGAATTTGTTTTGTTTTTGCTATTTAATACATTGAGATATATGTTTGTTCTTGTTATTAGTGGTTTTGCTAGAATGGAAGTTCACTGAGTGTTAAACGAAACATAACAAAGTTTATCGGTGCAGTGTTACATTTATTTGATTTAAAAGCATGTTCCAACTGATTAGTTGTTAACTATTGCAGTCTGATATCAATATTAAAATTTTACACAATTAAAGACTCAGACTGCAAGATGAAGAAAGGTGCGTTTTCCATTCAAAATTATTTATATTCCAATGTACGTGTACGTACATCTACCCTTTTGAAAACAGTTTAATTGAAAAATAAACAGAACGCGTCATTTTAACGCAGTTTGTCGATTTGTTAATAAAAACTAATCTAAAAGACTTGCATCAATTGAGTAAAGTGTAGTTCAGGCTAGTTCAAACTAACTTTTCTAATTACTAGAGATTCCAAATGTTACAAAATAATTGCATTTTACGATTTGATCATCAAAACAGTCAGTTCTAAACGCAGTAATTTTATCTCTTGATTTTTTTTCTTGTCTCAATTACCGTATTCCCCTTACCGGTTCTGAGTTGTGAAAACAACTGCGACTGCTTCCTGAGCCATGGCATCAAAGTTTGGATCTCAAAGTCCTGTCGAAAAGCCGGCGGTTTGGATATCACATTCAGAACTTTCTCATATGTATTCGACATATTGAAAGACGAGAAAGGTGATAAAAGCTCACCTCATCCACTGGGTATCAACAGTTTCAAACTAACTCCTTTTTTCTTTTCCTCTTGACTTTATTAGCATCAGAAATCAATACACCGCCTCGTTAATTCCTCTCTTGTCCCTCGTGCCTTCACCATAACCGTGCAATAATACATTTATGTTCTTGTCCGAGAACTTTTGAAGATGTTTATCCTTTTATGTCAACCCGCAAACAGATTTAATTCCAAATCAAGTATCCTCCTCTCCAATCGATGAGATGCAAATCCCACACGTTAATTGATTTACGATCATTGCTTGGTTGGGAATTATGTATAGGTATCGGACCACCCCTTTCAGGTAGATCTCGGTTCTCTATTCCAGTTATAACACTACACTAACAGCTTTTCATATTTTCTCCTGTTACCTATGAACCCCAAACCAACAAAGATAAGAATTTTTATATCCTTTCTCGTGTTTTTTAAAAATCCAGACACTTATAAAGTGATGTTTTGCATATATGCACAAGGTATATGGCGTCGCCCTTTTTTGATGAATTTTTGCGCGCGATTCTATTTGTGATTAATGTTTTCCATGATCCTGACGCAAATGGTTTAAACTCCCAACAGATCTAGGCTAATTGAGAAATCATAGTCACACTGATGTAAATAAAATCTGTTTAGAATATTAGAATTTGTTTGGAGAAAGTAAATATGCTCCAAAATGTGTCGGAAAGTCTGTGTACAGGTTTACAGAGTTTACAGAGTTATTGAATCGGAGTCTTTTAACATTCCCTCGTTAAGATGAACAAACAATGGCTCTACAAAATGGCCCATGTTTGCGGAAAGCAGGACCGTTTGGTTTGATTGAAAAGTGAGGTTATTTAAAGGACCAACACAATTTCCATTGTACATGGACATCGCCATTTACTTAACAAGTGTAGAATGGTTTGACCAGCATTTTCCTTGTTCCTCCATGAATCAGTTATTTGTAGATTTTAGTAATTACATTGACATTGCAATCAAATTTTCCCGGTTACCAAACAATAAAATTAACAATCAAAACAGAAGGGAAAAAGAGAAACCAGATCTGACTTCGCCATTTATATCGTTTTACATTCATTTGAAATATTGGTTTTGAAATGCTTGAAACTGATGTTAGAAATTGCTCTATCCATCAATTTATCCCCTCATGTACCAGCCATTATCTCCATGCGCGGATCAAAGGGGAAGGGGGGATGTCAGGATCCCTTAGGAAAATTCAAACTTATTAATTTTACATAGTAAAGTCAAAAATATCCCCTCCCCCCCCCCCCCCCCCCCCCAACAATGATCCCTTGGACCCCCACTTTCCTCTGGATCCTCGCACGATCACTTTATCCAATTTACTTGCAAATACGGTGGGATCACATTTGATCAACCCAACACGTACGTTCACTTGTAACTCGTCTCTCACCGATGTTAAAATGAAGGAGATAACACGATGCAATCAGTAGGCCAAATGTAAAACTTAAACATCCCAAACAAAATTTATACGCTTTTTATGCAAAAGCAAGCCTACTTTTCCTTCTTAATATCCTCTCTGCTTCACCTCCCATACAATTTGACTGACCTTATTCTTATAATTACGGTTCTTTAATTGTTGCTATCGTTGAACGGTGATTGAAATCATCAATAGGAAACCATGGAATAAATCAAAAGGCCGTAAATATTCCAGGGGTTCGTGTAATTTACAACATTGTTGGCAGAAGGAAACAAACACGGTTCAGAGTCGTTAGTTACCATTTCCGATTGCAATGTACGTATAGTAGAAACCCGTATGTTTCTTTTATTGAACACGAAAAAGGAAAAAAAACCAAATACGACATAGAAATATGTAATTATTGATTTGACATTCAATACGCAAAATGGTTAGATAAATGGTCTGATAATACAGCTTATGGTTAAATATTGTTTTCCTCGTATAAGAATACTAAATCCCTTGTGCTAATGAGTTATTTAGGGTCAACTGTTTCAATTATTTTTCATGCATTATTGTTTATCAGCAAAAGTGAGAAAACCACTGAGCTCGGTTATAATGAAAACGTGTTTCTACATGTGTTTTCTGTTCTTCTTTGTCTTGCTCTTTCTTGTCCTTTGTATCATCAGACACTGACCCTATTCACGACAGGACTATACAACAGCACTTTAGTTCACGGTGATGACAGGCTTAAATTACCATGACAGATGCGGTCAGTAATCACAATTATTATTCAGAATGCACAAAAATAATCCGAGCTGAAAATGCTGAAATTATTTCAAACGTGTTCGAGTGAGAGCATGGACTGGTGTCTGGAACTTCTACTATGGAATTATACAGGTAATTATCATTAACACTATTTTTATCAGTATACAATAATTGCAATGCATTTATGCCCAGTGTATTACCTACTTCTCTTCATGCTTTCTATTACACCAGTTTTTAATTTTTTTTGTGAAATGTAGTTCTCGAGTGTTGACATTTCGGTTAACATTCGAAAATTGCATTGACGTTATATGTAAGAGAGTTGCATGCGTTGCATTGAATATATGGAGACAGGTGCAAATTTGCTTTCTTTCCCTGAGTCACAAGCCCACTCTTTGACCAAACTGAGTTGGTCAGTCTTTTTATCTAAGTCATATGATTTAAGTTATATAAATGAAACCGAGCTCAGAATATGAATGACCTGTGTTTTAAAGCTGCAATTGTCACAGACATAACAGTAAAATACAGGGAATCAGCCGACTACCCAATGTGTTGCTGCAATTGGATGAATGTTTCATAAGAAACTCCAGTAAATGAAAAAAAAATCCAATTATAGGCAAGAAAACCAGTCTTTTATTTAAAAATCTTTTCTCTGTACAGGTTTGGGAACTGTGGGGGACCCGGGCTATTACATGACGTCATTTACGAACACTTTCTGGCAACAGATGACGTCAAAGGTGCCACTTTCTGAGTCAGAATTTTTCTATCGGGAGAAAAACGAAGACTGTAAAGATGACCAAGAAAGCTGTTGCATTTCTCAGTTTGAGGAAGAAATCTGGAGTAAAGAGGATACGCTTTCTTCTTTTGATGACCTTTTGAGCGAAGAAGAAACAGGTGAAAAACATTATAATACCGGTGTGTAAAATTGATGTATTTGGAAACATAAATTGTTTGTTGAAATTTGTTTTTTATTTTTCTTTGGTAAAAATATAGATTGTATCATAAGCGAAAGTGTGGATCCAGAAACATCAGAAAAAGAGGTAAATTATTTCACACCTTGGAAACTATACTTTGTCCCAAGATATCCTGGATTCACATTTGCCCTAATTGCTTGATATTTATAAATACCTCAGGGTTCAAACGATGTTCATTCAAAAGTATGAAAAATTTCCAAGATTTCTTAGTCGAAACGCCCCTGTTAGCTTATCAAGTTTTAATACAATTCTAAAAAATGTGATGTCTACGGGGATTTTGTATTGCAGCAAGCCCGGATGATAACGTTGAAAAATTGCGCGATGTATTCCGAGTGTATTCCGAATGGAGAAAAGATGTAAACATTCCCCATTATAAATCTCCGTAAGGAATCTGTTTTCGCTCCTGTGAATTTTTCCGAGTGAAAGATGATAATGTGTCAATGAAATTATCTTGGAAATTATCCCTTTCAACTATTTCAATTGCACTTCTTTCACAGGTATGTGTATTTTTATTAAAAATCGCCCAAATGTGCTGCATAAATATCTTGGGACAGACTATAGAAAGTAAACGGAATGACACAAGAATTTTTTGTTTGATTACCATAAATAGTTGTATTTTAATTTTACCACAAAAAGGACAACATTGCCTGCGCCGTGTGCCTTGGGTTGAAATATAACAACGATTCCGAGAGTCTAGATGTAACCATCATGGAGTGCCGAGAACTTCTAGGAGTACATGTTTCTCTGAAGAAACAGATATTAAACCCGTAAGTGATTTAGATTCACTGGTGAGATTCAGTTTTAATGTTAAAAAAACTAATTGCTTAAATAATAATCTAAAACTTTTCTTCAATCTCATTAAAATTAGATCCGTTCTAAGCGATGTGTAGCAATCTAGTTGAGGCGGATTTCATTAAATACCTAGCTGAATGTTGATTGAAATTTAAAATATAAAATCAGCACGTTTGGATTTCAATCACTCAAACACCAGATTCAAAAGATTGTTATGTATTTTATAGATATGTGAAATCGTATCTGACTATTGCAAACATCAAATATGGCAAAAAGAAAACAAAGACAATGCTTGGTTCTACAAATCCGAAGTTCTACGAAATATTTCGGGTAAGATTCATTTTTTTCCGTCACAAAATATCTACATAGTACATGTATATAATGTTCCTTAATTACATGAAATTAAAACAACATTTAGTTCATCTCAACTCATCTAAACGTGTAATCATTAATTTAGTCATTCTGCAATCAGAAGATTGCACAGGCCGGTCATTCATTACATCAACTTATGACGTCATACATTGTTCCCCAGTTTCTCTCAACTTATGACGTCATACATGGTTCCCCAGTTTCTTTCAACCTTACACTGTAGTATTGTGTAGTATTTTAGTGTTTTAACCGAGAATCGTCATACAGACACCATGTAAACATCGAAATTATCAATGTCGCACATGATCACCATCGCGTCCCATAATATTGCAGCACCTTAATTAAATCTAAAAAAAAAAAAAATACGTATACTAGTAGCACAATAAGGGCCTATGGGCCACATTGCTCAGCCAAGTAAGGTTAAGTTTTGATTTAGTTTCTACATTTTCGTTTTTCCATTTCAGTATTATATATCCCATTCATGTCTGCAGGACTCGGAGTTGATGGTAGCCGCCTGGCATCACAACAAATATGGCCGTAACTTCTGCATCGGTCAAACAACTATTCGACTGAAGGACTTTTGTTTTGGCGAGCCATTCGCACGATGGTATAAACTTGAACAGAGCGAGAGAGAAAGCTATAATCCATGTTTCATGATGATGTGAACAGTGAACTGGAAGTTTTCTTGTATTTTCATTACAACTAGTACCAAAATGAATTTAGAAATAATCATAGATGAAATTTCTATAGAACGGTTTTATATTACAATAAAACATGAAGAATATTATATATTTTGTTTTTTATTCGGCATTCTCGCTTTTGCATCATGTACATGCTAATTTAATAAAACATTTCATCTTACATTTTTTTCTAATTTGATTAAAATAAACATTCTTAAATTTGACAAGTATTAGAAACCCGCGTGGAGACAGTTTTAAGGTTGTATGGATTGCATAACCGTAGCCGCTAGCTGTTCCATATTTCAAGTTGTTTACGAGGAAATTTTATGATACCACTTGTTGCCCCTTCAGTTAACTGCAAACACAATCAGTACACAAACGATTTTATTGTGTTGATTCTTTGTTCCAGGGGGACTTCTTAAACAAATTTGACGACCTGTCAAGATAATTTCACAGAAATTTTTAATCCTACATCGTAAAATAATTAGAAAATAATTAGTGTTGCCTCGTGCCTGACTCCGAAAAATACAAGAATCCGGGTATCGGACGCCTTTCTTTTGCAAGTACTCTCGTACTAATAGTTCTCTAATATCTTTACCCAGAATTACCAAATATTGGTCCTGGCCGATTGAGTTTCCAAATTGGTAGAGTGATCGATAAGTTTATAGCTTATTTGGTCATCATTTAAAGTGAAGATTTTTTTTAAATAAAACAAACTGCTGAGTGTAGCACAAATACAGAACAAATGACGTGTAGAAATATTATACCGTGTTGTTGACAATTGTCAGTCATGCCACCAAAACAGACTATAAAAGGTGACCGGTTAACAATTGGTCACTGGTGGTCCTTATAACTAGCAATAAACACTCGATTTGTTTTTCCGATTGATGCATACCAGTCCTCCATGTATTCATTTCGATTTTCCCTTGCATTTTTTCATCGTTTCCATGCATTAAGGTTCTGCAATGCTCAGCCTAAAAGTAATGTTATCATTCTAAAGATGTCATCTGTTTTTCAAACGTTAAATAAAAATTGAAATTAAAAATAAATTATTATCCAGGCGCCAGCATTTTTACAAAGTTAAAGTAAATTGGACCACCTGATAAAAGAAACAATATGAAAAGTGGTGATCTGTGTAAAATGACATGTGCGTTGGCGCCTCGATCCCATAATACTAGTAATCATTTATGAATGATATATTTACAAATGTATATCGTTAGTTTCCGTAACACCACCGAGCCAATAACTTTTTGAATATCGTCACGCAATATACACATTACTAGTATAAGATTAATTCAAAATTTTATATAAAGCTTATTTCTATGATAAAAACAATGTATATGTAATTATATAAAAATCGGTATAATATTATGCTATTTAATTCAACAATTTTTGAATATAATATTCCTCGAACTAAAAGAACCACTAGCTGAAATCAGGAAGTCAGTTTATATGTTTACAAGACCCTGCGACAATAATAAATTTCCGCGAAATTGCCAACCGCTTTATCACCGTATATAATCTCACAAACTCACATTTGGGGATGAGGAACGGTAAACCATTGGGAGGGGGGGGGGGGTGATGGATTTTGAGGCGACCATTGCGTGGAAATGATATAATTTGCTTTGCTTCAGTGATTGAGATAGAACTAGTTCTAACTAAACCTACGATGTAACATAGTAAGCGTATGCGGGACTGACCGAGAGTTGTTAACGGTCACAGGCGCATGAATTAAACATTTACGCAATTGGTCAGATTTCCTGCACGGCAGTATAGAGGAACCAATCGAGAAAGAGCACGAGAACGAAAAACATTCAGCGAGTTGACCAATTGTCAGACAGCGTTTGCAAGACTGACCTTTGGTTTTCCAAGGCAAACTATCATATGTAAATGGTTTTTTTTTGCTGGAATGCCGTAGTTGTATAAGATTTTTAACCAGCGCAATTTATGACAATGTATCGAACCAACAGTTGACGTTTATCTCAAAAAATTAAGAGACCAGGGGCCCGTTTCACAAAGCTATCTTATGACAAATATCTGACTTAAGACCAAAATTTGTCATAAGTTTTTATCATAGCTGTTTCACAAAAGTGTCTTAACTTATGATAATCTTAAAATTGTTCAAAATCTTAAGACACCCAGATACCTCTCTTAAGTCAATTTTAAACATGGCGGTGGCCTATGTTTTGATAAGAAATAGGCAACTTATAAGGCGTGAGCGTGTATTCAGGGACAGAATCAACCCATTAGATTATATGGACGATTGTGACATCTTAGAGAAGTTCCGTTTGCCACGACATGTTATCTTTGACTTATGTAATGAGCTCAATGATCGTTTAGAGCACCCAACCAAAAGATCACATGCCCTTCCAACATCATTGCAAGTCATGGTTGCGCTTCGCTTTTATGCAAGTCGAAGTTTTCAAGCTGTATGTGCAGATCTTCATGGTATAAGTAAAGCAAGTGTGTCCAGAATTGTTTACGCTGTTACATCTGCTCTATTTGCCTTAAGTCCTGTCTACATTAAATTTCCTTCTACTGACAGAGATATAAACAATACTATACTGGACTTCGCTCATATATGTAATTTCCCAAATGTGATAGGGGCAATAGACGGGACACATATTCCTATTCAGGCACCTTCAACTCATGAGTATTTGTTTGTTAACAGAAAAAACTTTCATTCAATAAATGTGATGGCAGTTTGCGATTCCAATTTGAAATTTTTGAATTTGGTAGCAAAGTGGCCTGGATCATCTCATGACGCATTCTGTTTTGTGTCAAATGTTTGAGAATGGCAACATTAACAAAGGTTGTCTAGTTGGTGACAGTGCGTACCCGTTAAAGAATCACTTACTAACACCCGTCTTGAACCCAAGCAACCCCCATGAGGAGGCATACAATGATGCCCACGCTAAAACCAGGGCCCCCATTGAGCGAGCGTTTGGTGTCCTTAAAATGAGGTTCCGATGCATCGATCGCTCCGGAGGGACCCTACTTTTCCGGCCCGAGGGAGCTTGTCGAATCGTGACTGCTTGTGTGGTGCTTCATTTGCATCAATAACAACTTCCCTGTGCCCCGAAACAGAAATAATTATCGTGTTTTTCAACAACCAGACAATGTTATATTCCAAGGAGTAAACAATGACGGTGCTGAAGTTAGAAGAAGATTAATTCAAACTCGATTCTGAGAACTAAGTAATTGCCATCTTTTCTTTGAATATTGTGTTCATTCAAATTTTATTAAAATTTCAAAATTGTTTCTGTTGCTTTATATACTGGTAATGATAAAGTGATAGTAATTTAATTTAAAGATATTTCATCATTTTAATGCGAGACATGCATTTGTATACAGGTATTTAGGAGGCCAAATGGTCAGTAAATTACAGTTTTGAATTACTAGAGAAAAAATTAAGATTCTATGGTTTCAAAATTATCATTTTATATTTTTATAGATTTATCTTTCAAACATTCAGCCTCCTTAATAATCAACAATCAATAAAAGAACACTAAACTCGGACACAAAACTTGTAAAAACAATTCACTAAATTAAATGCTGCTCCGACTCCGGTTGCAAACTGATATCTACACTTTATATAGTTTAGGTGTACATAATAAAACGGTATGGCTGCAACAATTATATATGTTGATTCATTTTATTTCAAATTTATAACTGATGCTCATCGTAAATGATATTAATGTAAATGTTATAATTATAAGAGATAAACATAATGTTTTTGCACTTATTTTAATTATATAGACCTACCATGCAGTAGTTGATATAATTCATTTCAGTTGAATTCATGTAGATTTATTTTCTTCACTGGTTTGTTTTTATTGTTCTTATCAAAAGAAAGTACAAAAACATACGGTACCTTATAAAGTATCCAGTAATGTTAGTAATGTTATTAAATATATATTTATAGTACGGATTTCGTAAATAAATTCTTTACTTTACAATTTACTGATTGAATTTTATGCAATCGCTCCTATAATAATTATCTTAAGATTATCTTAAGATAAGTTAAAGTTATGACAGCTTTGTGAAACAGCTATGTCATATCTTATGATACTCATAAGTCAAATCTTATGAGAATCTTAAGACATGTCTTATGATAAATCTTATGACAGCTTTGTGAAACGGGCCCCAGTAAGTTAAACATTAACATAGGTGTGAATTTTAAAAAAACAACGCGTAATGATTTTTTAAATTCCAATTAAAACCCTTTAGGTTCAATTATTAATGGAATTTTTTTTATTATATTGAACGCTATATAAAAAAAAAACAGAGAAAAACTGAACAAAATATTATTTTGATTTAAATTTTCAAATTCAATTAAATTTTCTGTTTTCTATGTATAAAATTAAAGCTTTTCAAAATTAAAAAAAAATTAAAACAGCCGTCAGTTAAAAGTGATCACACCGTGAATCTGCATTTAATAGATAAAACCCCCTTAAGGTATAAGGACACAAAACAATAAGAGTTTATCTTCACAATTTCAAAGAATAAAATTCTCTAAGATCTAAGAAAATACAAAAATTTACAAGTACTTGAGTGACAGTTTTTGTTTCATTTGGCTGTCATATGCACACTACTGTGCCTTTGATCAATACAAACGGATTTTTCTCTATTTAATATAAATAGTTAAAATTGTTTCTGGTTTTCTTGTACAATATCTAAAAAAATACATAGCATTAAATCAGCCCTAATATTCTGAGAAAATATTACAACTCAGTCTTATGCAAGGCACATGAAATCGGGAAAGAAAAAAACGTAACAAAAAAAACAAAACATATTCACCGGTACAGGACAACTATAAAAAGGAAAACAACCTCTTACTTTGAGCCGCAGAACATTCCTTTTTATCACAACCATACAACTGAACAACTTCATTAATATAGTATATGAAAAAAACATGTACAGTCATGTAGACTTTAGTTATTGTAATTTTGCACATGCTTATTATATACGTACATATATAAGCACCCCATTTCAAACGCATTGCTCATCTCATGGAAATGGCAAGCATACACACAGAATTTGCTATCAGCATGTATATGTACATCATATAGAGAAATAAAATTATCAAATTTACATCAGAAAAAAAAATTCTGAGAATTTGACGATTAAAGATGTTTAAAATCAGATCTTTCTTACGCTCCAAAAATTCTGATAGTTGGTGTAGCGACATCGAATATGTCGGAGCGGATCAAAGATCTGATTTTAATCAGATTGAGAATATTTTTTTACCATACTTTAGAGATGTTTCTCGTACAATAAAATGAACATTCCATAATTTCATAACTATCCTTTTGAAGGTCGCCACGTTTTAAAATGAAAAGTGTTTAAGCTATAGCTCATATAGTTTCTCATAGGCTTCTATGGACAATGAGAAGTCAGTAGGTCCCCTATATCATAAAAAAAAACATTTTCCGATGAAAAAATAACCCAAGTATTCAATTTTGCAAATATAATATTTTCTATCAATTGCACACATATCAAATTATCCTAGGACTAGAAAAAAGTACATGCAATTTGAAAATACTAAGAATACATTTGAAAATATAAAAAGTGCTAGTAGTACATGTACTAAGTTTAAGCATCCAAACATGTCTGTCTGTTGTCGATTAGAATATAACTCAAACACATATCACGGGTTAGGGTAGGGAACCTTGTTTCGTATGGGTGGGTAAGCTGGATTGCCAGCAGGGTAAGGCGGATTGCCTGCGTGGTAAGGCGTGTCCCCATACTTTCAATTGGCTCACTGAGGGGTAGTGATGTCAGATAATACTTATTTTCATCAATTGAATAAACCAGAGACACATCACTGTTAAAAAACTAAACACTGATTCTTTTTTCCCTAAAGTCAAAAACAAAGTATAACAAATAAGTGTAGATAAACATAATTATCTACATTATAATGGCGGGTTATTCATGTGCCATGTTATTTTCCTTTATCACACATCTCAGAAACTTTGAGCCATTTGATATTCATTCTTGGTAGGAGTGCGGAGGAATGATGTGGACCTCGGGCTTCCTTTATTGACACAACAGTAGCAGGTGATGAAGACGATCCCCACCAACACGAGGACACCGATGACCACGCCCGCAACGCGTCCCCCACTACAAACACAGAACCGGCATTTAATAATACTTAGTTACTTTCCCATGCTTGAGATACTATTTTTGGACTACGTTGCTAGTATCTACCAGGTTAACCTCATCATCTACCTTGTACATATATCATCATTTTCCAAGTCAAGATAATAAATTAAGGCGCTTTAGTCACGAGGCATAACTCTTATTAACAACAACTACTAAGTATGTTTTCTAACTACTCTAATTTTGCAAGAGTTAATTTTGCATAGATTGAATAAAAGGCATATTCTAACAAAACATTTTTCTTTATACATGTATTATAATATGTATGTACATTCATTTCATGCAGATGTTGGATTCATCTCATAAAACTGTATTAAAACTGTATTAAAAAGAGTATTAAGATTTCACTGAACAAGAAATAAATGTCTCCCTACACAAGTCTGAAGATTTTGCAATCTTAGACCTGCAATTTCAAGTAATTGGAAACCAGACCTGTGTATGAAATTGTCTATTGGGCAGATCTGGGATTGAATGATACTTGAAAAACAGTAGATGCCCTTATTTAAGACAGGATTACTATTTACTTGGAATACGTGGTTAATAAAATCTAAAATCTACAGAATTTTATATCAGTCAGATTGTTAGTTTCAAGTTGTTAGTCAGTAATGTGATGATTTTAAATATTTATACACAGCAATTCACACGTTTAAACTAACTGTCGTTTTTTTTAAATTATTTGAGGAATACAATGAAGATGGATTGGCCACACAAGGAGAAAACCACAAAACAGTATCACTAATGAGGCCACTCCATAGCAGGAGAAAAACAAGAATGAAAGAGCTGGAAAGTAATAGACAGGCCTGAAATGAGGCAAAAACCAACAGCCTTAAACCAAGGAAGATGATGAACGACTGTAGCAGCCCTATGCTCTACAAGGAACGAGTAAATTAACAAAGAAGAAAAACATACGAAAAGTTTTAAATTTATTACCGAAAATTTTAATAATAATGTGTGTGTGTATGTGTGTGTGGTGTTGAGGTGGGGCGGTACAATTTGCTTATAAATCTACAAAATGGTGTATATATGACTCAGTTTTTCTATAATACAATAGCAATAGTGTTGCAAGGTTTATAGATATTATAATAAGATGAACGGATCAGTTAATTTATTAAATTTAAATATCAGATGAAATAGGTACATACTCTCCCCAGAAAGTACAGCAGTACTGTTGTCCCTCCTCCCCGCAGCAGTAACACATGTCACCCCTCATACTCCCGTCCGTGGGGCAGAGGAAGCGCCCTAGGTAAGTGGAGTTGCCATTCTGGGCCTTGTCGTATATATCATTATAACAGACCTCGGGCACTGCGGATGGAAAACATCAGTCTTACAATGTGAGGAAGGAGAAGGATGTAGTAAAAAAAAGTGAAAACAAATGGTAGACGTGTTACTATAGAAAAAAACTGGCCTTTGTCCATCCTTGTATATTGAAAGAACAAAAAAAAAACCGGGATATATCCTGAATCATTAACTAAAGCAAAAGAATATTAATAATAATCACACTTCAAAGGGGCATGGTCACGATTTAGGTCCAATTCTATTTTTCTGTTTTTATTATTTACAATGCTTTAGGAATGCATTTCTAATGATCAAATGAAATATGAGAGTCAGTCTTAGAGTTATTAGCAAGATACAGGGCTAACAATTCTTTGTCATGTAAACAAGGCCCGTGCCCTGTTTTTGTGTACATAGGTTCAATATACCAGTAAAAAATCTTTTCCAAACTGATTTGTCTATCTTCTTATTCATTTTGAGCAGAAATAAACAGTTCCTAACGTTTAACACATTCAATTTAGGTCTAAAGCTGGAATTTTTACTTCAACATTCAAAATGTAAACAACAGCTTTGTTTACATAGCAAAGAATTGTAAGCTCTGTAACTCGCTATAACTCAACGAGTGACACTCAAATTTTGGTTGCCGATTAAAAATGCCTTTCTGAAGCATTGTAAACAATAAAATCGAAAAAATTATTAAGACCATGCCCCTTTAATATGACGTCTTAATAGAGTTAGCACATCAAATCATCATTGCAATGATAGTCACCTGATATGTGTCCTGTTCCCCGAAAATTTAGATCTGGACGCGGATCTGGAGGATGAGCGATATTTTGAGCGAGATCTGGATGATGAGCGATATCATGAGCGGGATCTGGATGAAAATCTCCCCCCCCCCCCCCCGCCCCTTCCACCACCCCTACCTCCTCTTGCTTCTATCAATGCTATCACTGAAAATATATAGGATGTAAGATGTCTCAATCCAGTGCCCTTGGAATAGACTAGTCGACACAGCCAAGATCTAAGGTTGATGGTGATATTAGAGTGGAAGGGTTATATCACTATACTGGCGGAGCCATTGTGTCCTAAGTAGTTACTTAAATTTGGATAACAATAATTCACATAAATGCCGTATTAACCATTTAACGAAATCAAAGACAAGGATTTTTTTTATTACCAGGTATTTATTCCATAATGTTTCAACCACAAATAAAACATTATTGATATATTGACAAAAATCTTTTGTTCGCTTCTATTCAAATAATACATATCATGCAATACTTGTTTTCAATTTCATATCCGTATATATCATTTTTGAGATCAAAATTGGTTTGGACTTGATTCACAGTATCAAAATTAAGAACAATTAAACAAGTTATGATTACTTTTTTTTTATAATGAAACCTGGATGTGTGTGTGTATATATATATATATATCAAATGGAATTACAAATTGCTCACTGGATTAGAAAAAGAAATCCTTGAGAGGTAAGTATGATTCAAAATATATGTTAACATAAGGTATACAATTGATTGAACATGAAATAGATACATGTATACATATGGCGAAAGATACGAAATCCTTGAAAGGTAAATAAAATTCAAAAGATATTTTAACATAAGGTATACAATAGATTGAACATGAAATAGACACATGTATACCTAAGGCGAAAGATAATTATGGCGAACTAGCATCGGCAGTACCATAGATATTTACAGGCCGTATGATAAAATTACATACATGTAGTATCAAATAATAGGAAATATTGTGTTATAATGAGTTTTATATACATAAACAAATAAACATGTATATTTTTTTGGAGTAATTTGAAAAAAGAGACAAGTCTCACATTCTAGAGTTCATTTTATTGATCAGATGCAGGTGGTAGTAATATGTAGTAAATATTGCAATCAGAAAACGCTCCGAAAATATTTTGCGCGATAACATAGAAAAGGTTTCCATAATCTCTGATTGGAAACATCATTCAGTCTGTTCTATCCCTTCTATCCCTTCTTTAATACAAAATTTGAAAACCTTTCGGGCGCGTCCCTTGATGATACAAAAAGACAGGACGAACACAATTCCCGCGAAAACAACGATCCCACCGACAACGCCCGCCAGCCGCCAGTCGCTGTAAAACAGAATCGTGACACATGATAGCGAAAATTAAATTATATTATTAATTTTTGTTCCAATAAAAGAGTTGGAGTCGTTTTACCGGGGTATATATGTATGCGGGGTTTTGTCGTAAAATATTCAATATTGAGAGAGAGAGAGAGAGAGAGAGAGAGAGAGAGAGAGAGAGAGTGAGTCCGATTCTTACTTTCCCCAAAAAGTACAGCAGTATTGTTGGCTTTCCTGACCACAACAAAACGACTCCCCGTCTCCCATTGTGTCGTCCGTGGGACAAACAAAGCGCCCTTCGTAAGAGACCAAGCCCAAATGGTTTATATCAACATCATATTCATCAATATCATATTCTTCATTATAACAGATTTGTGGAACTGAAAAAGAGAAAACATAATCATTTTACGATAAAAGCGCAACTTATTCAGTAGCGGATCAAAATTGTTATCGATTCAAAACTTAAAATTAATGTTTTTATCCCAGCAAACCTACCATAGTACTCTGTATGTACTTTCATAGTTTACATTTAAATTATTCTAACATATAGAATTATAAGATTTATACATCCTTTACTAAAATTCAAACCCTTTCTAACAGACTTACGCTCTCCTTTATGTTTAAAATTGGAACGTCTCTTCCAGCTTGAAGCTCCAAACACTGTCCCCAGCAAAATGGCTGTCCGTAGTTGGGTGTTGGACATGTCCTTACTACCTCTGACTCTGTTGGACGTCCGAACGCGCCCCCGAAATGAATTTCCTGATCCGTAACCTTTCCGATAACTTGATCCATATCCATAATTATAGTTTGCCGCGTCAATCAATGCTATCACTGAGGATAAAAAGGAAATTCTGTTCAATTTTGTTTTCATAATGTTTTCACAGTATTCCCATAAAAACATGCACGCACTGATGACGTCATTAACCCAAATGAAATATTTAAAAAAGAATAAAGCAAGAAAATTGAATAAACGATATGGTTTCTTTTCGAAATAGAAAATTCCAAATTAGGTTAGTGATAATACAGAAGTAGCCATTAACTTTCGCTAATTGGTTACTTTCTTAAGTATTATCCTTAATTCTTTCATAAGAAGATTCGAAATACAAATTAGAGATTCGGTATTCAATATCTAAATTAGCCATTATCATCATCAAATCATGAATATGAAAATTAATATCTTAGCGAAATTGAAAAATTCTATAAATAAAATTCATCCATACCTGCTCTTGTATGCATATAAATTTTTTATTATCTGTAATTAACTGATTAGATTAAATTGAATCATTTCAGCGAGAAAAAGTTATAAGATTAGTAGTTATAACATGTGCTTAAATTTAGATATTATCACACAGTAAACAATAAGAATTATGTAAATTACGAACTCTTATCTCTTCTTCCTATGGAAATTGTTTTCTATATATAAGAATACTATTTATGTAATACAAGAATTGCATAATTGTTCCACAGTCTAAACTGCACAAACACAAAAGTTTGTGAATTGTTATTTATTAAAATGATGAAGATTATACACAAACACAGAATAAACATTTTGTATTATTCGTATTTATTACAGAATTCATATCTTTTCCGATTTAATAATATCTCTACCATAAATTTATATATTGATAATCGTCTATAAATAGACAAATAATACTCAGATTCATTGATGAAACCAGACTTATAAACACAAATCTTTAAATTTTCTAATATAAAAAAAATTTTTGTATGAAGTAAATCAACCAAGTTAATTAAATCATTTAGTTAGAGATATTACTAATCTATTTATTTATAATTTTATTTATTTATATACTACTTGTAGGTAAGAACATGACTAGATAAAGTTTGGTGTCGCTAGGATTATAGTTTTCATATTTATGACTTGAGTTGGTAGAAATTGAACTTCGAATCTCGAATCTCGTATTTGAAATTTTGTATTTCGAATCTCGAATCTCGTAATTGATATTTTGTATTTCGAATCTCGAATCTCTATATTTTAAAAATTATCACCTGTGTTTAAAGAAACTCTTTAAAGGTGTGTTTTATATATATATATATATATATATATATCCATTTTTTGGATTCCAATTCATTCATTTCTTTTTAAACTAATGTACCTATGTATGCAAAATAGAATCACTGTCGCTGGCACCTGATAATTACAGTAGTGAAGGGTCGTAAAGCTACTATACTCTAATTTCAACACAAAGTGCGGCGGAGAAAAGGTGTATCGATGATGAATAAAGGACTTTAGAAGAAGAAGACGAAGAGGAAAAAGAAGAAAAAGGAAAATTTATAAATGATTTTAAAAGGCAACTCCAATAAAAAATGCTTATCATATGTCCATTGTAAAACTGCTAAATAGGCATTAGTTATTAGATAAATTATTTAAGATAAAGTTCGCAAGGATATGAACTAGATTGGTCACGTGATCAAATCCTATGAGGCGGAAAGGGCTTTTCATAAGATCTTATGTACCAACCACGTACATACCCCGGTGAACTTTTTTAACAGCGCTGTTTATTACCTAAATTTACGTTTTGAAATCAAATCGTTTACAACTTTTTGTGTTTATAAAAATGCAACCTCCAAACCATAAGCATGTAAATATTGTGAGGTCCAAAATGTGACCTCTTGACCCGGTAAAAATTCACACATAATTTTATCGTTATTGTTCTTCTATAGGTTCCCATAAGAAAGCATATTTGCAAATATAAATGCAAATATTTTCACTTACCCAAAAAGATGACTGCGAAACCTTCTAGAATTCTTATCTTCATAGTGACTTACTCTCTAATTTAACCTTCCTCACACGATTGCTCAAATACTTATATTGCAGATATATTTCTGATATAATAACATTATATCATAATTTTGAACGATTTGACTTTCCCAAACATAATTATAAGTATTAAATAACAATTTCAAAAAGTACACCGGGATATAATCTTAACGAGGCCGAGTACAGTTCGAGTACGCACGCTTTCGCGCAGCCTTTCATTTGCATTGTGACGTCATCTTTCTGCTTGGTTGACGCCATGGCGTGATGGTTTCAACTGCAGATATTCAGCGAAATTTGTTGAAAATAGCTCGTTTGAGGCGTAAAATTGACATTATATTGTAGAATAAACATAAATGTCTTGAAGTATAAGCCATATTTGGGCTCGGGTCGTAAACGTAAAGAGGGTTCAGCAAGCCTAGCCCTCTGTCACGATTTCTTAACCCGCCTAAATATAGCTTAATACATGTATTTCAAGACAGTAACCATGTATTTTATATTAATGACCCTTAATATGTGATGTTATATATTTATTTATTACTTAGATATGTCTGAATGTTTTAATAATACTATAAAGATAACTATTTCCGCCTTTGTCAAATAAAAAATAGCCATTATCTGACAAATCTGAGAAATTGGGCATACAAAAAACAACTTTGATAAGACCCTTGGAACAAACCAGGAGGTAAAATGGTTTTTTTATTTGACCATTTAATGCCTTTTAGCAATAACTTTAATATGTAGAACAGAAAAAGAAATCCCTAGGGCAGAAGTTTAAAAAAAAATGTAAAAAATGTGCAAAATTGATAAAATTTCAAGCAAAATCCCATAGGGTCCTATGTTAAAATTTAACAAACTTTGAGATGACCCCCTAACCGAACGATGTGGTAAATGTCTGATTTTTTTTTCTTAAAATAATAATTATATCAGTAGAAATTCATGTAAAAAAATTTCATTAAAAAATCTAGAGCAGAACAAATTAGACCCGGCCTCGTTAAAAGCGATTCATTAATATTTGAAGACAACCTACACCAACATTTTTTAACTTTGAGATGAAGAAATGCAACACATAACCTGAAAAAAACTAGGGTTTTATACACACAAGATGGTAAGTTATTCTTAATATCATTTCGCGGGGATCAGAATTACTTCAACAACAAAAAACAGAGACCTAAATAGAAATTAAGTTAAGAAAGCTGATTTGTGTATATTTATAGGTATTGAAGGAAATGTTTACAGTTATATATATATATATATATATATATATACATATTTTTATATATATGTGACAAGAAGACAGATTGAAACAGAAATTGGCAATAGACAAAACTCATTAATTTTTATGAAATTGCATGTAGATTGTTATGGTAATAAGCAAAGGTTAATGACATCTTTAATCCCAATTTAACCCCCCTCCATGGTTTAAATATTAAAAAAAGTTCATCTGTTTTGCACCTTGTTAAAATTTTATTAAAACATACATATTATTGAGGGGATGAATAACAAACTTGACAAAGAGATAATGAAACAACATGATGATGTACATTGTGAAAGCTACACAACATTTTACAAAATCTACTAACACAACTGGTAACATGACCTAAAAATACACTGTATCTGTATGCTATCAGCCTTTCGAAAGTTTGAATTTGTGTTTGCCTCGATGATTAACAAAATTATTGTGGACAATATGAACCACACTATTTGTACACATCTTTACAGAAAAAGTTAAATAAGATAAATATCTACAACATTGAAAGGACATGATAAATAATAAATATTAAATGAATTAAAAAAATTACCATTAATGCACCATAAAGTTAATTTTTTTCCAAGGAGAAAATTATCTTAGTACTAATTAAATACAGCATTTAACAAATACTAAAGTAATTTTTTTAATTGACTACATGAACCATATACACACAAAACATATGAATTTGAAAAAGATAAAAAAAACAATTCAAAATATTCATACGATAGATATAGGACAAAAATTGATACTTGACAAATAAAAAAAACCCCAACTTTTAAACATTCCCTGTATGGGGGGGGGGGGAGTATTGAAAAATTACTAATAGCTCCTGCACAACAGCTATAGACCAACTTCTGGTATAGTGTATATAAAACATGTTGGCATACATATAATAAATACAATGTTTTAGATTACACATGTTCATATGTAAACACCCATTTTGGACACATTGTATTTTTGGGGTTTGCAAGCATACTAGTACCAGCAACGTCATTTAAAAAGAAAATAAATAAACTTCTTGATAATATGAAAAAAAAATAATATAATAAGAAATAGAATTCAATAAAACATTATAAAAGAAAAACAATTTTACAACAAAATAAACAATATTTCAAAACTTGATTGCTAGAGGATTATTCTGCATCATATCTAAGACTTGTTTTCTCGTACAATAGAATGCATCTTCCAAAGTCAAGGGTATTTGATTTGCTTCACTTCTCACAAGAAGCGGAGTGATTCAGAAACCACTGACTTCGAAAGATGAATATTATGAACATCCAAATCATTTCATAGGGATCTTTAGAAAAGAAACCTTTATAAAGGTGGAAACAAATCTAAAATGAATTTTTTTTCACAAATGGATGGGATTTTAATACCTTACAATGACGATTGTCAAACTATACTTGAAATGGGAGGGCTAAAGAAAGGCTAACGTGAAAAAGGATGAAAAAAAATGGTATAACACGTTGGCCTTCATTATCATGAGAAACATTTTGATGATGTAATATAAGTCAAATTCTATTTATTCTATCTATTGCACAACTTTCAAAATATGAGAAGACTAAAAAGCTTCTTAAATTTCAAAAATGCTAAAAAAAAAATTAAGAAGAGTGAAAACACATATTTCAAGGGTATTGTATAAAAAATGACTGCCTGTTGACCATATAAAACTGACTGCATCCCCCTTTGGCACATATCTTATTGGTTAGGGTAGGGGGCTTTATTGGTAGATAAGACATGCTTCAAATGGGTGGGTAACTTGTAGGATTGCAGGAGGGATTGGGCAGGGTGCCTCTAGAGTAAGGTGTGTTCCCATACTGTGGCCCATTGAGGAGTGGGGCTGTTGAATAGGGTAGGAATCCATTAGACGGCCTTTGAGGATTCTCAATGCCTAAAGAAAGAGGAAATCTAATAAAATATTTCATTACTGTTTGAGATTCACCTTTTTTTTTACTGGCAAGATGTCTCAAACAAAATTTTATTCATTATTCATAGGCTGCGCATCAAAACAAATGAAAACGGGGTAAGAGAAGCCGTGAGTACCTACTTGGATTTGGATCATATGGTGGATCTCCATAGGCCTTACAGGCAAGTTCATAGGGCGGAGGGGCGCAAGAAGGGTATATGTCATTCTGAGGAGCAGTGAAAAGGGCATCTGCCGTTGATGACCCTACCATTGGAACAGGTATAGAACCTTAAAATAGATAAATGCAACAATATAAAAAAATCTAACCAACCCCCCCCCCCCTCCCAAAAAAAGAAATAATTTAAAAAAAAACTAAACAAAACAACAAAAATAAAAATTTTAAAAAATGATGGTTTGGGTTTTTCATGTTACATCTAGTTTGATTTTTCAAAAATGAATCAAACTGCGAAAATAAAGTTTTAATTCCCTTTATTTCCACAAACAAAATTATCGTGATTGATCATGCCATGTCGATATTAATATTTTACAATTTTATTTGGCGGATATGCAATGCTCAATGAAATTCGTTATGTTGACAACATGCAATGTGCTTCAACTGCTTGCATCCGTTTGACCCTTTCCTCTCCCTGAGTTACATCTCTTTGACCCTTTCCTCTCCCTGAGTTACATCCGTTTGACCCTTTCCTCTCCCTGAGTTATATCTCTCTGACCCTTTCCTCTCCCTGAGTTA
>WFKH01011581.1:32757738-32778873 GCA_016163765.1 Magallana hongkongensis | reverse complement strand
TGACCCTTTCCTCTCCCTGAGTTACATATCTTTGACCCTTTCCTCTCCTTGAGTTACATATCTTTGACCCTTTCCTCTCCTTGAGATACATTCCTGAAATACATCCATTTGACCCTTTCCTCTCTCTGAGTTACATGTCTTTGACCCTTTCCTCTCCCTTAGTAACTTACCCTGGTTGTATGTCCGCAGTGGTGCATTCTGGTCCTGGTCGTCTATAAAAAAATAACAACATAATTGATATCAACCCAACATATATGTATGTATAGTCTATTGAGTATTTGCATCAAATATTGTAAAGACAATTTGGTAGAGGCATATTTTTGGTAAATCATCAAATGTTTATCGAAAACTGGAGAAGTCATACCCTGCATAAGTAGTGGTAATAGGGCGGGTTTTCGCAGAGAGTATTTATTTTCTAAAATTAACTATATCTAGCATCAGTAAATTAAGAAGATTGTTTCGTTTCATAAATTTTAATATATTTTGAACGGGTGCCGCAGAAGCTGAAGATACCGTTATAGAAAATATGCATATCCTGAGCGTTCTTGCCATAGTCATGTATTATATTATGGCGAGTTCTTTCGAAGTGTTTATTACATAACTTCACACTCTTAGTGTAGTTAAAAAATAGGAAATAATTATATTAAATAAATTTCATATAATAAATTCATGTAAATTGCATCAGATACTTAGAATAACTGTTTGACGTAAATTGACATTGCTATGTAATATACGTATTAATCTTAAAAATAAAAGATAATTGGGTTTTATATAGTTGTATGAGAATATGAGTTATTCATTTGGTTAATTTATTATTTAGTACATATACGTACTCTATGAGAACCCGCATCTAATACATATACATGTGTACTAAATTTTCAAGGGTTCGACTTCCCAAGAGTACAACTTTTTCCGATACCTTTTTATTATTCCCCTAGTGACCCCATCTCCATAAAAAATACGATGGTTCTACAATATGTTAGTAAAACCGATTCTATCATATAAAAGTAAAGGCTTTCAAAATAGTTTTACTTTCCTTATCTACTCCGTCATCTTTTAGATGATAAATGAAAAATTTACCCCTATATAACTCCCATTCAAAAGATCTAAATATCACACTCATTTTAACAAACGCTAAATAAGATTGATACGTATTTCAATCAACTATCTTTCTGAGGCAAGACAAACACTTCACAAATACATGCTCCAAAAAAATCCACAGGAAAAATCTGTTACCTGGAGGCATCTGGTGGGGATCCTTGGGAGGGGTGCAGACGAAAGTTCGGTTCCACCTATACCTGTTAAATCTCTTTTTACAACAGTAGACGGTGATGCTGACGATTCCAACGAGAACTAGGAGACCAAAAAGCACACCGACCACGCGTCCTCCACTTAAAAAAACAGATCTAGCACTCAATAACAAACGCTTGATAAATATTTCTCATGTTTGTGATCCTATTCTATTACTTTGATATCTACCAGGCTGCGTTCAACATCTATCTGATATCTTCATTTTCCTAATCAGGATAAGAAATTTATGTACTCAGGCACAAGCATATCTCAATATGAATGTATTTGTTTAAAGAATAAGGAATCATTCTTTAAGTTTTATGTGGTGTTAATTTTGGTAGGGGCCTGGTCAAATCAAATAAAGCCCGAAGGGCTTTATGATAGATTTGACCACGCTCCGACCGAAATTATCACCTCATAATATTCAAAGAATGATTTCTTATTACTTATATTTATTTTATTTCCAAATTCTACAGTTTAAAACAACATTTCAAAATCACTATTTTTTACATGTAGCACGTGCTATGTATTTCTACGCGGCGCAGCCAATACCGTGTTTCGGTTATGCTATAAGACACATCCATTTTGTGTCGCTCAGCTTTTTATGAAATTATTAGGTTATGGACTTCAAAGTTGATTTGTAATGTTATCACAGACAAAGACAGTTGAAAGTGTAAACATAATATTATACATGTAAATTCAGTATGTTCCACTTACAACAAAGTTTGTTGTCTTTGACCGGCAAATACATAATGAAGAAATTGAAAAGTCGAAACTGAAAGATGAAATTTAACGACCGTCTTTTGGGCGGATTTTGTTTGGATGATACTGTATAATTATGTATGTTATTAAACATGGTAGCCGTAGTAACGGGGTCGGTGGTTGATAAAAATTTGCAGAAATTTAGTCCAGTGAAATAATAGTTTCTACGGTCAGCAATGAGACGATTTTGAATTCACAAGTTTTTGTGTTTTTTCATTACTAATCTGAGTAATACAATAAGAAAAGCTTTTTGTTTTAAATCCACTACCAAAGCAATCGAATTTAATTAGATTGTGTGTTGGTGGTGGGGGGGGGGGGTGGTGGTGGTGGTTACAATTTGCTTATAAATGTATAAAATGTGTACGAACGGCTTCTATTTATATAGAACATACACGCATTGAGTAAAGTGGTCAGGTAATCTACAACAAATTTAGATATCAAGTGTATTAGGTACATACTCTTCCCAGAAAGTACAGCAGTACTGTTGTCCCTTCCTTCCACAACAGTAAGTCTTGTCACCCCTCGTACTCCTGTCCGTCGGGCAGAGGAAGCGCCCCCAGTAGGTGGACTTGCCATCCTGAGACATGTTGTACTTATCATTGTAACAGACCTCGGGCACTGCGTATGGAAAACTTTCTTACTTTTATAAGAAACTGGCCTTTGTTAAAGAACATGCAAATTCTTTTCTTATCTAATCTAGTTTTTAAAAAAATGTATCAATTTTTAAATTTCCTTTTTTCTTTTTTTTAAATTCCTTAATAACTTTTAACCTGGTGAATCAAAAAAGACCCCCCCCCCCCCCATCTACGTCTCGCTAAAGTCCTAACGCGATACATCCTCAATTTCTCAAACGAAAATGAGCATCTGCTTGTTGTGAACTGACAACTGACTTACACTCTCCGTTATCCCAGTGGTGGTATCGACTCTTCCATCTCCTCGCACCATACACTGTTCCTGACAAAATGGCAGCTCGTAGTTGTCGTTTGGAAGAAATTCTATATCCAGAAAATTTTGAAAGTCTGGATCCAGACCTGGATGATGACCGAGACCCTGAGCGGGATCTGGATGATCGTACTCCGCCCCTTCCACCACTCCTTCCACCACCCCTTCCCCCTCTTGCTTCTATCAACGCTAACACTGAAAAATATATAGGATATATTAAATGCATGTATGTCTAAATTCAGTGTCCCTAGAATAGAACAAAGATTTGAAGTTAAGGTTACTGTCGAAAATGCAAGTAATTAAAAGTCCAGAGATTAAAAATACAGAACTCCCCTGCAATATATATCTCTTCGATACTCTGCAATATCGTTGAAATATGAGAGAGAGAGAGAGATGAACTATTATTGGAAAAACAAGGGCCTGGGAAAGTTTCTAATTAATAAAACTTATGTTCACCAGACATTAACAAGACGACAGTCCGTTCATTTACTCAATATACATTTATAAAGTAAAGTAAAATATGACGCAACCACATTTAATATAAAGTATACTTCAAAGAAAAATGTATTGAAACTAAAGTTGTATCATTTATACTTTATTTTATTTAACATAAGTTAAAGTTGTTTGAGGAATTTTGTTCATTTGCCTTATTTGACACCGTTTGGCCTAATCTTCGTTCGATCTATTTTTATGTTGTTGAATACTTAAGACATTGAATATTTCGTCAAAGTTTCGATATAAATTTTTATTTATTTCCCACTACTTCTTAAATATCATACACCACCAATTCTTTTTTTAAATATATATCTTTCATGTTCATCTTCTAAAATCCATAAAGCATTATTTTAAATTAAATTAGTTTGTACTTTGGATTAATTAGTCTATGTCTAATGTCTAGTCTAAAGTTAGTTTATCGATAAGCTCCTTTTATGAATTTGGCGTGCCACATATATATGGCGACCGATAATTATGGCGAACGAACTTGGGCAAATAGTTTGATAGGACGAACGGACCCGATACCGTTGCTAAGAAAAACAACTTCAAAGAGAAAGGAAAATTGGTCTATGAACTTCAGAACCGATCATTTATTATCAATACTCACATAAAACAATGACAGCGAGACATAAAATAGTTTTTGTCTTCATGACGTCTTGCCTAATATCGGACGACACTTCCAAACTCGATGAAATACCATAATAATAGTATTGCGAAATAGACAGTGATGTTTACACAGTGAACCATACTTGTTAATGGAATCCTTCGACAATTTGAACGCTATCTAAGTCTTGTGTTTGTTGCTTTTTTTATGTCTCAGATATGAAAGTAAATGAAACTTATCAAAATGTATTATAATTGAGAATGGCAGTAACTGTAAATCTTTCAAGAGGTTTTTATTTACGTTTTTGTAAGTAATGAAGTAAAATCCTACTGGGGAATCTCCAATATAATTTGAACACAAGAAACCTGTACTGCAGTATAGGACTTGATTATTACAGATGGAAATCAACTATGAAACTCATATAATTAAATTTTTTCAACTATAAAATTCCTGTATAAAATGTATAACTATAGGATAGAATTTACAAATATAACAGTGGAAATTGAGAGTTAACCAAACACCGCAATGAATATATCCGCCAATTTTAATTATAAGCCAAAAATTGCCGATTTGTTTCTCAGTCATAAAAAAAAAACCAACCAATTTTTTTTGCAATAGATATAAATTTTCATTAACATTTGAAATCCTATCTTAAGCTATTCCGCCAGGCTCTATCCAAAAATGCAAATGCAATCTAAGTAAGAAAAAAATATTGTCACAATAAAGCATTTCAAAACAAGTTGCGTTGCATGTATATGACTTATACAAATATGTTTTCAAGAAACTGGTAGTGCCCTTATTATTTACAGACGTATTATATTTTTACAAAATGTCTTTGAATTTTGGGACGTTTTACTAGATTATTCACATGAACATTGTTTTAAATAATGATTGTTATAATATATACATTAATGTATTTATCAGATGCAAGTGATAATATACTGCATTGACTAAATGTTTGAGCATCCTTAAATCTGTGTGGTATTCCCAATCCCCATATCTTTTTGCGTGTGATACAGAAGGAGTAGGCGAGAAAAATTCCCGTGAAAGCACTGACGATGACACGCCCGCCACTCGCCCACCGCTGTAACGCAGAGTGGTTCTGCATGCGCATGATGACCACAGTATGTGTGTTTGTTCGTTTGTATGGTTACAATGAAGAAGTCTCAATTATCTTTATCCTACACCATTTACGTATCATCTTATTTTGCAAAGAAAAAATAAAAAAAACTAGACACGATCTCGTTGCAAGCAACGAGTGGGTCTTCCGTTTGATTATGAATTAATGATAGGGTTGAATTAAAATGTTGACATTTGGTACGAGTTACTATATTAACTCCCTATTAAACTAAATTTTGTACCTACACTGCAAAATTAAGATTTCCGGAAAAGGCCATTTTTAAACTTCAATATCTCTGCAGTGCGTTGTCCGATTTTAAAACGGTTTTTAGTTTTGTATTCAGTACAAATATGTCTACGGTGACGACCGGAAGTGACGGACGACCTGCTCATATTAAAATTTGCTAAGTTTAAAACATATTCTGATGGAAAAAAATTGTAAATTATTTAATTTGAAAAATTTTTAAAACACAATTTTCCAAAAATGCTGTTTGAGCGAACCGGAAGTGACGGACTGTCGTGGTTTTACCTGATCGGCCCTAGGAATTTAAAAATCTATCATTCCTGAAACTTTCAATTTTCTATCTTTAATCGTTTTTAAGAAAAAGGGAGGACAAGATCACTTTTTACAAAAAGAAAAACGAATATAACGGCCGACCGGAAGTGACGTCATCAACAAAAATGTACATGATAAAAGACCTTGATACTTTGTATTATTCGTGAAAATTTCATAAAAATCCATTGTAGCATATTTGAGATATTTGAGTTTTAAGAAAAATGTTAAGAAAAAAAAGAATAATAATAATAATAGTGAAAAATAGAGAAAAAGAAACCTAACAAAAACAATAGGGTCTTCCGTTGGAAACGGAAGACCCTAATAAAGTAATGGATATTTCAAGGCGGTCGAACAGACAAGTATCTTGCTATATAAATCCCGCTGCATCCATCAAAAACTTGCAGTTACATTGTCAGACAACCTCCAATTTTATCTTTTCTTTATCACCAGTAGTCAGCGGGTAATAAAAATTGAAGATTGCGTAATGATAGAAAGTGTGAGTATTACACAACTAAAAAAATTTATTCATTATGCAGCTGTGCGATAAGAAACAGCACGAGATTGACTTTCCAAAACTTAAGCATTAGTACTAAATAACAATGTTAAAAGCGATAAATAAATATTTAAGAGACAGACTTAAACCTTTTTTTTGTCCACCTATACCAACATTTTTAACTTTGATATAAAGAATTGCAACAC
Organism: Magallana hongkongensis; assembly: GCA_016163765.1. Taxonomy (NCBI): domain Eukaryota; kingdom Metazoa; phylum Mollusca; class Bivalvia; order Ostreida; family Ostreidae; genus Magallana; species Magallana hongkongensis. Next base: position 32,772,406 of record WFKH01011581.1, on the reverse strand, counting down.
ATAACCTGAAACAACTAGCCTAGGGTTTTCTTATTTATACACACGAGATGTTATGTTATTCTTATCATTCCACGAAAAACAAATTTACTTCAACAACAAAAATAGAGACCTAAATTGTAATCAAATTAAGAAAGCTGATTTGCGTATATTTACAGGTGTTGAAGGAATCTTTACTTCTATCTTCATGAATAAGAATATTGCAAAAAGTCAGGGGCCCGTTTCACAAAGATTTTCTAAGACGTTTGCTAAGACAGAACTTAAGATGTGCCTAAGCTATAACTTAGGAAGTTCCTAAGATTTGTCATAGCTGTTTCACAAAACTTTCTTAGCGTAACGCAGTTGACTAAGTCTTATCTTAAGATACATTGTAAGCCACTTTTATATCATTTCGTTAATTCTAAATTAATACCGATCATGTAAATTCTTTTCAATATGGCACGAATGTAAACTTTCTAGGTAAATGTAAAAACTCATTCCCTTATTTACCTAGAAACATATTAGAAAAAAAAAGCTAAAATGTGTAAATAGAGAGTAAATATTGTAGTGTCTATATGCATGAACTATATATATGCACTGAAATTTTGTATAATATTTTACCTTCACATGCATACACGAGCACATAAGAATTTTGTAATAAACCCGTATATTCTTTAAACACGGAATTTTTTGAATTTGAGAGATCGCAGTATCTTTCTTGTTTTTTGCTACATGTACATATGATTCTTTATTTTAAATATTTATATTAAGTTTAAGGTGGTATGGGACACCTGTCGATATTAATGTGGATACAAGTACATTATAATCAAAATACTTTAACCAGTTTATAATTTTCAAATTTTGCAATATATGACCAGAAAATAGATTTAAAAAATTTTTGGAATGGTAAAAATTACAAAAGGCTCTGCGGGATTCGAACTCGTGACTTACAGATTCGTTAGGTTACACTCTAACCCACTGCACCACGCTGTTAGAGAACTAATATGGGAAATGAAAGATATATAAAATTATACTTGATCTTATTGTTTATTTAGATAGGAAGTACGTCACAATATGGAAGTGTCCCATACCACCTTAATGTAACGCGTGTTTTCTTGTAATGGTTGACATCAGAATGGGATTTTTTTTAACAAAAAGAAACATCGCAAATAAACGCATCTCGGCTGATGGGGGAAGCGAGGATAAAAGGCAAAAGTCTCTGAATGAAACAGCACTCCCATGGATGATTTAGCATCGACATACCTAAACAACTTCCCGGTCACTCCTACCCCCCCCCCCCCCAAAAAAAAAAATAAAATGAACAACCCCTCTCCCCATCCCAAAGAAAACACCTAAAGTTTCTTTTGTAAAAGAAATGCTTATTTTGTGGAGGGATAGGACAAATCATCCAGTCATTCTGTAATTGAGTTTTAATTTAGTATTTATTACTGTTTTTATCAAGCTACTTAATATATCAGTGATTCTCGGGCATGAGTAATTTAATTATCATCAGTGCACTCACTAGCTAAAACAATACCCGCTACCCATCAGCGCGTGCGACCAGAGAAAAAATTCATGTAAAATAAGTCTACACCAAAGAAATTAATTGAAGAAATATATGTATATTTTGATAGTTCTGAAGTTTTCAGTTAAGAAAAAAAGTGAAAAAGTCTTAGAAATACGTGTATTCTAGTATTTTTGTTCAACTTTAATGTGCATGTAATTCACTTCAGTATAAAATAAACAGTCGCCATGTTAAGTCTGTTCTTAAGACTCGATTTACCTGTCCTGAAAGTTGAGACATAACTTAGGAATTTCATAAGATAAGACTGGAATAGTGAAACGGATAAGTAATGAACTTAGGAAAAAGTTCTTTCCTAAGATATAACTTAGTCCTAAGTATGCTTTGTGAAACGGGCCCCAGATTGAAATGGATATCGACAAAAGACAAAACTTATTTTATTAAACTGCATGTAGATTGTTATGGTAATTAGTAATGACATCTTTAATCCCAATTAAACCCCCTCCATGGTTAAAATATTGAAAAAAAAGTTCATCTGTATTGCATCTTGTTAAAATTTTATTAAATATGATAACAAAAAAAAAAACAAAAAACAAAAAAAACAAAAACAAAAAAACCCCAAAAGCAATCTCTATTGGTTGAAATTCATTTTAATATAAAACTTAATTGAATTCTCAGTTGTGATTAAATTCAAGTACAGCTTATTGAAGGGAAAAAATAACAAACTTAACAAAGAGATAATGAAACAACATGACGATGTACATTGGGAAAGCTACACAACATTTTATAAAATCTACTAACACAACTGGGAACGTCAGCACTGTATCTGTATCTGTATCCTATCAGCCTTTCGAAAGTTTGAATTTGTGTTTGCCTTGATGATTAACAAAATTACTGTGGACAATATGCACCACACTATTTGTACCTATCTTTGCAGATAAAGTAAAATAAAATAATTCATATGAACAAATTGAAAGGACATATCGCATGATATATAATAAAAATTTAATGAATAAAAAAAACATAACCATTAATTCACCATAAAGTATTATTTTCAAAGAGAAAATTCTCTTAGTACAAATTAAATACCACAGATCATAAATACATAAGTGAGTTTTTTACTTGACTGCCATATACTCATTACCGTATCTCTGTCACAATCCGTCACAATTTGATTGTTCGTCTTAAAGATATGAAAATATGTCCTAAAAAACTCGTCAAATATTCCAAGGATTTATCATAACTGACACAAAACATACGAATTTGAAAAGGATAAAAATTGCAATTCAAAATATTCATAAGATAGATATATGACAAATAATTGATACTTGACAAAAATATATATAGAAAAACAACTTTATTTGAGCCTTTTAAACATTCCCTGTATAGGGGGGAAAAGTATTGAAAGATTACACATAGCTCCTGCACCGCAGCTATAGACCAACTTCTGGTATAGTGTATATAAAAACATTTAGGCAATAATATAATGTTGTAGATTATACATGTCCACATGTAAACAACCATTTCTAACAGCTACACATTGCATTTGCGGGAGTTGCAAGCATACCAGCAACTACATTTAAAAGAAAATAAATAAATTCCTTGATTATATGAAAAAAGAATATGATAAAAAAATAGAATAAAGAAAAATAAATGATTAAAAAAATCAATTTCACAACAAAAGAAACAATACTTCAAAATTTGGTTACTATAGTATTGAAGGATTATTTTGCATCATATTTAAGAGTTGTTTTCTCGTACAATAGAATGCATCTTCCCAAGTGAAGGTTTTTGATTCACTCCACGTCTCACAAGAAGCGGAGTGATTCAGAAATCCTTGACTTGGAAAGATGAATAGAATGATAATCCAACTCATTTCATAGAGTTCTTCAGAGAAGAAACCTTTATAAAGGTGGCCGAAAATCTAAAATGAAATCTGGGGTTTTTTTTCAAAATGGAATGGATTCTAATACCTTACAATGACGATTGTTAAACTATAATTGAAATGGGAGGGCTAAAGAAAGGCTAACGTGAAAAAGGATGTAAAAATTGTAACAAGTTGGCCTATATTATCATGAAAAATCTTTTGATGATGGTATATAAGTCAAATTCTGTTTATTCTATCAATTGCACAATTTTCAAATTATGAGATGACTAAAAAGCTTCTTAAATTTCAAAAATACTAAAATTCTAAGAAGAGTAAAAATACATGTTTCAAGTTTATTGTATCAAATGTCTGCTGTTGACTATATAAAACTGATTGCATCCCAATGTGGCACATATCTTATTGGTTAACGTAAGTGGCGTTATTTCGTAAATAAGCCATGCTTCCAATGGGTGGGTAAGTAGGATTGCTGGAGGGGTTTGGCTGGGTGCCTGTAGAGTCAGGTATGTTCCCATGCTGTGGCCCAATGAGGAGTGGGGCTGTTGAATAGGGTAGGAATCCATTAGACGGCCTTTGAGGATTCTCAATGCCTAAAGAAAGAGGTAATCTAATGAAATATTTCATTACTGTTTGAGATTCACTTTTCTTTACCGCCAAGATGTCTCAGAAAAAAATATATTTATTAATAGGCTGAGCATAAATGCAGATGAAAACTGGATGAGAGAACCAGTGAGTACTTACTTGGATTTAGATCATATGGTAGATCTCCAGAGGCCTTACAGGCAATTTCATAAGGCGGAGGGGCGCAAGAAGGGTGTATGTTATTCTGAGGAGCAGTATTGAGGGCATCTTCCATTGGTGACCCTACCATTGGAACAGGTTTAGAATCTTAAAATAGACAAATGCAACATTACAAAATATCTAACCAAAAAAAATTAATATAATAAAAAACAAAACTAAACAAAAAAATATAAAACTAAAACAAAAGTGATGATTTAAATTTTGCATGCCACATCTGGTTTGGTTTATAAAAATAGAATCAAACTGCGAAAATAAAGCTTTAATTCCCTTTATTTTCACAAACAAAATTATTGTGATTGATCATGCCATGTCGATATTAATATTTACAATTTTATTAGGCGGACATGCAATACTCAGTGTAATTCATCATGTTGACGACATACTTCAACTGCTTGCATCCGTTTGACCATTTCCTCAACCTGAGATACATTCCTTTAACCATTTCCTCTCCCTGAGTAACTTACCCTGGTGGCATGTCCGCAGTGGTGCATTCTGGTCCTGGTCGTCTATAAAGAATTAGTGCACAACCATGCAGTTCAATTACAACATAATTGAAATCAACCCAACATATAGGTATTAATAGTCTACTAAGTATTTGCGTCAAATATTGAAAAGACAATTTGGTAGAGGCATATTTTTGGTAAATCATCAAATGTTTATCGAAAGGTAGAGAAGTCATACCCTGCATAAGTAGTAGTAATAGGGCGGGTTTTCGCAGAGAGTATTAATTTTCAAAAAATAACTATATCTGGCATCAGTAAATTGAGAAGATAGTTTTATTTAATAAACTTTAATATGTTTTGTACGGGTGCCGCAGAAGCTGAAGATACTGTTATAATAAATATGCATATCCTGAGCGTTCTTGCCATAGTCATGTATTATTATGGCGAGTTCTTTCGAAGTGTTTATTACAAAACTTCACACTCTTAATGTATGTTTAAAAATTAGAAATAATTATATTAAATAAAATTTATATTATAATAATAAATTCATGTAAATTGCATCAGATTTTTTATAGCGTTGTGTACAATTGGGCATGTAATTTTTAGAATACAGTAAAACACGGTTATAGCGAACACGCTTATAATGAATTGACGCTTACAGCGAAGTGATTTCTATTCCCCTTGACTTTATTACATGTTGTAAAATTGACGAATATAACGAATTACGCTTATAACGAAGCAAAATCGCCTGTCCCTGGCACTTCGTTATAAGCGTGTAACTGTGTGAAATGTAAATTGACATTGTTATGTAATATAAAATAAAATATAAATGTAAAATGTAATTTACAAATACAGGCTCCAAAAAAAATTTCCACAGGAAAAATCTGTTACCTGGAGGCATTTGGTAGTGTTCCTTGGGAGGGGTGCGGAAGAAATCTCGGTTCCACCTATACCTGTTACCTTTCTTGATACAATAGTAGACGGTGATGCTGACGACTCCAACGAGAACAAGGAGACCAATAACCACGCCCGCCACGCGACCTCCACTAAAAAACAGATCTAGCACTCAATAACAAACGCTTGGTTAATATTTCTCATGCTTGTGATCCTATTCTATTATTTGATATCTACCAGGCTGCGTTCAACATCTATCTGATATCTTCATTTTCCTAATCAGGATAAGAAATTTAAGTACTCAGGCATAAGCATATTTCAACATGTTTTTTTTAATAATATACATGTAAATTCAATATGTACCCATTACAACAGAGTTGGTTATCTTTGACCGGCAAAGTTCTGGGCGGATTTTGTCTGGATGATACTGTATATGTATGACATTAGGTGATAACGAACAGTGTTCAAAATAAAAAGTGCAAAGGAAAAATACAAAACAGGAGCAGAGCAAACACGGACCTCTAAAAAAATTAGAGTGAGGATCAGGTGCCATGGCGGAGTGAGCATCCTCTGCTGACCGGTCACATCCGCCGTGTGCTCTTTGATGTAATCGGGAAAATGTGTACGAACGACTTCTATATCTATAGAACATACAAACGTAGAGTAAAATGGCCAGGTAATCACCAACAAAAGATATCAAGTGAATTAGGTACATACTCTTCCCAGAAAGTACAGCAGTACTGTTGTCCCTTCCTTCCGCAACAGTAAGTCTTGTCACCCCTCATACTCCTGTCCGTGGGGCAGAGGAAGCGCCCCAGGTAAGTGGAGTTGCCATCCTGAGTCATGTTGTACTTATCATTGTAACAGACCTCGGGCACTGGAAAACATCAATTTTACTTTTAAAGAAACTGGCCCTTAAGAACATTATTTTTAACTAATTTAGTTTTGAAGGAAACTATATCAATTTAAAATTTTTTTTCAATTCCCGAATAACTTTAAGATTGTGAATCATAATAAAATATTAGACGTTTTTAACTCTTTTAATTGTTTAAGTTGTTCAGTGAAGAAGTTTTCAAATCTATTGATTCACACAAAAATCATACTAATGAACAAAAACCTCAGATTAATTGAATAAGCTACTTAATGGATAAATATAATATATTTGATAATTTAACTTGTCACTGTTTTTCAAAAAGAATAATAAGGTTAAATCTTAAAAATATCGGTTTTCTTCTACTTGTATTTACAGTATGTATCGTTTCAATTCTAAAATACATGTATTATGAGTTTGATTAATATCAAATGAGTTTGAATCTGATGATATCAAAAGTGGTACCACAGGATTGATGTTTTTCCCCCTTTCTGTTGCAAATATTGAAAGAAACATTTGTTCTGCATAGGCATGATACCAGTGCATCATGGTTACTAGCTATAGATGGCAATCACGTGACGCGGTTATCCAAGAACGTTACAGAAAAGAAAAGACTTTAATCATGTTAACGATAGTATATGATAGGGTATATCGCTCATTGTTGCGAATCCATTTGTATTACGAGATGCATCATCCCTCTAATTTTGGGGAAAATATAAAACAAGAAATGACTTAGATATGGTGATCACATGACACGAGCTCAAACATTTGATCTGCTCCAAACACTTAGACTACTTTCAGCATCTGAAATTTTTGGCACAAAGTTTACTTAGAGGCAAACGTTGAGAGTATAGCAACCCCCTCCCCAAATTTACTAGGTTTCGGTAAGCTCAGAAACGGGATACATCCTCAGTTTCTCTTATAACAAACGGAAATGAGCATCTGCTTGTTGTGAACTGACAACTGACTTACACTCTCCGTTATCCCAGTGGTTGTATCGGCTCTTCCATCTCCTCGCACCATACACTGTTCCTGACAAAATGGCAGCTCGTAGTTGGCGTTTGGAAGAGATTCTATTTCCATAAAATTTTGAATATTTGGATCCTGAGCGGGATCTGGATGATGACCGAGACCCTGAGCGGGATCTGGATGATCTTCCTCCGCCCCTTCCACCACCCCTTCCCCCTCTTGCTTCTATCAGTGCTATCACTGAAAATATATAGGATATATTAAATATGTCTAATTTCAGTGTCCCTAGAGTAGAGCCGATATTTTAGGTTAATTGTGATATAAGAGAGAGAGAGAGAGAGAGAGAGAGAGAGAGAGAGAGAGAGAGAGAACTTTATTGGGGATTGTGGGCCATAGTGTCACTAGGGAGTTGCTTTACTTTGGATGATAGTATTTCACATACACATACCTATTATTTTCACAACACAATAACCATATTAATACAGACTGGTAACAATGAATGCAGATGCTTCATAAATAATTTTGCAAACCAATTATTGTTTATTGTATTATTACTGTAAAAAAAATGCCAGTAGTTATGATAGTCCAGAGAATAAAATGACAAAGCTTTCCTACAGTGTTTATCTCACGATGTATAACGGTAATATACTCTGCAATATCGTTTAAGTATGAAAAGGAGATGAACTATTATTGGAGAAACAAGGGCCTGGGAAAGTTCCGCAGTTAAGTTATGTTCACCAGACACCAACAAGACGACAGTCCTTTCATTTACTCTATATACATTTATGTAAATACTGCGTATCATCTTAAATTGTAAGAAAAATATGAGGCAACTACATTTAATGTAAAATATACTTCTTAAAAAAACTAAAACTTAAGTATCATTATTTTACTTTATTTAACATAAGTTAAAGGTGTTCTAAAGAATGTATGTTTGTTTGCCTTTGACACCGTTCGAATACTTAAAACATTATAATTAATTACGTACTGTACTTCTAACACATTAAAATAAGAATCACTCTATTAAAAAATTAAGAAAAGAATACAAAAGTTTAATAAAATTTGTTTTCCTTAGAAAGATAAATAAGATGAATTTTTTTTTCAAAAATCAAAAGCTATCTAATTTATTTCAACAGAATGCATACAATAATTCGAACATGAAATCGAGCAAACAATGTATTCGTATGACACGCCAAATAAAAAAAAAAGAGTTGTGAAACTATGATTTACAATTCTTAACCATAGTTAACATAGTTTACAGGTGTAAATCTATATTTATAGAAAAAAACTATTTTTAACTTTTTAAAATGTAATACAGACAGAGAAACTTGGACTAGCATTTGTAAACTAACTATAGTTTACAACCGTTAAATGTAGTTTTTCAGAAGAAAACTATAGTTAATGAATCCTTAACTATACCTAGTTTATGGTTTGTAATCTTTAGTTTACAGTCGATAAATCTAGATTATCGACTGTGAAACTATGTTTAGCTTATTTTGATGAATTTCGCGTGCCATATATACGGCGAAAGATAATTATGGCGAACCAGCTTGGGCAAATAGTTAGATAGGGCGAACGGACCCGATACCGTTGCTAAGAAAAACAACTTCAAAAGGAAGAAAGAATCGGTCTATGAATTTAAAAACCAATCATTTACTATCAATACTCACATAAAACAATGACAGCGAGACAAAAAAGAGTTCGCGTCTTCATGACGTCTTGCCTAATATCGGACTACACTTCCTCACTGGATTAAACGCCATAATAATAAATATTATAACAATAGACGGGGAGGTACATGTATATATCATTCCAGTTAATGGGATCCATTTATAGACAACTTGAACGCTAACTAAGTCTTGCGTTTGTCGCATTTTTATGTCTCAGATATGAGAGTGAAAAAAACATGATTTATTAATTGATTATGACAGTTAATTTGGATTATCAACTATATATATATATGTGTGTGTGTGTGTGTGTGTGTGTGTGTGTGTGTGTGTGTGTGTTACAATATAACTGACTTTCAAGACAGATGTTGGTTGGAGTATAATGAAGTAGAATCCAATATGGGAATCTCCAGTTTGAATCAATTGCCTTTAATTTGAACACAAGAAACACTTTTGTAGAATTCGTTTATTACGGAGGGAAATAAAATATGAAAACTCATTTAAAGTTTACTTTAATTTGTTCAACAATGACATTTACAAGATGTATAACAAGGATAGAATTTATAAATAAAGCACTGGAAGTTGAGAGTTAATCAAACACCGATGTGAATATATCCGTCAAAATTAAAAGACGAAAATTACTGATATGTTTCTCAGTCTTAAAAATAAAAAACTCAACAACGTAGTTTTCTTTGAATATTTTATTTTCTAACCAGGCACGCCATCAAACGCAGATCCCTTACATTAATGTCAATTGATATTAATGTTCATCAACATTTGAAATGCTCAGTTAAGCTGTTCCACCATGCTTTATATAAACCAAAAAAATCGCTGACATGTGCAATCTAAGTACGAAGGAAATATTGTCACAAGAACGCATTTCAAAACAAGTTGCGCTGTATGTCCCGTAATACGAATATGTTTTCAAGACACCGGTAGTGCCATTATTATTTATACAGACTGTATTATATTTTTACAAAGTGTCCAATAATTTTGGAACGTTTTTTAACTTTTTAACATGATTAACATTGATTTAAAGTAATGATTACTATGATATATAAATTAGTTTCTGCCACGAAGACCGATAAACAAACCGTGTGACAAAGTACACAGGTAAGTGTTATTAATGTCAAAAAAGGACAAGTGTTACATTCTAGAGTTTAAAAAATAGTACTAACAGATTATCCCTTTTATTAATCAGATGCAAGTGAAAATATATTGCACTGACTAAGTATTTTAGCCTCCTTTAAAGTGGTAAATATTGAAATAAGTAAAAGTTTGTGCAATGACATAAAAAGGACTATGTATCCATTATCTCTGACTGTAAACATTGTGTGGTTTGTCTAATCCCCGGATCTTTTTTCGTATGGTGATACAAAAGGACGAGCCGAACAAAATTCCCGCGAAAACAATGATCCCAATGACAACGCCCGCCACTCGCCCGCCGCTGTAAAACAGAATCGTTACACGTGATAACTATAATATGTGATAATGAGAGAGAGAGAGAGAGAGAGAGAGAGAGAGAAATTGAAATTCTTACTTTCCCCAGAAAGTACAGCAGTATTGTTGTCGTTCTTGACCACAACAATACGACTCCCCGTCCCCCATTGTTTCGTCCATGGGACAAACAAAGCGCCCTTCATAGGAAGAATTGTCCCTTTGGTTTATATCGTATACATCATTGTAACAGATTTGTGGCACTAAAGAAGAGAAACCAGAGTAATGTACATGTTATTTAGTTGTAACAGTGATTAACTAATTAAAAAAAAATTATCAAAATAACTAATGATTTAAATATTAATTTGATGTTTTAAACTAACCATAGTAATCTACATGTATTGGTGATTTTGCTGTTTAAAGTTTAATCAATCATATACATACTATAAAAATACTACTCTATATAATATACTATATTATGTATATAATATACTTTTTTATAGTATACTGCTGTATATAATACAGAAATACATTACAAACAAAACTCAACTCCTTTTCTAAAATACTCACGCTCTCCTTTAAGTCTGAAATTGTAGCGTCTCTTCCAGCTTGACGCTCCAAAAACTGTCCCCAGCAAAATGGCTGTCTGTAGTTGGCTCTTGGACATCCTGTTACTGTGGTAATGATGGACTTCAATTCTGACTCTGTAGAAAGACCGATAGGAATAGATAGTTTTCAGAAGAGCAATTTTAGCAGGGGTTACTTCCCGTTGGCGGCCATGTTGTGTATCAAACTGCCTTGATTTCTTCAATATTCAACTAATTTCAACTTGCCTTACTGGGTATTTTGACGCAGATGGTACTGTTTTTATGACATATAAGCCTATACATTTGTTAGAGCTTCCTTTACATTGTATTTGTTATGCTGTTCGAATTTCCCCCTGTTAATTTCTGCCATACTTGTTTGAAATTGGTTGCAATTCACTGCATTGACCCAGGAGATGGCGGTCAAGGGAAATAACTCTAATAGGGAATGAAAACTACCAGTATTTATACCCTGATCGGTAACTTGTCCGACAATACCCTGGGTTGCATTTTGCATAAGACCTTCATACTCACGACCAAATTAATGAATGCTTATTAATCACAAACTAATCAATATTCGAATTTAATGGCTGTAAACTATTATAGAAATCAAAATAAAGGTAAATTAATGGTTTTATATAAATTTTGTTCGTCAAAGATCATTCCACGAGACTGAAAATATTTACAACTTTGTCGTAAGTTCTTTTGTAAAACGCAGCCCTGATCGGTAACTTGTTCGATAATACCCTGATCGGTAACTTGTCCGGTAACTTGTCCGATAATACTGTCACAACCTGACCTTAGCGTAATATTAAAACGAACACAATAATAAAGTTGAAGTATTGTATTTCGTTGAATGGCCAAATTAAAAACAGAGGTAATGAAAATATCCTCGCTTTCTTACAAAACAAATGCACTCGTACTATTCACACTAGTTTTGTTACTCGGAATTGTCCAGAGTTAAAAGACTTAGTTATTTCTTTGATGACGGAAAATCCAGTACATCTAAATCACGTCCGGGAATCTCCACGGCGGAACTCAAACTGACTCTTTCACACAACGCGCATCTTTCACTCACATTCAATTAACACAATTAAGGAATTATAACACTCTCACACCGATGACTCTTTGATGGGAGGAATGACACTAATCTTAAGCAAAACAAACAACACCTATACTCTTTAGCTTTGTCCCCGGCCCTCGAGGGATCTGAAGTAAATGTTTTCAATTAACAAAGAATTAGAGAAAAAATAAAATGTCATGTTGGAAATTGAGATTTTCATTAAATTTACAATGTGACAATACCCTGATCGATAACTTGTCCCAAAATACCCTGATCGGTAACTTGATCTATATCGAGAAGAATATCGTGCCGATTCAATCACTGTTATCACTGAAAATAAAAAGGGAAACATATTCAACCTTGTTTTTATCATTTTTTTTTGCACAAAATCTACATACATGTAAAAACTTACTCTTAGTGAATATGACGTCATGCAGACCAAATTTAAAAGTGTTCGAAAAAAGAGTATAAGAAAAACAAAGTAACATAACAAAACGAAACTACTGTATACTACCATTTAATCTATCAAAACTTTCGCATTCAATTTTTGTTTGAAAAAAAAAACCCCGTGAAATATAGTAAGAAACATAAAGTTTTAATAGATCCTTCAACTACTTGGCTTTGTGTCGGAAGTATATCGTACACTGTTTAATATTCAAAATATTTTTAGTTTTTTAAAGTTGCATAGACTGAATTCATAAATCAAAATTACCTATAATTTTTTTTTAGTAGAAACTATTTTTTGTTTCTTCATCATTTTACGCGAGCGGCAGTCTTATTGTAATTATTAAGTTTTTTTTTAAAACAAATGTATAAGAATTTATAAATAACATACTAGAATAAACTCACAGTTTTATTGAAAAAAAAATAAGTTAGTCGTGGTATTTTCCGAAAAAGAAAACCCAACAGTACTTTTGTTTAAGTAATAACACAGTAGAAGTGGTCACTAAGCTAAGCTATTGGGCTACTGTCGTAAACATAGCCTTAATTCTTTGAAAAGAAGAATTAGTCCAAAAGACGAATGCATCTAGTATCATTTATCAGTATGTCAAAAATGAATTCCTTAAAATTAAGGAAGGAGTCTGTTCTGGTTTTCGACTTGTCAAACGTAAATTTGATAAAATGTTCATTAAATCAAGATGAAAGGAAATTAAATTATCATATTTTTCTTTCATTTTTACTATCATACAAATTGGCATAGAAATAGAAATCAAAGTTTAGAATCTAACAAGGACTATATTTTATAATATCGCGTTATTGTAATTCAGAATTGTTGTAGATTCATGAGTTTATTTAGCATTTATAAAACAATAACATTGATGTTGGATTTTTTCAACTAATGTGAACTAATGATAAGATACTTGGGTTTCAGAGTGTGTTATAAAATATGATTTGCCTATCAAATTACATTTTTATTAGCGTTTTTAGCGCTCGTTATATAAATAGATTTATGTGAAAAAATCGTTAAAATCGGATTTTCTCTCTTATCAAATGGTCAATTTATTAGCTTTTTTGTCAGTTTATATCTTTATATAAAGTCTTTATAATATGTAAAAATCAGAAATATTCTAATATTAGAAGCATAAAAAATTAATCAAAATATCTTCAAAATTTAAGAAAATTAGAGGAAATGCGGGCTAAGCTTTATCAATTTAAGTTTAAATATTTATTCCAATTTAGTAGTGTAAGCTGATAGACATTCTAATATTCTATCATTTCATTAAAGAATAGAAACTTCATATCTTAAACAGGTGTCTACATAACTGCAGAAAACTATATATATACATTTATTTTTATCATCATTTAAGTTGAGTGAAATGCTAGTGACCTTGACCTGACCCTTATGCGAAAACAAGAAGGTCAAATTTGAATAAACTGATAGAATCATTAGATTATATGATCTGTTTGACTGTGTCAAAATTTCATGAATTTCTTAATATTAGAAGTATGTCTAATAACGAGAAGACCCCTTCTTTAATGTAGGATTCACACTCATTTTTTAATTACCCAATTTTCAAATGTGTGCAAAATACGAATACTAATTTTGTAGGTAGTACCCGATAGATCACAGTACTTAAAGGGGAGTGAAGCTACCTTATTACATTTAATACATGTATCGGTCTTTAGAAAAAGAAAAATGATATACAGTTTTGAGGGGAAAATCCATTATAAACCTGATATGCAACTCCAGTGAAAAACTGCTAATAGATATTAATTACCGGCAATATATACGTTTACTTACCTAAAAAGATGACAGAGAAAACTACTAGAGTTTTTATCTTCATTGCGTCTAATTAATCTCTTAACTTAAACTTCCTCATCAGATTGTTTAAATACTGAAAGACTGCGAAATACATTTGACAGAGAATCCAATGATAATATAGTATATGAAATCTGTCTTCAAAGACACTCCACAGACACTTCATATTTGTCAGAGAATCCAATGATAATATATTATTAAATACAAATTTTGAAATGTGTTTAAACTCACTCTCTAGTTATTTATTAACAAAGTACATAACAATTTGAAAATTCAGCAGAGGGTATGCTTGACCC
>WFKH01011581.1:32747128-32757638 GCA_016163765.1 Magallana hongkongensis | reverse complement strand
TGATGTCTGAGTCTGATGCGCCTGTATCATATCTATACGTATGTGTATGATTTTTTGCGAAGAATTTGGCCATTCTTATGAAATTTTATACTTAGTTATCGTTATCCCTGCAAAAACTGTGCGTTGAAGAGGAATGGCGATATATTAAAAAATCTTAGAGGAGCTTACTCCTGATCTTAGGTTCCCTTTATCGTAATAAAAACCCCATCGTATATTTGAAATTGAGACCAATGAGTGAAGTCGTTTTTAGAAGGATTCTGGCTCAATAGTCCAGTCAGATGCAAGATTCTTTGTAAAAGAACGTTTTTGATAAAAAGTTTGCTTTTAAATCAAGAGTTATTAATTAAATGAAAGTTACAGCATCAGAAAATTAATCAACGACTGTAATTTCTGAAATGTTACTACTCTTTCCTGGCAACAAGACATATTCAAATCAAAGAAAAAACATACCAAAACCGTGACACAAAATTGATACATGTGCTTGCACATCTGTACCCTCTTTCAAAGAAGTATCTCTGGTACTCATAGTGTTGCCGCAAAGAGTATCTTCAGTAACCAATGATGGACCGACCAGCTAAGTATTTTATAAAATCCTCGAGCTGTAAGTAATATGTACCTATCAATGAAGGACAGTTGAAAAAAAATTTATAATGGAATTATCTGACAACTTTTAAAGCAAATTACAGAATGCCGGTAGAGTTTTCAATATCTTCGTTGATAGTTCAATACGGTTCAACTGGGTTTTTCATGTTCAAAAGATGTTACTTTTCCACGGTCGGAGAGAAAAAAAACCCCATAACTTCAACTATGAAAATATTGTATGGGACCTAATCAAGCTTTGCACATGTTTACAAGTATTGAAGGAATCTTATTTTATTTATACCCCACACAATGAAGTTGCGAGGGGTATAATGTTTTTGACCCGTCCGCCAGTCAGTCCGTCAGTTCTGGGTTTTTTTTGTAAGCGCAACTCCTCTTAAACTGCTGCACGGAATTTCGTAAAACTTTGAAGATATTTAGGACACAATGTGTAGATGTGCATATTACCAGGAAATTCCAATTTCATTATTTTTCTGGAAATTTAGTCCCTTTTGAACTTAGAATTTTGGCCATATTTTGAATATAGTAATGAGCTTTGAGTTTGTAAGCGCCAATCCTCTTAAAGCGCTGCATGGAATTTACTGAAACTTTGTTGGCATTTAGGACACAATGCGTAGATGTGCATATTACCCGGAAATTCCGATTCCATTATTTTTTTTTGAAATTTCAGCCCTTTTGAACATGGATTTTTTTAGTTGTTAAAGACAGAGGAATAGATGTGGATATTTGCAGGAAGTTTTTGTGCAAGTTATGCCCTTTATTAAATTATTTTGTGTATTCAATGCATACCTTGCCGTCCATTATGTGCATCATTGTCAAGTAATAGGGGAGCGTGGGGTTTAAGTGCTTGCTCACCTTTTCTTTCATTCTATCTTTATTAATAAAAATAAGCCATAGAGTCAGATCGAGACAAAAATTGACAATTTTTATTTTTATTTTTAATTTGCATGTAGATTATGAAAATTAATGATAATATCATGTGTAATGATTTTATTCCCAATTTAAACCCCGATGTTCAATTATTTGAGAAAAAAAGTTTTACTTTGGACACTGCATATATTTTATTTTTAAAAACAACAAAGAAACAAAAGTAAACTCTCTTTGTTTACTTTCATTTTAATTTAATACATCTTTATTGAATTTCAGTCATAACTCGTAATCAAATTTAAGTACATCTTATTAGAGGAAAAAACAAAAACTTAACCAAGAGATAATGATAAAAAAAAAAAACCCTGAAGACAGTTACCAATGTAAAAAAGCTTGAACATTTAAAAGAAAAATATATTTACACAACCTGAAAATGCACAAACTCTGTATGAGATTTGTCCTTGGAAAGTATGAATTTGTGCTTGTCTCTATAATTTATAAAATTCTTATTGACAATATGCAACACACTTTTTTACACACCTTTATTAAAAGTTCAAGAATATCTTCAAAAATATAAAGGGCACAACAAATAACATGCATTTAAATGAATATGAAAAATTTTATCCCGACACCATGACGTTTTTTCTCAAGGAGAAAATTCTTTTAAGTACTTGGCAAATATGAAAGTTTGCAATTACTTGAGTGTCAGAAATATATTTTTTCATTTGATTGCCATATGCACATTACTTTGTCTTTGTTCAGTACAAAACATTGTTTCTGATTTTTCATCATTCATGTAAGATATCTAAAAATACATAATGCCTAAAAGCACTCAAAATATTCTGAGGAAATATCATGACTTATACAAATCACATGAATTTAAAAATAAACTAAAATAACAAACTCAATACAAAAAATTCAAGACAGATATTGGACCTATATAAAAAGAAAACCCTCTTTCTTTGAGCCTTTTAACATTCCCTGTACATGGGGAAAACATACTAAAAGATGTACACATAATATACTATAACACAACCCAACCAAGTGTAAGTATACAACAAAGTACAAATAGATGTACACATAATATACTATACCACAACCATACAACAACATTTGGTACATTGTATATTAAAACATGTAGTAATAAGTCTATCAATGTATATTATAAATATACAAAAGCACCCACTTCTAAACGCATTGCATCTCAGGGAGTGGCAAGCATAAATAAATAATATGCTATCAGCAACACTTACAAAGAGTCTTACTTTTGTAAAGTATATGTACATACAACAACTGAGTATATAGAGTAGTAAAAATCAACTTTAAAAAACAAAATAAAATAACAGAATTTCATTTTTAGAAAATTTATTCATACTATTTTAAAGTTATTTGCATTGAAATTACCTCAAAATTAACATCCTATCCAGTTCATAAGCACATGAGAGAAGATACATTTACTTATATGTTCTCTATAAAAAGTTTTATCCATATTTCATATGAATTTTATTATTATTCAACACAGAATTGTCAAACTGTAATTGTAAATGTAAGGGCTAAAAGAAGGATTAGGGAGAAATGGTTGAAAGATGGGAACCAGTGGACTCACACAATTATAAAATATTTTTTTTTATAATGGAATAAAAAAAACTCAGTTAATTTAATTCAATTCCTTCATCAATTGCACTCTTTTCAAATTATGTGAAGACTAGAAAAAGGTACACATAGCATGTGTTAAATTTGTTCAATATACATGTACTAAAAATACATCTGATTAAAAAATCTAAAAAGTGTAAAAAGTACATAGTATATGTATATGTACCAAGTTAAAATATCAAAACACGTCTGCCTGTTGCCCATATTACAGACTGCATCCTACACATCTTACTGGTTAGGGTAGGAAGCATTGTTTGGTGGATAAGGCATGTTTCCCATGGGTGGGTAAGCTGGATTGCCGGCGGGGTAAGGCAGATTGCCTGTGGGGTAAGGCGTGTCCCCATACTGTGACCCACTGAGGGGTGGGGCTGTCGGACAAGGCAGGGATCCGTCAGAGGGCATTGGGGGCTTTTCCATGCCTGAAAATAAGAGGTAATATATTGTACATGTATAATGAGATTTTTCAATACAACAAAACATAGCATTTGTCATCTGCAGTGGAGTGAATGGATGTATAATTAATGGATTGCAGTTTTTTAATAATGATGAATGCTCTGTTTGCTTTTAGCTGCAGTAAAAACATGGTTTAGACACATAAAGAACACCAATATGAAGCAAGCCACCATTTATCCACTCCCCATATTCACCCTTATTCTTTTTGCTCATACATTGATTTATGATTAGATTTCCAGATATTCACATTTTTTCTAACCTTTTCTAAGAAACAAACACTCATTGGTAGTGAATTATTGATGTTGTGAAACTTCACTAAGCACTGCACTGCACTGCAGAAGAGAACTGATCAATGGCTAGACTTTCTCCAAATGTCAATACACAACAGTTACACAGTTTTCAATCATATGGGCAACAATGATAACGAGATGATAAATTGTCTATTATTCCCAAGTGTTTCTATGACGAAGTGAAAACCTGGAAGCATCACTAGGCAATATCATGCAGAAAAAATTCCCCCACAATGTGATAACAAATAATTGATAAACATTTAATTATCAGCTTTCTTTCAAACAAAGGGACAAGAATCATTCTCTAACCTTGGTCCTGTTGATACTGGAATGGGGGCGGGTTCACAGGGTACGGCAGGTCTCCTTCTGTAAAATAAATGACCAGAGACATGTTTACATGGCTACAGATACACTAATAGAATAAAGTATGTGTTTAATAATTGATATAAAATTTGTTTTGTAAACACTTAAAAAAAAAAAAACATCCCCCATCCAATTTATTTGGCTGTAAATTGTATTTTGGAACAAAGAATGGAAATCAAACATTTCTTACATTTATAGTGTTATCACCTGGCTACCACCCATTTAAAGAACAATTCATTCCTAGAACATTTCTTTATCTACACAATTACACATCATTTCATGATCTACTGTTTGAGATTCCCTTTTCTTTATGGGCAAGAATTACACAAAATTGTCTCAAACAAAATTCAATTCAAGCACAGGTTGACCTGTCACAATGACAGATGAAAACTGGAGCAATCAACAAGAGAACAAATTGAATACTGGTACTTACTGGGGTTTGGGTCATAAGGTAGACCTCCAGGGGCAGGGCCTGCAAGCTCGTAAGGTGGTGGGGCGCCAGATGGGGGTGGGCCGCTCTGAGGAGCTGAGTAAGGAGAACTTCCCATAGGGGGCCCAGCCATTGGAACAGGTGTGGGATCTGAAAATAGCCAAATGCATTATTACCTAAATTCCCTAGAAACACTAACATTGTTCAAAGGAAAAGATGATTTCAAACTCTATAGAATCACTGACATTGCATGCAATATATGCAAAATATTTATGCATGCAGAATGCCATTAGAAAAGGTTAACATATCATTCATAAGAAAACTGTTTGCCTTAATCACACCTACATGTATGCAAAGCAAACAAAACTGACATGATGCAAATCATGAAATTCAATCTTTTATATTTAAGGCCATATAAAATTAATATTTAGATTCTCATCCTGATTTGCAAAAAATATGGGGAGGGTGGGCGGATTTTATTTATTATTTTTTATTTTTATAAAAACACCTTTTTCACCCTTCATGTTCTAGAAATAACAACTGCTCTATTCTTTTAAGTTGTTAATGCTAATATGAGTACACAAACCCACATGTAATCTTTTACAATAGTAATTCCATTTTATTTCGACTTAACTGGTAATGCATGAAGAGATTTGTATCCTTATAATAACAAACATGACTGAAATCAAACAGTAATCCACATGATTAGGCAGCCATTAAAATGTTTTGAATTTTTTTGAATACCGACCCCACTTTTTTTCCAGAATTTTTTTTTTCACACAATTTTTTTTTCAAAATAAAATAAAATAAAATGCATTGGGGCGGGCCATTTTCAGAGGGGCAGGCGGGGATGAGAATCTAAAAATTAATTTTATGTGGCCTAATCTGCAAATTTTAATTTCCCTTCACTTCTACATTTATTCTGGTGGTTAATAAAAGTCTCAAAAAAAAATCATCATTAGTTTCTCAGGCCAAAAATGAAAAATTCAATGCAACTGTCAGGGAGTTTATCTTAAATTATTTTTGCATCAGCATTTGGTATGATGCAATAGTGCCTGAAAAACTGATTCTTTTTTTGCCAAAAGTGTATCTTATAAGCTTGAACTAGCTAGCTCCCAAGATAAACTTTGTATTTATGCTGAGTTAATTACAAAACACAGTTTGCACAGCACAGATATATTCATGCATTATTAGTTATCCAGGTTCAATCAAGGATGGACTGAGATTTAATCAGGGTTGTATTCTATACACCTTGAGTCTGAAGGCCACTACACCCTGAGGCCAAAGGGTGTATGGAATACAACCCGGGGTAAATCCCCGTACACCCTCAACTGAACCTGGATAATGAATTAATTTCCTATGTAAACCAAATAAATCTGTTTACCATGTCTAATTAGGGGTGTATTACACTTTCAAGATAGAGAGACAATGCAGTGTAATGTCACATTATTTATCTCCGACTCAAGTAGGGTGTATGGAAATTTACACCCAGCTTATTAGCCAATCAAATCTCATGTTACAAGCTACATAGGAAATTAAAATAGATATCCACAACCCTATTCTAAATATCTAAAACATCTACTTTATAAATACAGGGTTATTCATGTTTGCTTTTTCTCTATCACATTTGTAAACAATTTTCTATGTTTCAATTTTGCCCTACCAAAAAGGGTACAAGTGAAATAACCTGTTTTGATTTCACCCACTGCCAAAGAGTGGGGAATGGGGGTGAACATTCCCGCTAAACCTCATAGATTACTACAGTAAAAGTACAGATATCCCAGTTTTCCCACATGCTTCAAACTGCTTTCATTCCACTGAACCTTCCCTCTCCTTGAGTAACTTACCCTGGTGGTACGGTCGCAACGGTACGTTCTGCTCTCGGTAGTCTGAAAAGAATTAGTGCACACCCATGCAGTTAAATGACAACACAGTTTAATATCAACCCAACACAAGAGTAAGACCCATGCAAAATATGATGATTCTACAGTATGCAAGTGAAATTTATCAAATACGTTTCATGGCAATTCCTACTTTTTTAAGGGAAAACTTTTAAATATATTTTTTAACCTCCTTATATATGCTTCTCCCCCTTTCCCCTTACATTTAGAGTTGACACATCAATGCAAAATTCATAAACTCTCCCTCCTACCCTCAGAGATCCAAATATAACACATTTATTTATTTTAAAAAAGCAAAATGAGTTGGTTATCAATCAGCTATATCTAAATGAAGCGAACAGATGAATACCAGACAATAGTGACACATGCATATATACAGTGTTATTGGTAACATGCTCAATAAATTCCCATCACAGAAGCAAAGTTACCTGGAGCCATCTGGTAGTGGTTCTTAGCTGGAGTGCGGATCACAGATCCGGAACTCTTCTTACGTCTCTTGATACAACAGTAACAGGTGACGAAGATGATTCCCATGAAAACGAGGATACCGATGACCACCCCTGCCACTCGCCCTCCACTGAAAAGAGAACAGGCACTCAATAACAAATGCTTAAAGTTACTATTGGTTTGCTAATTTTGTATATCTAACAGCTTACTTGTACATGTACTAACTTTATTTACCTGGTATCGTTGTTTTAAAAAAAAATTAAAGTACCCCCATGTCCTAGTATATTTCAATTAACATACATGCATTTGATTCAAAAATATAAATGTGTGTTTAATACATGCAGATCAATTTTTGGCTTCGATCATTTTGTACAAGTGTATTGAATTTTATTGATTAATGAACCTATAGAATGGTATATTATGTATGACTCTATATTTCTATAATGCAAACAGCCTAGAAAGTATTGAATAAACTTACACTATTTGAGGATTGACAAGTTATCAAAAAAAAATTGTTAAGTATGTTAAGGTACTGGCAGAGGGGTGTTCTGACAGAAATGGAGAAGAGAGGGTACAAGTGGTATCAACTGGAAAAGCTAGCACAAGACAGAAAGAGACATAAGTGGCCTTTGCTTTACCTAAGGGGTGCCAACTGGCTTAAGTACATAGTAAGTAAGTAAGTTAGGTACTTACTCATCCCAGAAAGTACAGCAGTACTGTTGTCCCTCATCCCCGCAACAGTACCTCTTATCATCGCCCATACTCTCGTCTGTGGGGCAGAGAAAGCGACCAAGGTAGGTGGAATTGCCCCACTGGTTTCTTTCATATTTATCATTGTAACAGACCTCAGGTACTGTGGAACAGGAAAACATCAAGTCATGCAAAGAAAAGAGTGATTGGGGCGACGTTAAAGTGACGGAGACATATATAAACAAGAAATATTTGACTTCTTACTTTTGAAAGAAACTGGCCCTAGTCTACTAAAGTACAAGCAAATTAAAAGTCTTTTATAGTCCAATTCAGAAATAATTAATAGTATATAAGTTTTTAAATTATTTAACATGGTAAGTCATATCAATCATTATCAGAACAAAAACTAGGTAAAAAGGATTAACCTCCATTAATCTTGATTATTGATACAAACATTTTTATCTAATGCATCCACAAACCTCCCACCCCCTTAAAATGCATGGAATCATTGCAACAGTTAATTCTTCATTCAAAAAAAAAAAGTTTACCAATACAAATAAAAATAACTATGCATGTGTCCAAGTCTTTACTATATTTACCATTGGAACCAATGAAAGGCACTTTTCCAAATTCAAAAAAAAAATAAAAAATTTAACCTTCCTAATTTATTTTCAACCCTCCCAAAATTAGGACAATTACTTGGATATATAATATATTTGATAACCAAACTGGTTCCTATGTTTTGCACAACAGAAATGCAGAGCAATTGTAATAAGTTATTGATGTATATGCCAATAGCAGTGAGTATTAATTAGAACACTGGTCAATTGGTTTTCAAAGAATTAGAAATGTTTTGAAGCATTGGATTTGGAAATAAAGTTTTCAAATGCAAATGAACTCAACACAGTATATAGTATGAATCTTACATTGACAGCTGGAGTCAAGTTTTATATACATCAGGAATTGAAAAGCCTTAAAAACAATTAAAACAAACCTCAATCTTTCACTAAAAATACCAAAAGAGAAACATTTAACATTCACATCTGACCCATGTGCAATGATAATCGACTTACAATCTCCATTTCTTCGGTAGCTGGATCGACTCTTCCATCTCGTCGCACCATACACTGTTCCTAACAAAATGGCAGTTCGTAGTTGGCTTTTGGAAGAAATTCTATTTCCGGAAAATTTAGATACATATCTGGATCTGGATGATGAGCCTGAGCGGGATCTGGATGAAAATCTTCCCCCGCCCCTTCCACCACCCCTACCTCCTCTTGCTTCAATCAATGCTATCACTGAAAATATAATAAAAGATGTCTTAATTCAGTGCACCTGAAATAATTAAGTGTACACAATCAAGATTTGAGGTTAATGGTGATGAGAGAAAAAGAAACTATATAAGGATTGTATCCTCTCTCTCTCTCTCTCTCTCTCTCTCTATATATATGCTATGATGCCAATTTTCAAACATTTATATAGGTTCCAGGCCAGTATTCACCAGAAATCAACATGACAACATTCAATAATATATTATGTAACATGATGTATATACATGTTGAAAGTAAAGTATATAACAACCAAACAAATTAACACATTCTCCAAAAGAAACCATATTGACAATGGTAACGGGATGTTTCGCATCTAAAAATGTTTTGCCATGAGATGGTTCGCTCCTATTCTGATTCGCCCCGAGATGGTTCGCGCAGTGATGTTTTGCATCGATTACATGCGTAATTATGAATAATGTTTGAAACATATACATGTAAATGTAAAGTAAATAAATAGATAAAAAAAATTAAATATTTATGAAATAAATATACCTAAGAGTTTTTGTTCGATATAAAACATCATTTGAAGTGTATGCGCATAGCACAGTATTCACTTAATATTATTATTAATAAGAGAATAATACCATCGATATTTCGAAGTAATAAAATTATTCTCAGTTTTTTACTACATTTTGCTTGGAGGATGAGAACCCACTACATTGTTAGACAAAGAAAACAAGAAAGAATTTATCTGCCTTTTTGCAAAATTTGCATGCAGTGCATCAGCGTGCTATAATAGAGCTCTGCCATTCTTGGAGCATATGTAATAATATATAAATATTTTCCTCATTATCTGTGTACATACGTTGTCTTCATTATAATTTTCTATTATTGTATGTTTAACTGATTTTCTTTATGT
Source organism: Magallana hongkongensis (assembly GCA_016163765.1). Classification (NCBI taxonomy): domain Eukaryota; kingdom Metazoa; phylum Mollusca; class Bivalvia; order Ostreida; family Ostreidae; genus Magallana; species Magallana hongkongensis. The sequence goes on along the minus strand of WFKH01011581.1, from coordinate 32,747,754 downwards.
ATTGTAACTTATAACATGATATCTCCGCAAGGAGGAAATAAAGATTGAATGAATGATAATTCGAAGTACATATTAATTATTCTCTAACACCATAAATAATTCATATAACTAATTACACAACCACTTAAGCCATTATGAATTGACAATTACTACTACATGTAGCTTGGACAACACCGTCAAAATTTGGAGCCTTGGGCAGATAACGGTGAGACAAGTGTTAATTATGATACCAAGGTAAGTATTTATATTGGCAATTTAATCTAAAATGACTACCATTCTCTCAGTGAAGAATACCATAAGCACAGTTCAAGATCTACAATGTTTGCAATAATAGAACTATCAGTGATAACGTCACTGTAGTAGGGACCTATCTTAATTAATAACTTTAATTTGCTGCTTAGAAATGAATATGACAATATATATGTATACTAATATTTTTTTGCTCAGAGTGTATAATGATATAGAGAGAAGCTTATTCATAATTTTCATAATTATACACATGCACAGTCATTTTGTACTTAAAGGGTTGCAACTTCTTTTAAAAGATATTTTATGAATTACACATAACGCAAATGTGTGCACTGAAATTAACTTTTGTCAATGGTCGAGGTTTAAATTAAAAAAAA
>WFKH01011581.1:32709969-32747118 GCA_016163765.1 Magallana hongkongensis | reverse complement strand
TTTTTTAAACTTTGGTATTTACATGTATATGTAGAAGGAAGCAATCCACAAATGGATGTCTATCCCTCATTGACCTCCATGAACCCTCCAGCGCAGGATGCCATGGATACCATGATGTCACGGCAACAGTCTCCAACCCAGTCTTCTGAAGAAAACCTTGACTCTTATGACGATATGTTTCACTTCTACAAAATGACCTCAAAACCCAGAGGTAATGTTACAACACAAGGAGCAGAGCAGAATTCAACATAAAATATAAGAATTTTGTCAAATAAAAAGATACATGTACATGTATCTGCCCAGAAAGTTTCTTTTTTTAATAAAGTCATTGCCTGTAATTATACATACTTCTAACAAACACATTTTTGTGCAGGATACTGTGTGATCATTAACAACCAGATATTTCATGGAGGAAGAAATTTAGGAGAAAGGAAAGGGACTGATATTGATGAAGGTATACTAACTATTGTGACCCAATAAATAAATAAGGCTATTGCAGGTTTTCTTTCTGACAATTCAATGTTAAATTAGAAATATTACTGCTAGAAAATTGTATTATGAATATAAAACAATGCCTTGATTACTTATTTTACGAGCAAATATTCCGCAGTTCTGTTGTTTTGTATTTAATCTCAGTGATATAAAGATTGTGAGTGGCTGAATGCTGAACTTTTGTTGTAACTTCATACAATTAACCACTGTGGTAAATTTTTAAAATCAGGGAGGAATGCTTCTTTCAATTTTATGCGAATATTAATTCCTCACGTTTAATTAGGAATACATTTATTAAAAACATACAAACAGCTGTTGCATAAAGATTTTCATATTTTTAATGCAGAAAAATTAAAAGATGTTTTTGGCAACCACCTGGAGTTTAAAGTTGAGGTATGCCGGAATGCTACCAGTGCAGAAATCATGAGAATCTGCCAGGAATATTCCCAGAAGGACCACGGACGGTTTGACTGCCTGGTCTTCTGTATTTTGTCGCACGGATCGACAGGTGCAGTTTACGGCACAGATAGCAACAGCGTACAGATCAAAGACATCACAGCATGCTTCACTGCATCGAGCTGTCCTACTCTTGCAGAAAAACCCAAACTCTTCTTCTTTCAGGCATGTCAAGGGCTCACCCATCAGTCTGGTAAGGATTTGAGAACATATTTCATATGTATAAGTACTGAGTTTTCTCCCTTTGATTTTTTCCCCCACACATTTGCAAAGTAAAATTTAATAATGACTCTTAAAACTCTCAGCTAGATATTTTAAGAATGTATTATGCATGAATGCATAAATTTAATCTGTTTTAGCCTGCATAGATTGCTATCTATGCATTTGTCATCTTTTTTAATTTGTTTTAATTTGGTTTAATTTGATCCTCAATTTTACTAGGGTTACACACCATTGGAACCACAAGGAATGTTAATCCAAACATACAAACAGACGTAATGCAAGAACCACCGAGATCTGAGGTAAATCCCAGTGACGATCAGACGTCTTCGGCCCACAAGATGATCCCAGACGAGTCGGACTTTCTCCTGGGCTACGCCACAGTCCCGGGGTACGTGTCCTACAGAAGTAGGTCACAAGGATCATTCTACATCAACATCCTGGCTGAGAAGTTGAAGAAGTACGCCCTGGGTCCAAGGTAGGAACCTTGACTTTTGCTTTATAATTGTTTGGTGGTCAAAGAAGTTGGAAATTCTTCTGTTTGTTTTAAAATGAGTGAGAAGTGGAAAGTTTCCTTGTTGCTCTACTTAAAATTTTGAATGTTTTTTAATGGAACTAAAATATGTAAATAGGGGAGTCAAATGAATTTTGCACTTAGTGCTCTCAATTTTGTTTTTTCTAAAACCAAATATAACTTAATATAATATAATATAATATACAGCAAAACTCGTTTATAGCGAATTTCAAGGGACCGTAGAAAAAAAACTTCGTTATAGCCGTAATTCGTTATATGGTTATAGCGAATTCGTAAAAAGTCTTATAGCGAATTAGATATAAACTAATTAGCTTCAAACTATCGTATATTATAAAATCAATATTGATTTCATTTACAAAAAATGTTAATATAACCTCTTCTATTCATTTAAAAAAAACTATATATAATATATGAATTTTAGTATTTTTTTCATATGCATCTTAAAGTTTCATGTATCTTCGATGAAATTTTGTAATGGAAAATATTCGTTATATAAATGATAAAATACGTTAAAATTTTGCCAGTGGGGTTCTGAAAATTACTTCGTTATAGTCGTAAATTCGCTATGACCATGTTCGTTATATACTGCAATTTCGTATAGGTTTATATTATAACTTTGCCGGGACACGCATAAGAATTCGTTATAGCCGTAAATTCATTATATCTGTGTTCGTTATATTCGAGTTTTGCTGTAACTTAAAATCTGATCTTGGATCTATTTCTTAGCTTTACAAATTGCTTGAAATAGGTCATGAAAAAGAAAATCCTCTAATGCTTGTTTTTGATTTTAGGGGTCATGACCTGGTATCCATTTTAGTCAGCGTCAATAATGCAGTGAGTGAACTTCACTACAGCAACGAAGATGGACATGTGTTTAAACAGGTCCCCGCCCCTCAGTTTACCCTGCGCAGGAAAGTGCAGTTCGATAAGTGTTAGCCAAAGAAAAAGAGACTTTTTTGACCCCTAGCTAAGTTAAATGAGAGATTAAAATGTTTGTGCATAAGACTGGTGTCAGCAAACATAAACTCTTAAACAAAATCTCTTATACTTTGTTCTTCAAATCAAAATTATGGTTTTTACTTAAGGTTTCATATGTATACCTTGCACTACATATTACAGAAGAGTTATATTTATATGGGTTTTGGACACATATTTTCCACTTGAAAGGTAATGTGATATAATTTATCAAGTCTAAATACACTAGTATTAATTTCTATTTGAATTCATATGTTTTAGACATTAAACTTTCAAAATTTACATGTGTGAGGACTGATATATAATAATTATTTTAAAAAATTTGATTATTACATTTTTGGAAAGAGATGGGCTAAAAAGAGGCAGATATTGTTTGAAAAAGATACAATTGATTACCCCTTAAAAATTAAGAATTAAAACAAAAATTAAAAACATTTTTATTTTAGTTTGAAAGTTTTAATATTTCTACAGCTCTGTAGAAGTCAGAAATCCCATACTACTATCCCAAATAGCACTACACACATTTTTTTTTAATAAGATACATACTTTTTCTGCATCTCTTTTTAAGAAGAAGAAAAACAATAAAAAATCCGTTCGAAGGCTGTGAAAAATGTTATTGTTCAATACTTATATGAAAATGAAATATTATTATATAACATTTGTTTTCTGAAAATAAACTCTTAAAACTTAGTCTGAGAATTTTTATGTGTTGATCTGCTCATGCAGCTATTAAATAAAGATATACATGTATTTATGATTCTATGGAAGGCCACTAGGTTTTTTGCTGTCTATGCAATATATCTATTGAAGAACCTGTTGTTGGTAACTTATAAAATACATTACTTTTTGATTTCTCCACACTTGTTATATATATATATTATATATATACTGTACAGTCGATTGACTGACTCCAGAGTGATTGGCCGCATGGCCAAAACTTTCTCAAACATTGAAATTCAAAACTGTATAAAATGTAGTTGTTGTATCTTTTTTATTTTCTTTAGTAGTGTTAGTTGTAGTGCTAGCTCTGCATTAGTTATGGAGTTATCTTTCCTGGTTTGGTTCAGTTTGTGCCCAATATTCTGATACAGCAAACTTCTTTTTTTTTTTTTTGAAAATCATAAGTTTGACAGTGGGAGGGTTGATTTTCTTAAACGTGCCATAAATTGTACTACTGAAAACTGTTTTGTTGCTTCTACATATATTGACATGGCATATGAAAATCAATTCTACATGTACTGTATGTGGACCATTTACATGTAGATAAGTTTTTAAGAGTGGCAGATGAACAAGAGAAAGAGAGAGAGATTTGAGTGTAAACCAATAAGGATTTCAACTTGCAGTGATTTGCTTCATATACCTTAAGCATATTTGAATAAAATTTTGTTCACGAAAAAAGCCCATAAATAATTTGTATTGCAATAATAAAGTTGTAAAATTATTTTTTACCTTTCCTATTAAATATTGGCAATTAATACTAATGGTAAAAGAGGTTCGACAATGTTGTAATTCATATGGTATTGAAAGGAGGGGAAAATCACCAGGTGCATAATTCTAAATTGTTAATGGGCAATAAGAAGTTTTTAACTCTAATGGTAAACATTAATTTTATGGCATCACCACATTTTTTATTTTTATAAAATTTATGTTGCTATAGTGTTCAAGAACTTATTTTTTTCTGAATTTTCAATGTAAAATAGATAAATGTCTGTTATGGGGTTATGGGTTGCTTGAAAGTCATCTCTCTCTCTCTCTCTCCTCTCTCTCTCTCTCTCTCTCTCTCTCAAAACAATTTTGTTGCCTTTTTAATTTTCAACAGATAATATTTTAATATAGGTTGATTTTCAAATCTCTCTCTCTCTCTCTCTCTCTTACTTCGTACTTTCATGTAATTTTAAAAACTGGTAAACAGGGAGATTTAGAAACGTATAAAAAAAATTTAATAGGATTCAACCACTTGTGAAGAACAGGACAGAAATTATATCGAAATAAAATAAATGTTGAAGATGGTGGCATTTAATTTGCCTTGTGAACTTAACCGTGTCTGTTTATTAACGTGTGCGATTCAATTGGCGAGAGGGCTTTGGAGTTGGTTTTTATGGCAGTGAGAAAAATTCTTTGACTTCGCGAGCGGAAAACGATCACACAACATCACTTGTTGAAGTTCAGAGAGACAAAAATGCATTTGATATAATAACTAACCCGTAATTACACAGAGAGAGAGAGAGAGAGAGAGAGAGAGAGCAAGCTCCATTACGTAGTGTGATGTCTATTTATAAACCTCTCTCTCTCTATCTGTACTGTGTGCACATTAAATAAAAGATAAAGAACATTTGAATCTTCAGCAGAAGGGGGGATGTTTTGGTTCTAACAATGTGTGAACGTGTTGGATTAACTAATTATGCCGCGAGCCTCGGGTATACGCTTAACACCTGTTAGTCGCACCCGATTTAGTTATTGCCTTTGTTTCAATTGCGAGATGGAATTGATAATTACATGTTGTATACACGATTGAATCTGTCGGAATTTCGTATACAGGAGAAAGCCAAAAGAGGGAGAGGGGGTTCGAAAATAAGAGGAAAAAATATCACCTGTGTACGTCTAGAAATTAACGGATCTTTCATCTCTAATACAATTATCACGGACTTTTTAACCGGAACAAAAGGATTTTCGCACGTTCGTTCAATTGGCGATATCTTAACAGCCGGCGGGTGTAAGTTATGTCGTTTTGATCTTTTTTTTTTTTTAATATATCAAGATATTTTGTGAATCCGAATTAAAATTTGTCACCTTGTTGCGTTCTTGATAGAAGCGTGCAGAAATTGATCAGATCACATTTTAAACGGGGACTTGCAGCGAGTAACATCCCACTGATAGGAAAAGAGCTGCTGTCTTCCTTTGAACATGGGACTAATGAATGCCATCCTGTTTATTTGCTGGGTAAGTTCATTTTTTTCCTTAATAAAATTGTTCAATGAATATTATTTTTCCTTATCATCACGAATCTGTCCGACTTTATAATATTTATTTTGTAAAAAAAAAAATGATTTTTTTTTCAAATTTGACGGTTGGGAGATATAGGAAAAAATTCTCGATGTAAAGAGTGTTTGTAATAATGAACATATGAAGAAACAAGAGAAACAATACAAACACTCTTTTATCTATATATGTAAGCAGATAAAATAAAAATTGATTTTCGTCGCTTTGCTTCAAGTAAGTACACTCTTTGATCCTCCCATGAAACCCACACACCCACATTTTATGTGCATGTTTTTCCCATTCGCTGACCATGCCTATATAACATCTACCCAACATAAGCCATTAAAAGAGACAGTTCTCTTAAAACGTGGTCGTTTAATTTCCTCCGTTATTTCATTTTCCCAAAAGGGGGTGTACTTCTAAAATCTAAATATCGATGACCAAAGTGTTTTGTTGGTGGATCATGGAATTTCTTTAAAATGAAGCAAACTGTTTATGATGCGCCCCCCCCCCCCCCCCCCCCCCCCCCCCCCCCCCCCCACCAATTTCCTAGAAGTAAAACACTAGTATTGGTATTTTAACTACCCTGAATTATATTGTAATGGCTTTGATGATCTAGATGTGGATCCAATTAAAACTAATAAAAAAATAAGAAATAAATATTCACTGCTGCTGAAAATTCATAAAACCACAAAATATAAAGATTTTGTTTTTAATCAATCAAACAATATCACTTGCAAAATATTCTGATGATAAAGTTTTGATGATTATAATGATGAAAAGGCAATGCTAAAACGCATACAGAGGATGAAAAATCTATATAACTTTGATCTTAACAGTGCATCAAACACTCTCGATCCTCGCTAGCAATGACAGTCGACTGATAGATCGAACTCCCGTATCGCAACTCTTTCAGCGAAAGAAAAAAAAGTGTTGAAGTAACAAAGTAAATATTGATCAATTGTTTTGCGATCTTTCTATGTTGTATAATTTACCTGAGCGGTATGTCCTTTGATGTTAAATTAGAAACATTACACCTGGGATACCTTTACCATGCCTTCTCGATCACAGCTAGAGAACGAGAAGCTAATGAAAGGTGATAATCATGCGCACCAAAGCCTTGTGAAGTTTCATGTTGCGTGATAAAATATTAATTTGAACAAAAGAAGAAATTCCATGAGAAATTAAAAATTAAATGCCTATCGATAAAGTAATTTTCTTTAGAGCCTTTTAGGTTCGGGTATTTTTTTCATCAAAGTGCTTTATGTGAGGAAGTTTTTGGAATATATACGTCTTCTGGTCAGTCACCCATGCGATCATTAAAAATACGGTTAATAGTTTTTTGTGCTTTGGAATGGGAACTTTCTTATTTTGTTTTTTGTTTATTCAATACCGCATTTTAATTTGACGTAACATCAAATGCATCGAATCCACGGGATAAAAGGTCTGTGGAGTTCTTGGAATCGTACAAGTGCAATTCTATTTTTATACCGAAGCTATACATAAACGATTGAATAAGATTTTATATCGAACTTATGGAAAACATATTTATTTCTTGAAAATTAAGAACTGAGTTAAACTTCAATACTTATGGCAAATAACGTCTTTTGACGTCTTTAAAAAATACGTTATATACAAGAATGATATAGCCTCCACCTTTTTTTGGGGTCATCACAAGATTTTCGTAATTTTTTCCCTATATACCAGTAATGATTTTTATTCTGAGAAATGAATCAATGTAATTCACTCCTTTTTGAACTTATCTTTTGACTTTTTCCTATAACAGATTTGCATCGTGGGAGTTTTATCTTACGAGGATTGCACATCGAACCCCACCACCGACATCGCCAACTGCTGCAGTCTGTGTCCGCCAGGTCACGGAGAAATCGAGAAGTGCACGAACGACACAGACACCAAATGTCACGTCTGCGAACTTGGCAAAACGTTCTCTTTGCCCAAATACGACACAAAACCCTGCAGAAAGTGTAAAACATGCAAGGACAACGAGCGCGAAATATTCCAATGTAACACCACGCACGACACAGTGTGTGAGTGCTTGTTAGACTTCTATTTTGCAGAAGATATCAAGAAATGTCAGCTCTGTGACTTGTGTCCGTACGGATCGGGTGCTATAGTCCCATGCAGCACGCGGTCTAACACGGTGTGTAGGAAGTGTGAGAACGGAACTTTTTCTGACGTCAAGAGCGCAACGTCATCATGTCGACCATGTTCTTTCTGTAGTTCCAACCAGATCACCATCATGGACTGTACAGACCAACAGGACACTATGTGTCTCGGTACGTATATGATTCCCCCACCCTACCCACTTTCCCTGATACCCAACTCCCCAATTCCCACAAACGGATATACCACTTTCTGTAGCAGTAGGCGGATGCATTCCCTTTCTGTGTTTTTGATTTTAAAAAGTATTGGCTTGTGCTTTTAACTCTTATCAGTTTGCACCAAATAGGCTGATATAGATTTTGTTTCAGGCTAGTCAGGGTTTCTTTATCTTTTGTTTGTGTTTTTATGGAGTTTTTTTTTGGGGGGGGGGTGAGGTATCGGGGAAAAAAATATCACTTACTGTGCACGTTAATGTATAATTTGATTAAAGCGACAATTAGTTTATTTCTACTAAAATAATTAGAAATCATTCTCAAGAGACATTTAAACTTTGTAATGTTATAACAGTTCCATCGAATATAGATACTCACAGCGGAGCGATTTATTAAACGTTGTACAATGTATTCCCTTGATCGCGAAATCAATAATTAAGATACGAATGATCAAAAGAACCTATCTAAACCATCCAAGGAAAAAGTTAACAGATGCGGCAGCCCTACTCTTCCGAGAAGACCTAGTTCAAATAATATTTTCCAATAATTGTACACGTATCATTTACATGTACTTTGAAGGACATTTAGCCGTGTGTCATCACTGCGTTTGCATTAAACTCTCGTGTCCCCAGTATAACGACTTTAATGCATATAAATTTCTGATACAACATGATCGTTAAAATTTGTGCGTTTAATTAAGAGATCACAGAGAGAGAGAAAAAAACTAAAAACGTTTTTAAAATAGAAATCAAAGCAGACTTTAACAGTTTAATGATTACGCTCGATCTTTCTGCGCTCCTAAATGAAAATGCTAGAAATGAGTTTAAATATACATGTCATGCAATGCTATAAACTAGAAAGAGGGAAGATATGTTTCATCTATTTTATGCAAAGTATCAAATTAAATGTCTATAAATCGTCTGAATAACAAACCAGTGCTAATCCTATTTCCAATTACCGAGACCTCGTCTCGCGTGAAAATGCGAGATTTTGCTAAACGGCCATGCTGGATCGTGTTTTTATCCGAAAGCTTTCATCATTTTTAGATCAATTGAATCTATAAAAAAAAATATATCAAACAAATGTTTAAAGTTGATGTTTGGTGTATATATTTATTTATTCATTTTACACCAGTAAAACAGGAGTTTTTGTATGTGAAATAGCAATGTCATAAAACCTGAAGATAGAAGTATTTGAATTTCCTTTAAGCCATTACTTAAATCAATTTTACGCCACGTTTACTGACATCAAACAGAATTACTGCATTCGTTATAATTTTTTGATCTACATAAACAAGACATTGATCGTTTGGTATATCGACATTCTATATAGGATTCTCGTCTTTCTAGCTGTCCTTTCATTTTGCCGGAATAAACCCTCAAAGGAAAAGATTTGATGTGAAGGAGAGCGGGGGAGGAGGATGCATGTATAATACGCTTTCTTTTTTCTTTCTTTTTTAATTCTACCGTTTTTTATCGGTCATAATAAAATTGATCCCCATTCCTAGATTTTCAATGCTAAATCGGTGAAAATAGGAAATACAAAAATACTGTGGTAAAGAAACTAGCGACAAGTGTAGGTGGAGGTTTGCAGTGTGAAATGCATAAAAACAAGAAGACAGTATATCTATGAAGTGCATCAAAAGCTGGAACGGAAGTTTTCTATAAGCTGAATCTTTTTAAAGGAAGAAAAAAAACCTCACTTGTTGTTTTGTCTTGGAACTCTGAACCAGGCACTCATAGAAGACGGAAGTTAGTCCGCCTCGTTATAAACGCGATATACTAACTAGCAAATCATCTGTTTGATTTCAGATTGTTTGAATTAAGAATATAGGATTTTTTCCTTTTATTTTTATCGCTTTATGACTCTGACAACTGCGAGCGCGCTATGTATCGAAGGACCCACAAACAAACAAAAACCCAGGAGGGAAGTGATGGTATCGTCTCATTAGAACTGTGTCTGACATTAAAAAAGACGGAATCCTTTTCATGTTCTCGTTTCAAGATGGAGGAAAACATGTAGTCGATCAGGGATAAAGCCAGATTAACTGTATAGTCATAAAAAAAATCGTGGCTCCCAAAGTTTTTTTGATGGTTGGGAAAGGTTTGATGATGGACCAAGTCACGAAAACGTTTTATTCCTTTTCTTTATGTCGCGGTTAAAGATGATGAAGCAAAGTTAAGATTCATTTATCACAGCATAGTTGAACCTTGCAGACGCAAATTTTGCATTTTTTATGAAGAAATTGTCGAACGCAATCAATATAGTACGGTCTTTTTTTCTTCTTCTAAGAAAACGCCATGAAGTTGGAAGCAAGTACAACTTGGGATAGAAAAATTCACACGTATGCCTTGCATTGTAAACTTTTTTATGAGGCCGAAGCAATTAGGTCTGTAGGCAGAAATTGTTCATAATTAGCTTCTCTGTCATTAGCATTTTTTTTTGTTTGTAAAGAATGAATAAAGTTTTAAACATAATTTTTTTCTCGAAAAAAGGGATGATCATGAAAACAATTGGGCTGCATTCGTTGCAGTTCAAGATACTAGTATTAAAAATTTTTATGTACATGTAATAAAGTTGCAATTTTTGAATTTGGATTGGTGTAAATATGTTATGACATATTTTGATTTGAGGGTCACATTTTTGCTAAAGCTTGGTTTGAAGCACAGGCACCTGACTAGTGTTGTAAAATCGGAACAATTTTACTATCGATTATCAAATTGAATCGGCAGCTCACAATCGATTATAAAATCGATTATGTAAACTTTCAAATTCCAGCAAAGAGTTTTTTTCATCCTGTCAATGAGTGAAAGATACCAGCATAAAAGAAAATACCTTTTTTAAATTTATAATTCATATATCAATAGTTTTTTTAATGAACTTATTTTCAAATGAATTAAATATTATACTTAGAGGCCAACCTAGGGCAAAATTTTAATTGATATTGGATTAGAAGCAAGATGATAAAAATAAAACAACTTCTAAAATTTGTAAAACCTTATCCAATTTGTTAAATTTAATTGATCTGATACATTCACACATTTTATACATTAAATTGTACTTCTGTAAGTTAAATGACAAATACAATCAGTCCATGTACTTTTGTGTATTTTGGAGGTATTAGTGCAACCCTTAACCCAATTACAACCGTTACGTAGCAGATCTGTTTAATTTTGAAGACAACTGTAAACGTTTTATGATTATTTTAGCAATAATTTGGCAGTATTATTAACTAATTGCAAGTTTCAACCTATAATTGTAATATCGGCATGAAATGTAATAAACATCAGTTGTAATTTTCAATGCACAGTATCACCCGTTTTTATAACACATGAAGATAAGACAGTCGCAAGTTACTAATCACAACAGGGCCTAACTGAGCTTGTGAAAACGTCTTATGAATTTGATAATTATCATTTTATTGCATTTGGGTTAAATTAACAAGATCGTAAACTCAGAATACAGTGCGACTTTAACTTCTCTTTCGGAGGAAATTCCGGCGAAGTTACCGATCACAAAGCAGGTCGCCCCCTAGGTTGGTCACTGTATATGATACCAGAGACATTAATAACATGTTATTTATGTCTCTAATAATACGTTAGTCTTTTTATGGATATTGCTACGCAGTAAAAGGTCATCTGTCACGTGACTGAATTTTAGCGACTATCGATGATAAAAACTTACTATCGATTGTCGCCGACTTGCTGCCTTCAGCGACGATTTTTCGATAGTCGGCGACTATCGTAACAACACTACACCTGACGTTATAAATTTCTCATATATATAAAAAATATATACCATCTACCTATGTATTATTAGGTAGAGGATATATATTTTTTATATATAAGAAATATATAACGTCAGGTGCCTGTGATTTGAAGTTGTTTCAATAGATATTTCAAAATGTGAAAGGTCTCAACGATTTTGTGCAAGCATGGATTTAGAGAAATCGACCAGGGTTTGTTTGGTTGAGGTAACATTACTGGATTAGGATTTTTGCAACGTGTTAAATAAAGTACAGGTACTATTCAAAGCGCAAATCGGTGTCAAAAAATTGAGTATAGAAACATATAAGCTCATCTCTCTGAAACCTTGTCTGATTTCATGCTGGCCCAATTAACTGATTTAATGAGCGTTTATTAGCAGACGACTTTATCAGAATATGATTATTGCACTTAAAAAACTTACTTTTGAAGTCTGGCGTCAGGTTGTATATTTTGTGTGTGTTTATATCACGTGAATTTCATGTAAAAAAAAAAAAAAACCCAAAACAAACAAAACAACAACTTCGAAATGAACAAACATATACACTGTATATATCTGCTGATGTGTTATTCGCGTGAATTTTAAAGTAGATTTTACGTGATGTTTCCGACCTCCGGAAAACAAATTTATAAGCATTAATATTCATTATCTTTTCTTAATCTTCAGACAAACCCGAAGGCTTCCTCACCACCAAACATGCCGAACAACAGTCAGGGAAAAATATCAGAGAAAAGGATTTCGACGCCATTCCAATTTACTGCGCGGCTCTAGGTGCCGTTGTACTCGGTCTTCTTGGTTACGTATTTTTCAAACAGTATTCCAGAATCAAAGAAAAGAAGCGCCATAAAGTTCACGATCCACATGACCATGTGGAATATTCACGAGCTTCTGGAACGGACAGTGGAGTATGTGTAGATTTCACCGTGCAGTGTAAAATATGTAAGCAATGGTTATGAAAATTTTACGTACTTAAAAATGTGTTTGGTTTTTTTTTAATGGTTTTGTACATATTCCGGTATCAATCCCACCCGCTCGCTCTTTTTCGAAGCGTACTGGAAACATTTCCCGGAAGAGACCGAGTTTTGTCCGATCGGGATCGGCCTATGTTTGATACCCGCCCGGATTAGGGATCTGAATGTCATTCTTCATTTTACACAAAAACGACGATCCATTCTTACACATGACTACTTATTTGTTTCTTGAGTGCCTGAACATCAAATCAACAAACACATTCAATTTTTAAATCAAATTTAGTTTTTTCATAGTTCAGTTTTGCGTGACTTTGATGTGAATTCCACAATATGGTAGAGTATCCACAAATTGTATTTAAAAGCCACAGGAATGTAGGTGAGCGTTGTAGCCCATGCGCATTTCGGTTTGGAAAGATTATTTGTATGATACATTGGCGATATTGATTTTTTTTATCATGTTTTCTTTTTACGAACGAATTATATATAATATAATATGGTATATTTAAATATTTGAATCGATTGTTTAGATTGCTCGCCAGTTTGTTCCGAAGTAACTATAAAAAAATAGAATAAAAATACAGCATAAAAAATCCCAAAGAAAAACCAATAGAAATAAATAAATTATTATAATAAACCCAAAGAATAAATCAATGAATAGGCCTACTCATAATATTAACGAAATGAATCATCCAGCTAAACTAATAGTATATATCTTATCAAAAAAATTATGACTTTTCACGCAGGTTTTTTATTTTTTATTTTTTACTTTTTGAATGTATGATATTCGTTTCTCAGACAATGAGCTGACAAAGTACAAAGACCTTCCAATATCAAAGAGAAAGTGTGTGGAACATCAGTTAGCTAACCACCGAGGAAATTCCGGCGACTGGAGGGCGCTGGCAAGGCATCTCGGTATCTATTCATTTTTGATCATTTTTTCGTTTGTTGCTGAAGTACAATCGTTTGTAATCTTTTTCCCTCTTTTTTTTTTTTTTCTCTCAATACACTTTGAAACGATAGTTGTTCCTTTACATATTTTAATAGAATGCATACATATTTTAAAAAAGAATAACAACCTGCGATTAACCATTTAAAACTAGCATTCGGAAAAGCAAAACACACACAAAATAAAACAACAGAAAAACAAAAAAGAAGCAAACAACCCACCTCCAGCTTTAAAAAAACAACCAACCAAATAAATAACCAATGCCCCCTCCAAAAAATTCAAAAGTGACTTTGGCTGCAGATAAAATAAAAGTGAATTCAATTTTCAACGTTCTTAGATATTATTTACCTGTTTACTCCTGCGACAGCTCAAAGAATTTCTACCTTTCCCTATTAATACAACTTAAATACGACATGTCTATATTCTAGGATACACACCAGAGAAGATAGAACAGTTGGAATCGTACGGGGACAGCGTCCACTGTTGTCAGACGATGCTACAGACCTGGGCCCACAGTAAGCGGAATACATCCCTGGGGGTGCTGCTGAAAGCCTTGTCCCACATCGGCCGGTACGACATAGTCAAAGTATTACAGGCCGATCTCCGGGGCTCAAAGACTGACCACAATCATGTTCATATTGTGTAGCTGACCAGTGTGATATTTATATGTCGTGACATTGCCCCAATCAATTTCAGTGACGCATCGTGACGATTTTTGTAAGAAAATATGATTTACATTCCATTTATTTTTAAAACACATGCAGCATGTTTGCGCGAGAGTCTTGGGTTTTCCCCTTTCTTGTATTGTTTTACGTACATTGTACATTTATTATGAATGAGAAACTTTCGCAAAGTATTGTTCTTTTTTTATATTTGTATGTACTGCAAGAATTCTTTTGTTTTTGCTCCTTTTTATTTATTGAAATTGAAGAATAAAATTTGTTTTCTACTTGCATTGATTAAGCTGTTTATGACTAAACACTCCCAAACGTTCAAAATATCTACACAATTTAAGAAAGTACCGGCGCCCATCCCTTAGCTATTGTTCCTATCGGAGAATTGGCTCTATGGTAGCTCTCTCTATCACTCGGAAATCCGACCATACATGGATATGCTAGTATATGTATATGTATACATGAAGAAAATTTTCCCTGCGCGAGTTGAATTTTAACCTGTTAATAGAAAATAATTTTTTCAAATGCATTTAGCGACCAAATACTGTGAATTCTAAAATTAAAAAAAAAAATATAGAAATATATATTTTACATCTACTGAGAAATTTCTCTTCTCTTCCCCAAGAAATCCGATTGCGTTTATACAGGTACTGACACGACCGAATCATGATCTCGTGCACCAGCTGTTTCGACCAATTTGTCCGCGCACTAATATTCCTGAAATGTTTGAAACTGTCTATATAAAAGTTTAAAGTATATTCTATGACCTGCTATTAATATTAAACTTGAAGGGGAAAATTTAAAAGGGGGGGGGGGGTGTCCTTCATACAGCCGATTTTCCTCGAGAAAAAGTCTACAGGCATGACGTTGTATATATTAATATATATTTTTTAATTACGAGTAAAAATACACTAGGTACCTTTGAAAGCCTACTACCTCAGTACTATATAGCCAGTTTCCCCTGGGGGCTCTGAAAAGGAGGCTATTATATGTGTATATGACACAAGTAATAATTATAGTGAATCCTCAGCGATGTTCGATAACTCTTAAATGAATATCCGGCTAATAATTTCAAGTTTTACTTTTCCTTTTACAAGTTTAATATTAATATTAATGCATTGAGCCCATGTTTTGCACAAAATTCCACATGTTCACGTGTATTTTCCGTTACATCTCAGCTGAACAAATATGCTTCAACTTTGTAAATTGCCTGTTAAAGTAAAGTTTCTTTTTTGTATCAATTTACACGTAACGTAAAGATTTAGGAAGATGGCAATATTTTGAAACTGTATACTTAACTAAGTAGAATCCTCATCATTAACACCTACTAACGTTAACCAACGGACATCGTTTATTTTTAACCCCTCCCCCTTTTTAAAATTTTATGCATCGATTGAAAAAAGTGTCCAGGGAAAATTCCAAGCAGTGAATGGCGCACTGAATTTCTTAGATCACAAAAAATTATCACCTTATTAATTCCAAAATATAATTTTATATAATGTTTACAAAATAGTCCTGCATCGCATGATATTTCTACGATGGACAGATAATGTAAGCTTCAACACTTTGGTTGAAAAAAAAAACCAGCCTGCAAATCGTTTTATATTCAATCCAGTGGATTCTGGTGAAGGCTTTACCTAGACAGGTTCACATGTTGGTCAAATAAAAAAATCTTCAAAAATTCACAGATGTCATATTTTAATTGGAAAGTAAACTGAAACAAGCAATTACACTTAAATATATTTCGACTTTTCTTAAACAGTAACCAAATATTAACCCATTATTATACTTTGTATTTATGCATTCTAAAAAAAAAACTTTCAAAAACAAAATAAGAAACAACATAACTGAAAAGAAACATTGACAAGTTTTCAGAATATCACACAGATTAGAGCAGCACCTATCTGAAAACTGAAAAAAAAATAAAATCCATCATTATGCAATCCACAAATTGACGCATCTATATTAACAACACGATGGGCTGAAAACAGAAAGGTACATAATGTATAAAGTACAGCAGCAGGTACGAACACACATTTTCAATATTTTCCTCATATAAAAAGTAAGATAACTCAGGTCTCTAGTTGACCTACCTGCACCTTTTGTACCAACTGAAAAATTTTCAACTAGTTAAAAATTCGTTTTAATGAACTCGTTTTTGTTGACAAGCTTTAGGCATTTCAAACAGCGCCTGTAATTGGTTTTACAGAGGCCTGGATGTTATAGTACATTAATATGTTGATTTTAATAAAAAAAATAAATGTTAATTTGGATGGGCTTGATTTTGATGGTCTTGACTCACTAATGGATTGCACAACACATGGCTGCTAACCAGTTACATAATAAACAATAGTATCAATACTGGTGTCCCAATACAAGAAATGGCACGATATGAAATATAATTAAAAAACATGAAGATGAAAATTTAAAACAAAAACAAAAAACAATATAAACTTGTGAAAAATTATAACAAATTTTCAGTAAAAAAAAAAAAAACAATCTCGGAAAAACTAAAAAGAATTGAAAACATTTAAGACATTTCTGGGAAAAACTAAAATTAATGAAAACATTTAAGATCTTCAATAATGATTTAAATTGTTAACAGTTTTCAGAGTTTTCATGTAACTATATGCTATAATGCATGATGATTTTTATATCAACCTCTACACTTTCTAAAAACATTAAAAAAAAACAACATGATTTCCCAGATTTTCCCATCATATGAATGGTACATGTTCATGGTTTGGACACATCTGCAAAAAAATCTACATACAAAACAATAACTTCTTCATTGCTGCAGGTACATGTTAATTTACATGTGAAGAAGTGGTCACGATAATTACATGTACATGTAGAAGGAAATGTATTTTTCCTTATTTTAATAGACAACAATTTTATAGCATTACAGGTCCTTTGAACAAGTGCACACTTAACAATTAGTATATAACATGTTTTTCCCAAACACTTCACATTACATGAATAAAAAATTGCATCATCATCACTCATAAATTGAGCCTTACATCAATTCTCTGCAACCTTACACTACAACTTTTTGTTGTATTTGTGATCTGGAAATAGTCTTTACAGAGTTCAATCCTTGTTTCACTGGTCTGTTCTCCATTTTCATGGTGTGAAGATGTGTTGGTGTCAGAGTACACACTAACACAGGACAAGCTCTTGATGTAGTCTTTGCTACCTGTGTTCTGCTGTGTTTCCTCCATAGCAGAAGACTCTTCCATTTCAATATCGGGAAGGTTATCACTCCAGATGTCTGACTCAGGCTTTCTGCTTTGGTGCTTCTTCTGCAGCAGCAGCAGCAGATTTTCTGTAACTTCATTCATTTCCTCTTGTTTGTCACCTGATATCTCAGCAGATATACTTTGGTCTCCACCAATTGCATGGGGCTCAGTATTGCACCCATGTAGGACCAATTCTTCAGCAGTATTTTCACCAAAAGAAAAATAATTCAAACCAACATCTGGCTCTGTTTTGCTTCCATCTGAGGTTCCTTCATCAGGAGTTTTTCCTTCTTGTTCTCCATTGTCTTTACCAATACCAGGTGTTGGTACATTCTGGAGAACTTCATCCATCTGGGGTTCAGCACAGCCTTTAGAAGTATTCTCCCCTTCTTTTTTACTCATATCAACTTCTATTGTCTTTGTTGAACTTTCACTGTTTTGATCCTCAGGTTTTTCCTTTTGCCCTTCTTTACTTACACCATCTTCTTCTCTCCCATTGGCGGGGTCTTTAAGAGAAAAGAGAAGCTTGTTTATATTCATGGATTCCTCCTCCTCTTCATGATCTGATCCACTTCCAGATGAAAACTCTACATTATCTGCTAGCTGTTTCGCAATCACTTTTTTGATATTCACCGACTCCAAGTTTTGTTTTCTGGTTATTCTTTTTAATATTACCGAACATGCCTTTAGTTTTGGAACTTCTTGTTTCTCTGCCAATTTGCTGGTATCTCCTGCAACTTTTGATTCAGCCAATGGGGGAACTTGTAAGAACCTTCGTAGACAGTACAACTCATCATCAACAACTTTGTCTAAGTTGCTTACATTTAAGGCAGGATTGTGAATTTGATTGGGCATGTTCACCCCACCATGCATCCAGTTGTGTCCACAGTGTGAAACGGAGTCCAGATCTAACCGTGACAACTTTACACTGCATGGTCGAATAGAAGACTCACTATCCTCACTCTCCTGGTCTATCCATTTTCTTTTCTGACTTTTCCTGGTGTTAGTTCTGGTAGTCTTCAAAGTTTGTCTTCTGGTGCTCCACTTGGACAAACTAGACAAGGAGTCTCCACTTTTCCTTCTTTTTCTTGGAGGTAAAGAAGGAACACGAAAATCTGACATACTGTTCAATTCTTCTCTTTTCTGATTCTCGGTCTTTAAGACTGAATTCTGTTCAGACCTTCTGGTCAGGTTTTTCACAATGTTGTCGAACATGCCTGGCATTTTATTTAAGTAATTTGCAATAGTATCACCACTTAACCTTCGAACACGTACACTACAAAGTTTTATGGGTGATGACTGACTGGATTTCAAAGCTTCATGACAACTACTTCCATTCCTTCTCTTTTTTCTCTCTGTCTTATGAGAAGCTATCTCTAAGCTGACATTTTCATGACAACCTCCATTTAACTTACTTTGTCTTAATGACCCTCTTTTCGACTCTGATGAGTAACATGCATCTTTTCTGACTTTTTCAGAAAAACTACTGGAACATAAAGGATTTTTCATGGATTTAATGAATTTTTCCTGCCAGGAATGAACACTTAGAGACTTGTCACGAGTGTTAACTTCACTCATTGTTTCAAGAGACTGTTTTGCTCCCCTTTTTGGCCTCTCTGCTGATGAGGAACTTGAATTCCTTCTAGAATTTCTCCCTGATCTTTGCATTTCTTGGTATAATTTAGGTGCCAAGGGAATTTTGAAAATATCTGATCCACTAATTTTCTTGCCACCATCTGATCTTTCATTTTCTATAACTTTTGTAAATGACTTATCACAATCAATTTTCTTAAGGCTAATGGTGCATTGTTTTAACTGAGAAGACAGATTGCTGTTACAAATTCCATGTACTTTTTCTGGTACTTGTGAATATAGAGACTTATCTCCACTGCTCATCTTGTCAACTTTTATTCTAGCATTCCTTGGATTTGATTTTTGTCTAAAGTTAACTTCACTGATAGTTTCATGCATTTGAGTTCTTAATGTTCTCTGTTTTATTGGTGACTTTTTCACTCTTCCTTCTCTTCTTGATCTGGGTGGTGGCCTTGAACATTCATTGTCTTTTTCTCGTAGTTGCAATTGATTGACAGCACTGAATTTTGTACATTTAGCAGTTTTCTTAACAACATTATTCACTACATTCACTTTGGGTTCTGATGAAATACTACCAGTTTCTGAATTTGAAGACTGCCTCATAGATCTCTTCTTAATGGATTTAGATTTCAATGGACTTTTCGAAGCTTTGAAGCTGTCGCTCTTTTCAGCTTGTGCTTTTTGTGGCGATATTGCACCACTTGTGTAACTTGCAATGGTCTCCCCACTTAAACGACGCACTCGAATGGACAAAGCCTTCATGATAATCATACTTCCAAACTTCTCAGGAGAACTGCCAGAAGGTTTCTGTTTATCATTCAGAATTTCTTCTGAGACTTTTTCTGTGTTTTCCTGATCCAACTGAGGACTTTCTAAAGAGGATGCCAATCCATCTTGGGAGCAAGAAAGGCCAGAGGTACAAATCATTTCTGATGATTGCTTTGCTGCCATTTCATTGGAGGTTAACCCCCCTGAATAAACAGCTATGGATTCTTCACTAAGTCTTCTGACTTTTATAGAACACTGTTTAATATTTCCAAACAAATCTTCATAGTTTAACTCCTTACAGGCACTCTCATTCTTATCAACACTAGTCTCTGACAAATTTCTTGAGTTTTCGATGGGGTCCTCTTCATCATCTCTTGAAGCAGATGACAAAATATCATCTTTTCCTTGAAAATTGCTTCTTTTCTCTGTATTTTTATCACTGTTATCCTTATCAACACTAGTAATTGTCTCTGACAAATTTCTTGAGCTTTCAATAGAGTTTTCTTTATCCTCTCTTGAAGCAGATGACATAACATCTTCATTTCCTTGAAATGCGCTTCCTTTCTCTGTATCTTTATCCTTACCAGGGATCTGGATTATCCCATCATCGTGCAAATTGACTGTCTCTTGCAAGTCACCAGAATCTCTGTCTTCATCATTGTCATGGACCAATTTTAAACACACTGGAAATGTGGACTCAATATCATCAGAGGTACAATTATTGGAGGCGTTGGAATGCCCTTTTTCACTTGGAACATGCTCTTCTACCACTACCAAGGATTTATCCAGATATGAATTTTCAGTGCATGCATTAACGGATGGAACTGTTGAATAATCACTCGACAAATTTTGCTCTCTATCATTTGTCTCTTCATTGATTTTTTTACTTTTGTCCTGCCCAATCTCTTCATGCTTTCCATCCATACTTTCATCACTACCTTGCTTTGTTTTCAGGCTTTCGGAACTTCTTTCATCTGACTGCTCCTTCCTCAATAGTCTTTCATCCATCTGTTCTGATTCTGGTGAAGTTTCAGTTGCAGAAATGTCATCCTCTGAAACCACCAATCCAGACATCTCCCTACAAATGGCCTCAAGTTTGGTGGGTGAACAAGTGGTCCCCTTCTTTCGTCGTTTCCTCTTCTTAATTTTCCTCAGATACTTCTTGTCTTTGAGTTTATGTCCAGGATAAGATGTTCCTGCCGACTCTATGCCAATCTGAAAATCGATCTCTTCGTATTCTTTCTGTTTATTGGCCTCAGCAGATCTCAGTCTAGCATTACTATCCGACTCTTTAGTATGCTTGACATCAAGCCTGGTAATGCATGTACTATCATTAATGATCAAACCAGTTTGATCAGCAGCCTCTGTGGTCAGATGATCCCCAGCTTCATCTTCTTCTGTGGAGGGACTAATGGAATATCCTAGTTCATAGAGAATTTCGTCAGACACGCTGGGACTTCTTATAGGCTGCTCCCCGATGCTTTGATTATCAGACACACCACTCATTGTCGACCAGCCCTGCTAAAGTTCTCCTCCATCCCTAATAAGGAGAAAAAAACACATTTTAGCTTATCGTGACACAAATGTATAATTTTGAAATTTCATATTCTGCTTAAAGATATATAACTGCACACATTAGAGCATTTTCCGTACAATGTAGATAATTATATAAATAGTGCATGTATCATGATCTACACTCTATGTTAAGTACATTGTACATCATATTTATGTTATCACAATGATTTTTGCACGAGCTTATAGTTTAAATGATACATTATTATGTACGTATCAAATATTAAGTAATCTGCTTTTTTTCATATGAATTTCATTTTTGCAGATATGAGGTAATATTAAATCACACTACCATAAAGTGTATAGTTTTTAAACCTCACGAGTCTGCAAGAACGAAATTCATTTCTAAATCAACTGCAAGATGAAAGTGAAAGTGAACTGTTTTAATGCCACTTAATTTTGTTGACACATATTCTTCAACCAAATTTACCATGTCTAAAGTAGTGCCATATCATAAAATGTCCTTTAAACAAACATAAATCTTACCACCTTGTATTTAACATACGTGCATGCTGTGCATAACATTTTAAGTATGATTTTGCAGCACGTTTTTTGATCTGTACATGTCCATTCCTTACTAATGATACATGTATAAAATAAAGACACATACTATTTTGACTTCTATAATATACAACAACAGCTATGCACGTCAAATTCTGCGTTAATAGATAAGGAAACTTAATATAAACTGGTAAAAAAAAACCCATACATAGCTATGGAGCCCATTAAAAAATTCTTTAGATCCTTAAATTTATAATATAAATACGCTGTGTTTGGTATGACCCATGGTTTTAAATACCTAGTTTCTAAGTCGATAGTAATAAGGCATCAACTTCGATCGGTTTATTGGACAACAGCGGCGCAGCACCGAACACGACAGGAAATTTATTTTACTTTCGACTTTAGTTGAATACCGATCCCGACTATAATACAAATACAGACTTCATCAATTTTAAAGTAACGCATTAATATTGAATTAATTACCACTACTTAGGCTGGCCTTTTTTTTTGCAAGTCCATTTTGAACGTGTTTCTTCTCCTTCTTAAAAAATATGAAGTCTGGTAGGTTATTGAAAAACAAGGCGGGAATATCACAGGACTCAAGAGTATATCACGTACTACCCTATAGGACTCACGATTGGACCAAGGATGTAGATGTTGTAACGCGGCCCTACAGAAACACTTACCGAGTCCGACCTACGAAGAAGTCTTCAATCCAATGCAAATATGTTTTTTTTTCTTATTCCACGGTGAATTTTTTCGTTTCTACATGCTTATGAGGTACTTTGTCAAAAAATTTTGAAAGTTTAGTAATTAGATGACACCCGTCTTGTCTTTTGAGTCGATGTTGTAAGCTAAGTCCTGGATGGTAAGTATTAGCTGACTCTCACAAGAACGTCTGTTATACAAAATTCAAGCTGTCTCATGATGTTGCTGCACATGTTCTGTTCCTGCATTTTGCATGTCACTGCTGTTGCACTGACTTAACGACGGCGCGTCTTTTAACCACAATGAACCGCAATGAACCACAATGAACCGCAATGAACCACAATGATACCACAATGATACCACAATGAACTTTATTCAGGTGATAAATGTTATTCAAAAGGTATAAAATTTAATTAAAGTTTGATTTAAGGTCAGACGCGACCTAGCATCCATTATTTTCAACCTTTTTCTTTCTCCGCAATGTGAAGATTTCCATTTCTGTTTTATGTTATTTGATATTTTTCTATTTGAATATATAGTTTCAGCTGAAAATGTATACTACTACATTATTAATAAGCTTTCAATTGCATTTTGAATGCTATTAAAAGACAAAGACAAAACACCTAGCTCCAGAAATGGCCTGGTAATGCACTCTGAAATTTTTGGCATTAACAGGTTTAAATGCAAATAAAGAAGAAATGTTATATCAAGAAAAATTATCTAAAACTAAGGAACGTCGCGTATGTCCATAATATATCTCAAAAATTTCTGACGACATGTTATGTTACAGAATTAATGCATTTTCAATTATGTAAGTGTATGAGGTCTGCCCAGTAGCCCGAAGGTTCATTAGTCCGAAGGCCCCGTAGTTCGAAGGTTCATTAGTCCGAAGGCCCAGTAGTCCGAAGGTTCATTAGTCCGAAACTCGATGTAGTAAATGTTGTGAAGGTTAAAATGACTACAAGGATCAGGTTTGATTAATCATTTTTCACCTTAACAAGTTCTTGGAGGTTTAGAACACAAAATACTATGAAAAAAGTGTACTATAATATGAATTGTTATCTCTATATAGATATGTCAGATTATTTTCGTATACCTGTATGCATAATAATTTTTTTTTTGGTATACAGATTTCTGCCTTTTCAATTTGACTTTATTTCTTTTCAACGTTATTTCCAAAATAGAAATGATATTTTTTGAAGAGTTTTTCGAATATAGGAGTAACAAGTTACATAATTGCTTATAAAAAATATGACTACAGAATAAAAGATAAAAAGATTGCGGATAAAGATGGATAACAAAACGAATTCTAAAGAATCTGCATGAACAAGTAAAGAACGTGAAAAACAAAATGATAAAAAATGTACAAATGTTTAGAAGGGGAGAATAAACATTGTATTTGAAGCAATGTGAGCTGCAACTTTCATGCTGAATTTTTTTTTTTTACGAAAATGTTATTTTCTACAAAAATGACAAACATATCATGGCTTTTACATTTCTGTTAGCCTTATTTTTGTGGGAAAAGCCGTTAAGAAGCCTCTATGACGCAAAATTGAATTATTGTCGTCCTGTACAAAAATTGAAATGCTATATATTCCTTAGAAGAGAAATCTTTCTTCTGACAAAAATTAATGATTTTTTCAAATTTTATTTTTCATAAAAGTTTAAGTAACATGCAGACTTATCATACTAGCAGGTTTTTGCAGCATAATAAAATTCCCCCAAAAAACCCCTACCTCATATTGCTTTAAGAAGTAACATGTGAGTTTGTTTAACTCAAAGAAGAAAATACAGATTCCAAAGGGGGTTAAAACGTTGTTCTACATGTACTTTGAGTCTCTTAAATTTTTGGTATTTTAATAAAATATAATTAATTTAAATATTAACTGGTTGAAATTGAATCATTTTAGCAACTTTTTTGCATTTGCTTAGGATGAATTCTTACGTGAAAAAATGCTGCACGAAAATAATTTCGAATAGATTTCTCAAACTAATCTGCATTCAAACTAATTAACCTTCGGACTAGTGGGCCTTCGGGCTTATGAACCTTCGAACTACTGGGCCGTCGGACTAATGAACCTTCGGACTAGTGGGCCCTCGGACTAATGAACCTTCGGGCTACTGGGCAGTGACCAAGTGTATATGTATGTTCAGGTACACACGTCGTATTTCATTCATTCAGAATTCAACTATTTTAGTACATATAACGCTTAGATGGTGGTGTATTATAAACCAATTATAACCAAAAAACATAGTTTATCTTAATTGATAGTCTCTTGAACATGTATACCCCCATATTGTTTGATTTAGTTTTACAAGTTTTTGCAAACATTGGAAAAAAATGAAATGTACCAAAGAGACATAATCTAACAGTCACTAAAAAGTATATACTCATTCAAACTGTATTATAAATATTAAAATTTTAGTCCTGGCTGGCAAAACTGAGAAACAAGGGAAGAGTCTATTACGGAAGAGTCTATTACTTAACCCAGTCAGAAAAGAAACAAGTGCAGTAGTACCCTGCCCCCTTTCCGGCAAGTAATTTTCCACCAATTTTTTGACATATGTATTTATGGTTTTCCTCTCCTTTTGAAAAATATGAGTAATTTATTTGTACTGAAGCCACCGAACTATACTTGTAAATTACTTTAAATCAAATACATGCGATCTTAAATGATCATTAATGAGTCCAAAATTATAACCAGAAATATATCACGCTGTGTAAAAAAAGAACCGGACACGAAAGCCACTTGGTTTACATTAAGAAAGTTATAAGGCAGTCATCAGTAAATATTAAATCAGCTTCTGGCCAAAATGTTGCCACTATAGAATAAAGCGGCTTAAGAAAATAAAGAATAAATAATAGAGTTTTCGTGGACATCGCAGAATCTTTGAGAATAACCTCAACCTCATTATCAAGATGCTGTTTTAAAATATAAAAGCCAGTTCATGAAATACTGGTACATGTAATTGTACACAACATACATACATACGAGATGTTGGATTCGATTCGAAAATTGCTGCCATTCGTCTATTTTTATGTCCGATAATTAAACTGACTTTCCAGAATGCCAATATATCTTTATGATTAATAACTGTGTAAAAAAAATTTTTCTTCAATTTCTTTAATAATTTTTAATTAAATATCATAATACAGGACTTCCTGAATCACTGGAGCCATAAGATGGTCCACAGTTCCACTATCTTTAATTTTAAAAGCATGCATCTCAGTTTGTGCCAAGTGTCCTTTCTAATATGATTTATTTTAACAAATAAAATATACAACATGACTATTTCATGTATATTTTATTTGTTAAAAAATTTATATCAGAAAGGACACTAGCTTCGTAGCTACTGGCTTTGAAGTTGGGCTAGGTCATTTTTTCTGAAAAGTTTGTCATACTCTTACATCCTGAAGAGTTGTGAATTTGTAAAACATTAGAACATGTATTTCTATCAATGATATATCTTTTTATTTCAACCACTTTTGACTGCAACTTCTTTGTGGGGATGAAGTATACTGTGTACTCTTCATAGACTGGACAAACCTTTTTCTTTTTAAATTAATCACAGATAAAAAAAAAAAATGATTCGTGATTGTCCAGAGTTTTATTGCATATCAGGACAAAAAAGGCCACAAAGTGCAATACTGTATTTAGCGAAAGCAAAAATGATTACAATAACCATCACCACTCTAAAGATATTTCTTGAACAAATTTCTTCTCAAAATTCTAATTCAGACAATTTTCATGATTTTGATACAACTCTGTTTATAAAATACACCAACCTAGCCTCATGGACATTAATTCTAAGACATAGTTTGTCTATTTCATTTCATTTCCAGATTTATTTTACAAGAAAGTAACCATCAATCAATTTTGAAACTGGTACAACCATATACACATATTTCTAAAGTCAAGATTGGTCTACCTGAATTTCCAATTATCACAGTCTACTAGTAAATGACAGAGGCAGCAGATGTTTGATTAAATACACAAAGGGAAAGACATTACTAATTAGTCTACAAATAGTAACATGTATATTTTAAGTTAGATTATTGATTTTTTTGAATCTCAGCCCGAATTGCCTGTTCATTTGCTCCAACAACTTCCCCGACCTGAAATAGAGAAAGAAAGAATGATTGAAGTTCTTTGAAAACAAACACACTTCACACATACACTGGAACCATTATAGACAACAAACTTCTAATTTCAGATCTTATATAAATAAGTTGATTTTTTGGAGAAGGGGTGGGTGGGGAGTAGGTGGGATGTAAATATAAATTCACACACACTTTTTACATATCACCATGTGACAACCCTGAAAACCAAGACACTGAGCCATCAGACTTTTTTAATAAAAACAATGGACATGGTCTAATAATACTTAAAGGTATAGATAGTACTGGTATAAAAAGTACAGTTTTTGGTGCCATTTATTGGTAACAGCATATAAACTCAAGTATGCTCTATAATTTAAAGCCTTCAAATGGAGCACAGTACAAACCTTAGCTCCATCCTTGTAAATATGAAATGTTGGCATGGCTGAAATTTCACAAGCCGCAGCAGTTTCCTATAAAGTAGAACAAAATAATACACTAGTAAATTTGTATATGCCAGAGAAGCAGTAGGTTGCATATATGTCTTCTAAAGTTTCATGTTTAGTGTTCAGTGCACACTTTCTGCGGCAGAAATCCATTTAAAATTTGGGATGCATATCATACTCAGGAATAAATTGTTGTACCTTCCATCTTTTTTGGGACGTTTTCTTAATACCAAGATCATCATTGCCAATATTGTGTATTATGTTGAATGTTGTGGTTTACACTTACCATTAGTGTAAACTTCATTCCATAATATGAGGAATGTTTGATATTTAATGTGTATTGTAGCACAGCGCGTTAATGCTTTGCACGATTTTGTGGATGATGTTACTCTTGAATAGTTCCATTCAATACCTTTCAAACGATATAAAGAATAGCCTTCACTGCCCTTTAGCTCCACATACTTTTATCGCAAAGCTCACTTGGGTGTATTCGCTGCGAGCGATGGACTGATGCGTTGAGTGACGACACTATTGGGATCGCGAGTTGCAGTTATAAAACAAGCATTTTCATTGGCCATTTTAGTACCCGCCCACTCTTACCTTCTAACGTGGTATTGTTAATTTATGCACCAACTGCCAGATGTGTCGTTTAACTCTGTATCTGAACTGCAAAAACTAAATCACTGCTCTCACAATAATCGCTTCTTCTTTTTTTGTATAAACAATTGTCAAAAACACGCTGTTTAAACAGGTTCAATCCCCAATTCATTTTTCAGTATAATACATACTTCATCGATAAATTCAAATCATTTTAACGCATCAATTTAAAATGAGGCAGGATTTAATTGTTGTAGCTTATTCCAGATACTGACAATAAATATTACATATATTGCATTTTATTGAACTTTGATCGATTAATATGACACATTTAGAACTACAAGTGTGCACGTGTTTTCAAACATACACAAACATACATATTTTATTAAATGTTCCTCGATATTCATCAGACAATATTTACTTGCCGCTGATTTTCTCTCAAACATGCTTATCAGGGTTCGACACTAACCTTAGTCCATTAGTCACAGACTAATAGATTTTCATGCGGACTAACAAAATTTCTGTCCAGTCAGTCCGGTCGGACTAATAAAAAGTTTTGCTTAAAAAATGTGTGAATTAACGATGTGCGATTGTTGACATTTTACTGGAAAACCATGACTATATTTTTATTATCTAGCATATAATACATTGCAGTGATTATAAAGTTACCAAGCGAAAACAACAGAGGTATGCAGGATATCATGGGTGACTTGATTATTTCTTTACCCTAAGGGTATGTCCGAGAAAATAGGTGTCACACTCACAGACAAGCGCACATTTTCAAACCAACGGATTCGATAGGGCCGCTTATGTGTTTAAAAAAAAGTGTAACAAATCTTCTGTGAGTTGTTTAATTTATCGATAAATGAACTGTGTTTTAATCATTTGTCATAAATTGCTTATGATTTTTAATGGATTTTTAAAGAATTTAGAGAATGAAAAGAACAAGGTAGCTCGTAGCCTGGATCTATTGCACAGATCTATTTATAACATCTGTAATGGCAGCATACACCATGTGCACGGAGATAGTGAATACGCAACTCATTGTTATGTACGACATAGCACAATACAACTAAACCAGTGCATCACCTGTAAGAAAAACAATATGGTATATATTACGCACCAATTTCTTACAAATTCTATTTAAAAAGTGCATATTATATAAGGCAATTACGATGGCATTTTAATTTATTTTTGACGGGCAAATAAAATTGCCTGCGGACTAGTTAAAATAAGCAGGCACTAGTCCAGCTGGACTAATGCAAAAAAAAAGTTAGTGTCGAACCCTGCTTATCGACCTCGGATTGTAAAATTCACGTGCAGATCGAGTCGCCATTTTACCGTCAGTTTTCCATGTATATAAACAAACCACACTTCTTCATTTTGCGGAGCTGGTGACGATGTTTCAAAGATTTTCAGTACAGATTTATTGTAAACAAAAAAGTAAAGACGTATGCTGTAAAACGTCTAATGGATTTCACGGCGTGTCAACCCGATTTTCCCGTGGATCTACATTTTGCAACAAGTTTTTTGTGAGGAGAAACTGTTCAACTCATGCGATTTTCCATATACATATATGGTACATTATGAACGGTAACGTAAAATTTATTTGTTCACTAAACAGTTTCTGACGAAATTTTTCACAATGAACTGAATAACATTATTCGATAAGCGAAGTACAATCTGTAACTGATAATCCATAAGCGCCGATCCCTGCTTTTAGGGAACTTTTCTTTTTCTTTTTTCTTTTCATTAACATTATTTACACATGTACGTAAACATCGCCCCATTTGTTATCAAATAACTCTGTATGTAATTTTAAACTTGCTAGTACAACTTTATGAGAAGTTTTCTTTCTCCGACATATCTTTCCACGTGTTAGCATCATGTTCTCAACATGCATTTGAAAAATGGGCGGGTCTATATAATGCGCCAATCAGAATCTTTATTGCGAATCGCAATTGAAATACACACCGATTAGAAAGTGTCATCACTCAACGCAATGCTACATCGCTCGCAGCGAATACACCCAAGTGAGCTTTGCGATAAACTTTTAGTCATTTCAATAGAGTTAGTCGTTAACCACTGCTGTAAAAATGGTTGGGAAACAGTTTGAGAATACTGAAGAAATTAGAGTCTATATAAAAGTTCGCACAAAACTCGGTCATTTTTACTGAAATGGGGGAAGTTTGTGGGTCTGATAAGGTATCTTATCAGACAGTTTGTAGGTAGAGAACGAAATTCAAAAAGTATTTTGCATCCCAAAACAACATGGGAAACTGTACATGTTATTAAATGCATACAACTCGAATTACTTTTCAAAATATACAATGCAAACTATTTATGTGCACATTTCCTTTCTTGTGTATATTTAGTTTAAGTCGCGCTTATTTCCTGTGTATAGTGATTAGCGAACCCAAGGTAGAAAATGGCACGCCCTGGGGGTTTTAACACCTGTTCAAGACAAAAGATAACCTCTAAATTGCAAACTACTTCGTCTAACCGTACAACACCACCCCTTTTCTATCTTACAGAAGGGGTTTCTTGATTAATGAGTGTCGTCGATCCAGATATTCTCTTTTTATGATCGTTATGAGAGAGAGAGAGAGAGAGAGAGAGAGAGTGAGTTTTAGGCGTAATTTTACGTACATTCATTTGAAATACAATAATATTAAATATTCATAAAATTAGTATCCACAAAAGAATATAGTACATTGTGATTGAATCCAGCATGCAGTTTCAGTTTGGGTCCACGTGCTAACCCTGTCAATCAAATCAACCCGCGAGGTGCACCACATGTTCCTTTTAGGATAAGGGAAAAAAGTTTCGTTCTAATAGTTTTCATTTCAAGTAAAGAGTATGCCTAACAATGAGTATTCTACACTGTTTGTGATGTTTGATTTCAAGTAAAGAGAAAAGAAGTATGCCTAACAATGAAGTATTCTACACTGTTTGTGATGTTTGATTTCAAGTAAAGAGAAAAGAAGTATGCATAACAATGAAGTATTCTACACTGCTTGTGATGTTTGATTTCAAGTAAAGAGAGAAGAAGTATGCCTAACAATGAAGTATTCTACACTGTTTGTGATGTTTGATTTCAAGTAAAGAGAAAAGAAGTATACCTAACAATGAAGTATTCTACACTGTTTGTGATGTTTGATTTAAAGATTGATATACTGTGTTTGTAAAGTATAATTCGTATACTTCGTTATTTTAAACAGAAAACTCTCTCTCTCTCTCTCTCTCTCTCTTGTTTAGCTTAATTGAAGGTTTTATAGGGGGTTTTTTAATCCGTTGATTTTCTGCGGAGAGGAAAATGTTTTTATGCTTTTTTTTGCGGGGAGGAACATCTTTAACACCTTTAACAGTTTAGAAACGTAGAAAAATGAAACATTGTTTATTGCATTTGTTACTGTTATAAAAATCGTTTGATGTATTATGAATTCCTTACGATCCCTTGTTACACGGACTGTCCACCTGTCTAATACCTGTGTATTCTGTGCGTTCAAGCATTGAGTGATTTCCTCCTGTCGAAGCGATGGTTTCACACCTTAAAGGCTTTGTGTAAAACAAATGGGACTAAAGTCAAATACAGTTTACTCTAACAGTCATAAAACATTGAAGATAGGGGTGGGGGGTGGGGGGGGGGGGGCAGTTACGAAAAGTTATTCACAACTGATACAACATATGTGTAGTAGCTTCATATTCAACACACATAAAAGGATATCAATATCATGTAGTACTTTAAATTTTCATTTTATGCCATTGATCGTTAGGTAAACGTTCACTGTGTAACATGTGCTTGTAACGGACTAGGTTAACTGTCTTGAGCATCAAGAGACTGTGCCGTAAAACATGTTACAAATTGATATGGAGTCGGAAATGTTTAAAATCATTAAAAAAATCTATTTTTTTTTTAGTTTTTATCTTATCCTACATGTAGATTCTATTAGGAAAATGATAAAAATGTCTTTGAAATGGTAGCTTTATCAACAGTTACTTGGAAATTGTTACGGGTGCAGATGATTCTTTAATTAAAATTTCACTAAAATAATTAATAAGGAGTTTTGAAAATGTGCATTTAATATGTAATCATTTAATGTACAATGAAGCAATGGCCAGTAAAGAATGACTCTTAATGTAAGGTGGCAGTCTTATTGTAAGGTAAAAATCTTCGATCACCTTGTAGTAGGCCGCGGTTTAAACATGCATCGAGGACCACAATAAATTAACCGCGATGGTGTAACGCGGAAAGGATTATTTAACCGCAGGGAGAGCGCGGTTAAATATGGGATCCGCGTTGACGGTACTGTAGCCCCATGCGACTTTTTCCTTTTTCCAAAACTTAAAAAGTTCTTATCTGGTCGCAATAAATTTTATATTGATCAATGCAATCATTTTATGGTTTGTATATTTCTATATATAGGAACATTTTTTGGCACTGGGTGCAAATAAGTGTGTACCATACTCAAGACTTTACAGTACCTTGATTTTGAACATAAAGAAAAGGAGATGCCAGTGTGCGACTTTATAGATAACCTAAGAGACATAAAAATCTTCTTTATAATAGTCATAGGTTTATACCTATAGTAAAAAGTAACCCAAATTAAGTACGTACCTCATTTTCATCTACATCCACCTTGATGAAAACGACACCAGAATATTCCTTTTCCATTTCCTGAAATATTAAAAGATAGCTTGTACATGCTAGGTAGACCATATATAGTATGTATCACACTTTACATGCTTGAAAATAATATTGAATTGCTTGAATGCTTCAAAGCTTTTTAAAACGGCATATACAAAACATATTAGAATTTGAATTGTATCTCAAATACCTGTTAGGCTAGCTTTAAATGAACAGACCTGTTAACCAATATGATTAAGATGTAACTGTATTTTTTATAATTTTTTCATTATAAAAGGAAAGAAAGAGTGAGCAAGCTCACATACCCCATGCTCTCTCATTACTTGCCATTGCAACACATAATGAATGACTGGGTATGCTTTAAATACACACCAAAAAATTATTAAGGGACACGGCTCATGAAAAATCATCAAATCAAAACTTCCTGCAAATATCTTGTCTTTAACAGCAAAAAAATTCTAAATTCAAGAAAAAAATGGAATTGGAACTTCCTGGTAATAAGCACATCTACACTTTGAATGCTAAATTCCTACAGAGTTTTAGGAAATTCTGTGCAGCAGCTAAAGGTATGTCATTACATCAAGACTTACCGGTATACTGTTTTTAGACACATCCAAAAAATTTTTTTATAATATCTTTATAGCTCAGTTGTTAAAGCTAGGGACATGCCCTGTCTTGATATCTCAAATGCATCACTGTGAGTGTTTCTTGGTTTTTTAAATTTTGATCTAACAAACATCATTGATATTCATTAAAACGGTCCTGAATTTTTCATATGCAGTCGATGTTCTCTAAACAGTTGCAATGAAAAGCACTTCAAACGTCTCCCCCACTTGCAGTATAAGATCACATCCATTGTTTAACCTTTTGTACATATATATATAGACAGGCATTGTAAAACTATAGAACTATACACACTGTTACACATTTTTTCAAGCCCGCACTTCTGTTATGTTCTGCCATGTGTGTCGAGGTCTTTAGTGCTTTTGGTATAAAAAGTTGAAAAAATTTATACATGTACTTGGATATTTCCGGACACCCGGGTGAATATATTTTTTTGATAATATTAAATTTTAATTTGTTCAAAATAGAAGCGCTGAATCCGACGAACTATCTAACAAATTGGAATGGCCTTAAGAGGAGTTGCGCTGACAAACTGTTCATTACTATATTCGATATATTGCCATAATACTGAGTTCTAAGTTGCTGAAATTACCAAACAAGAGGCCCATGGGCCACATCGCTCACCTGAGCAACAATAGGCATGATAAAATCAGCTTAATGGAGACATAATACAAAATATCTGGACAATGTAGTATAATACATGTAGATATTCTTATGTTTATAATCAAGTGCCTTTTCTAACAGGATGATTTTATATTCATATCACATGTTGAGCATCGCAGTTCTCAACAAGATCCTTCACAATTGTTTATACATGGGATATAAACCTACATCAAACTCTGAACCCCTTGTGAGGCCCAAGAATCGTTAAGGGGCATAAGTCTTAACAATTTTAAAGAATCACAAATTGGCAAAATGTTTGCATATATTAAGTAAAATCATATATTATAACATTTCAGTTTTTGTGAATTAAAAATGTTTTCCATTGTAAAATTGGATCCTGAATGTGGCCCCACCCTCCTCCTCAAGATTTTTATTTTAACGAATTTGAATCTACACTACCTAAGGTTGCTTTTAATAAAGTTACAGATGTTTTAGACAAATGGTCTTGTAGCAGATTTTTCTCCATATATTCCTATGTCAAAAATTTGTCTCCCTCCCCCCTCCACGTTGTGACCCCATCCTACCCCCGGGGATCATGATTTGAACAAACTTGAATCTACCCAGTCCTTACCTGAGGATGCTTCCACACAAGTTTCACCTTTCCTGGCTACTTAGTTTAAGAGATTTTAAAGATTTACTCTATATATTCCTATGTAAAAATTCGACCCCCATTGTGGCCCAACCCTACCCATGGGGGTCATGATTTTCACAACTTTGAATCTACACTTACTGAGGATGCTTTCACATAGGTTTCAGCTTTCCTGGCTGATTAGTTTCTGAGAAGAAGATTTTTAAAGATTTACTCTATATATTCCTATGTAAAAATTCTACCCCACCCCCCATTGTGGCCCCACCCTACCCACAGGGGTCGTGATTTTCACAACTTTGAATCTACACTTACTGAGTATGCTTCCACATAAGTTTCAGCTTTCCTGGCTGATTAGTTTCTGAGAAGAAGATTTTTAAAGATTTACTCTATATATTTCTATGTAAAAACTTGACCCCCTATTGTTGCCCCACCCTACCCAGGGGGTCATGATTTTCACAACTTTGAATCTACACTAGCTGAGGATGCTTCTACATAAGTTTCAGCTTTCCTGGCTGATTACTTTCTGAGAAGAAGATTTTTAAAGATTTACTCCATATATTCCTATGTAAAAATTCTACCCCCCATTGTGGCCCCACCCTACCCCCGGGGATCATGATTTTCAAAACTTTGAATCTACACTAGCTGAGGATGCTTCTACGTAAGTTTCAGCTTTCCTGGCCAAATGGTTCTTGAGAAGATTTTTGAAAATTTCTCTTGACACAGTATCGTATATCATATGATTCAAAACTGAATGATAATCATATGTAAATTTCATACTGTATTGTATGATACAATATTTATCAATACACTAATACATGTATAAAATACAATATTGTATCCTAAGATACTATATTGTGTCATAGGATATATCGTTTGATAGAATATAATACTGTATTATAATAATATCATGATACAATATGACACTGTATCAAGATATGATATTGTATTATATTATGTGATATTGTATCATATTATAGATTGAATATTGAATCATAACACATTAAACAATATCATATCATATAATACAATATAGTAACATATCATACAATATCATATTATCATATTACATGATAGATAACAATATTATAACATATTGTATCATATAATATGATATCATATTATATTATATAACATGATATTGTATTATATGATACAATATTGTATCATATATGATGTATCATAAGATATTATATCATATGATACAATATAATATGATTCAATATTGCATAATATCATATGATACAATATCATATGATACAATATCATATAATTCAAATCATTATATTATACAATATTGTATCATATGATACAATATCATATATTACAATATCATATGATACAATATCATATCTTATTATATATTATTTTAAAATATTATATTATATGATACAATATTGTATCTTGAATACAATAGTGTATCATATCATACAATACAATATTATAGGAATCATGATATATAATTTAACAACAAATACATCTATCAAGCAAGTTTGAGTGAGGAAGGACAAGTTTTTTTTAGCATCTGTGATAATGGAGATCAGGCTCTGTATCTGAAGCCAGCTTTATGTTTCAAATCCAAAGTTACATTATTCATGAAAGTTAGTCAGGACAGCTTTTTTCCAACAGACAAATCTGCATTTAACTACTTTAAAAACTTACACCTGCTCCAGCATCAAGATGATCAAGATCAAGCTCTGTATCTGAAGCTACCTCTATTTACACATCCATAGTTATATTAACTGTTTAAGTCTGACTAGGTATGAGCAGAATTTATTTTATTTTATAACCAGCTCCAAGAGCCTAACACAATTTGAGTTGTTCAAAAATTTTAAACCTGCCAAAGCATCTAGATAATCAAGATCACTCTCTGTATCTGAAGCTACCTCTGTGATTCATTTAAATAGTTAAATCAACCATGCAAGTTTGAATAATCATTTATTAGTACCATTATTCATATAAACATGTGACCTGCTCCATACAACTTAACCTCCTCCAGCAACCGAAACCTATGGCTCAGATTCAGCATCCTTGCCTGTGGAGTGCATCAGTATCACAAGATGCATCATCTATCCAATTTTGATAGGTTGAACCAATAATGACTAAGATTTGTGGATCAAAGGGCACCTGCTTCAAAATCTGTAACCAGCTCCAAAAACCTTAACCCCATCCAGCAACCGAAACCTTTGGCTCAGATTTAGCATTCAAGCCTGTCAAGTGCATGAACTTTATAAGACGTGCCAGTCATACAAGTTTGGTGAAGTTAGGACCAGTAATAACTCAGCTATAGTCTTAAAAGGGCACCTGCTCTGAAAACTTTAACCTGCTCAAAAGCCTAAACCTCATCCAGCATCCGAAACCTTTAGCTCAGATTCAGCATTCAAATCTGTCGAGTGCATAAGTATCATAAGACGCACCAGCCATGCAAGTTTGGTGAAGTTAGAACCAGTAGTAGGTAAGATAAAGTCATTAAAAGGCACCTGCTCTGAAAACTTTAACCTGCTCAAAAGCCTAAACCTCATCCAGCATCCAAAACCTATGGCTCGGATTCAGCATTCAAGCTTGTCAAGTGCATAAGTTTCATAAGACGCACCAGCCATGCAAGTTTAGTGAAGTTAGGACCAGTAGTAACTTAGATATGGCTATCAAAGGGTACCTGCTCCAAAAACTTTAACCAGCTCCAAAAACCTTAACCTCCTCCAGCATCCGAAATTCATGGCCGAGATTCAGCATCCAAGTCTTTCAAGTCCATAAGTA
>WFKH01011581.1:32657970-32689200 GCA_016163765.1 Magallana hongkongensis | reverse complement strand
GGGCTATTATATCCCATTTGGGCAATTGGTCCCAACCTGTTAAATGCAAATTTCTTTCACAATGACCCCAGAGTTCTCGATGAGACTTTTTACAGAATGCACTTTTTTAGATGCAACAAATTTCATGAAGCCTCATTTAGATCTGCAACTGTAACAAGGGTTTGTTAGAAAATCAGTAGCTCAATTATTCATGAAAATTTAAGAATTTTCTCTGTAGATATTAACCCCAATGTTGGTTTTGATGGGGGGTTTTCTACAGGTTTTCTCCATAGTTTATTAAATAATGCTGATTTGCTTTGCGTCACAACACAGTTTATAATG
Organism: Magallana hongkongensis; assembly: GCA_016163765.1. Classification (NCBI taxonomy): domain Eukaryota; kingdom Metazoa; phylum Mollusca; class Bivalvia; order Ostreida; family Ostreidae; genus Magallana; species Magallana hongkongensis. Next base: position 32,688,879 of record WFKH01011581.1, on the reverse strand, counting down.
TCTAATGATGTAGAACCTGAATCCCTTTTAAACTGTGCAAGTAATGTTATTTCTTTCCTACTGAGAATTCAATTTAACTGATATGGCACATGTTACAGTGTTCTATAATATTAAACAATTTGGAAATACAGAATTTTAACTTTGTTCTCTGTTGAGTGTCTTTTTGTGCGATTTAAATATTGGATAATCTTTAATCCTTAAATATTGTCAAGAAAATTCTGGGGGCAATTTGCCCAAAGGCAATACAAGTAGAATATCAGGAAGTTGTTTACAAATATGCCTCTGGATCATAGTGTAATTTTAATAATTGCTAGTAAAACCCTAACCTAGCTAGTACAGTGACAAATATATGTGGTTTGAATGAAAGGCTTTACTCATTTAGGAAAATAGGAAGAACTAATCAAAATGGTAATTATCTAATTATTAATTTAACTATGTGATAGATATAATTATATACTTAAATTTATATCTTAAATACATAAGCCCAAACTTTCTAACACAATTGGCAGATGAGGTTAAAAAAGTAAAAAAATATTTTTTTGCATTTATGAAATATGAATAAATTGTGTTCACACATGTTTTGATCTTCTATTACAGCCAGCACCAGCAAGTTCCACTTCAGTAGGAGCAGGGCGTAGTCCGTCCTCTAAATCTGTCAGTCCTCGATCTGGTGGAGGGTCAACAGTCAGACAGAGGTAACGTTTAAAGAAATTTATTTTAAATAGACTTGTTAGTTCATAGAACTGTTTCATGTTGATATTTGATATGTCAGTTTGCAACTGCTTCTCATATTCTATTGCTACTTGTTTAAAATGTAATTTAATGGTTTGAACAAGATATGACTTTCTTTCACAATCTGCCTAGCTGCTAGGTTGAAATGTTGAAAACCATTTTGATGTGCATGAGGTGACGTTAAAATAATTAATTGAATTATTTGTGATATAATTTGTGTCCAATGATATAAAACTGTCAAGACTGTAAAAAAATAAAGGGTTATCATGGGTACATTTTTTAAAGTGTGATATTTCTTGACACAGAAAAACCCCATCTTCAGGTGGTGCCAAAAAAGCAGTAGCAGGTGGTGGCAGTGGTGCTGGAATGTGGAGATTCTACACAGAAGACTCGCCCGGAATTAAAGTGTAAGAATTAATGCTTTTGATCTTAATTTTGAAAGTCCGTTTAAAGTAGATTATTTGTGCACCTTTACATTCTCATAAATTCTGAACCACAAATAAAACCAGAAACAAAATTTGGTACATGTACTAATATCAATATGTCTTAGCTTATTTCACTGATTCACTGTTGAAACTACTTAGACTGACAGATTAATGCATGCAATTAAAATAATGCATTGGTTTAACTTTTGAAACAGTGAATTTTTAGGTTTTATCTTGAAGAAAGATTTAGATTATTTTCCTCTTATTTTTTTTTTTTTTTTTGCGTACCACAATAGGTATTGGAGTAAACTTGCCAGTATATGTAACTAAAAAAATTAGGCAATATAATAATAATTAAGAGGGCTCGATGGTCTTGACCATTTTCAGACTATATTGATCTTAAAAAGAGCTCGATATAAAGATATAGGAAACTATTCAAATTTTAAAGCCAATATAAATGGAATTTTTTTTTACCAAACAAAACTGTATGGCTTAAAACATAATTTCCAAAAAAAGAAATAATATATATTTGATGGTTAATTTGTTGACCACCCAGCCTCCTTAAAGATGATTTAAAAATGATTTTGATTTGTTTTCTTTTTCAGAGGCCCAGTTCCAGTTCTTGTAATGAGTTTGATATTCATCGCCTCCGTGTTCATGTTACACATATGGGGAAAATACACGAGGGGTTGAAATGGAAATAAGCAACAAAAAATTATTCAGCAAGAAAAACATTTCCAGGGAGTTGTGTCATTGACTGCATCATGTTTTTAAAAAAAGGGAATAATACAAACTCGATACATTTCATGCATTATTATTTTTTTTTTTTTTCAGGAACATTGTTTTTTCTACATATTTGAAAATCGGGATATACCGGTATATATTTATATATACAATGTATATCTTGTTGAAAAATGACATTGTTGTAAATTATTATTTTCTTTGAAGTTTGTGAAAGAGCAATGCGAGTATGTGAGATAATTGTGTAGAAAATAAAGATTTTATACCACAGTTATTTTGTATCTATATTATTGAGAGTGCTCTATGTGCAAAAGAGTGGTGGATTATATAGGAAGATATATTTGACAATGGCATTAAACCAATAGCAATTCAAATCAGCTGAATATATTTAAATGAATTGCTTATTAAGCGATCTAGACATGATTTTAGATGAAAATTTTATTTTTCATTTTTATGTATAAAATGGTTTGTTGTGCATTTTGAATGATTGACCAAAATTTAAATGTTAGAAGTCAAGTTACAAGCGAGATACAGAGGAAAGACAAAGCTCGAGTCTTGTAATGAAAAGTAAAGAAATTACTATTTCTTTGACAAAATAACTTGTGGTAAACAAGATAAACTGATTCAATGTGTTCATAGATAATTTTATCAACAACAAAAAGCAACATTATTTTGGAACTTATACCGATACAACACATACGTATGTAAACAATAACACGACTCGAGCTTTGTTTACAAAACAAAGAATTCTAACCTCTGTAACTCGCTTGTAACTCGATATTTGACATTTCTTTTTGACAAAGCATTTAAAACATTCATATTGACCATTCTAGACGTTACAAATGTAAAAATAAATCTTGAAAAAGAGCTCAAATCGTGTCTAAGTCCCTTTAAAACACTAATTGAAATAATCAGAAAAAAATAAAACACTACATGTAATTGAAATAATAAGAAAAAAAATAAAATCTATCTGAATATTTTAAAGAATACATGCACTTAATTGTCCTATGTTCTTTTAATTAGTGGTGAAAGGTGAAAAGGGTTAAGATAAGAAACTGGAAAATCTTATACCTAAAATTCCTTGATTTTTAGCTCACCGAGACGAAAGGGGGGGGGGGGGGGCTTATGCTTATGCTATACCCGCGCTGTCGGCATCCGGACCTGGTTAAAGTTTTTGGAGCAGGTCCTGTATCTAAGTTAATATTGTCCTACCTTCACCGAACTTGCATGAATGGTGGTTCTGGACTACTTTAAAAAACTTGGATGCTGAATATGGGCCATGAATTTCAGATGCTAGAGGAGATTTAGGTTTTTGGAGCAGGTTAAAGTTTTTGAAGCTGGTGCCCTTTGATAGCCATATCTAAGTTACTACTGGTCCTATCTTTACCAAACTTGCATGGATGGTGCGTCTTATGATACGCACTTGACAGGCTTGAATACGGAATCTGAACCATTAGGTTTTAGATGCTAGATGAGGTTAAGGTTTTTGGAACAGGTGCCCTTTAATAGCCATAGCTAAGTGATTACTTCTCCCTCTCTTTATCAAACTTTCATGGCTGTTGCATCTTGACAGGCTTGAATGCTGAATCGGAGCCATAGGTTTTGGATGCGTTTAAGGTTTTTGGAGCTGGTTAAAGTTTTTGGAGCAGGTACCCTTTGTTAGACAAATCTTAGTTATTATTGGTTTAATCTTAACCAAATTTTGGATAGATGATGCATCTTGTGGTACTGATGCACTACACAGGCTTGGATGCTGAATCTGAGCCAATATAGGTTTCGGAAGCTGGATGAGGTTAAGTTTTTGGAGCAGGTCACATGTTTATGTAAATAATAGTATTTACTTACTCAAACTTGCAAAGTTGATTTAACTATGTAAATGAATCACAGAGGTATAGCTTCAGATACTGAGAGTGATCTTGATTATCTAGATGCTTAGGCAGGTTTAATATTTAGAACAACTCGAATGTGTAAGCTAGGTCTTGGAGCTGGTTACAAAATGAAGTAAATTCTGTTCATACCTAGTCAGGCTTAATCCGTTAATACAACTATGAATGTGTAAATAGAGGTAGCTTCAGATACAGAACTTGATCTTGATTATTTTGATGCTGGAGCAAGTTTTTTTGAATGCAGGTTTGAATGTTGGAAAAAATGCTGTCCTGACCAACTTTCATGGTTTATGTAACTTTAATTTGGATTTGAAACATAAGGCTAGCTTCAGACTGGAGCCTGATCTCCATTATCAAGGATGCTCTACCTCACTCAAACTTGCTCATTCGATGTGATTATTGATATATAATACATTTTGATTCCTATTCCTATGATATTAAATCATGATTAATATTTTATAATATAATATGATATTGGATTGTATAATATATGATATGAAATTGTATCATATCATATTGTATAATATCATATGATAAATTGTATCATGATATGATATTGTTTCATGATATGATATTGTATCATTGCTATTGTATGATATGATGCAATGTTGTATGATATATTATTTTGTTTTCCCTTGGACTGAAATGTCACACTTTCATTGGTGTAGTTGCCCTTTGAAATTCTTTAAAATTAGAGTAGTTGCCCTTTGAATATTGATGTCACATTGTTGGGTCTGGAGCAGAACAAAATGGCAGCATCGAGATTTGCTCAAATCTCAGCAGAGGAAAGGAAGAAAATGTTTAAAATTGAATAGCAACAAAACATTGTAAGTAAACATGGGTGAAGCGAAGATTTTCAAAGAGTATTTGAAAGGTGAGATTGATAATTTTGAAGAGTTTAAATGAGTTAAACTGGACAAGATGTTAGACAATTTGTACATGAGTTTGCGTAGATCATCGCTTTTTGTGAATAAATGTGTCACTTGATAGTCCTCGGGAAAACAAAACACTTATTAGGTTTGTTACTGACTGACTACAGAAATATATCGGGTTGATCAATCTCATAGACAGCTCGGATAAAGGTGATCTCATAAAGGTGATGCCTCATCTTGGTGAGCTCTAATCTTTGATTACCTATGTTTTATTTTTGTTGTGGCATGAATGCATCAGATATTTTGACAAACCGTCAAAATGCCAAACTGGCTCAATTCATTCACCTGACCTCGAATAAAATTTTATTGTTCTCGAATTCTTGAAAATTTGTGTCAGTTGGTAAAGAAAAATTAATCTTAATGTTTCCACTGGTTTTAGTTTAGCAGTGGAAAAAGCAATTGAAAGAAAAACGATGCCCCATTATTTCTGATATTTCTCTTCATTATTTTTTCTTTAACTGATTTAAATGAATAATGTTACTTAAAACAGGCACATAGAATCGTTTTTGTGGGGGGGGGGGGGCAGACTCATCCAAAAAATCCTGACCAGCAAAAAAAAAAAAGAAAAAAAAAAGGGGAAAAAGTTTACTTTACAAAATCCTGAAAATCCTAATCCGTGGGGTGGGGTGGGGGGCCGGCAAGTATACCTTTAACTTCAATTTCACTGTTTAATTCCTTATTTTCAATTCAATTTTTTATTTGGTCTCATAAAAGTGGGGGGGCCAACTCCATGTTGCTTCAATTTTTTGTATGTAAATTTAAGAAAAATCTTTGCTGCGCAGAAAAGTGGGGGGGCCAGGCCCATCCTGATGCTACGTGCCTGTAAAATCTATTGAATTTCTATATCTCTATAACAGTCTAATAATCTGACTGATCTCTGGTATAATAATGTCGATAAAAAAACTACCTAAATTATGTTTTAAGGAACTAAATTTAAAGTTTTTAAAATTACAAATGTACTGGTAGTAAATGTGAGCAGTCCTGAATGGTTAAAAGTCATGAGATAAATCAAGCATAAATTGGCAAAAGGAGGACTAGTACAAAATGAATAACAAATCAACTTTAACAAAACATAAAATTTATTAAAAAAATATTTATACATTTAGCTCACAGCTTAGTTTCGACGTCTTAAAATAATTTTTAAAAATATACATGAAATAGAATTTCATTTCTGGCATGATTTAGTAGTAAAACATAATAATTATGTAAAACTATTCTATCTAAAAAAAAAAATTGCAAAGCGATATGAAGACATTTTAAGGTGGTATGGGACACCTGTCGATATTAATGTGGATAAAAGTACGTTATAATCAAAATACTTTCACCAATTTAGAATTTTCAAATTTTACAATATTGACCAAAAAAAAAAATGTTTTTAAAATTTTGAGGAAGGTTAAAATAATAAAAGCCCCAGTGGGATTTGAACTCATGACTTACAGATTCGTAGTCAATACTCTAACCCATTGCGTTACGCTGTTAGGTAACAATTTTGGGAAAGAAAACATTGATAAAATTATTCTTGATTTTACTGTTTATTTTGATAGGAAGTACGTCACAATCTGGAGGTGTCCTATATACCACCTTAAATGCTTTAAATATCAACAGAAGTCTGAGATCAGATGTTGAACATTGTACTCTGGGCTACCGACACCCAGAGTAATGCAAAGAGACAGCAGTTTCTCTTTGGCAGATACCCTACTTTCAGTGCAGACTGCAACACTACACATCGGCTCTTCTTGGTTTGTATTAGAGACAGCAAAACTTGGATTTCTGAGGTCTTTATCGGCAGTGAGAATGACATCATTCTGTCCTTTGATATGTTCCATTGCATTCCTGAATTTCTGACTATCCAGAACATCTGCGTGTGTGGATGGATCAAATACCACACCCATGATATGACAAGAAGGATTGAGTTTCGGAGGAATGGGCTTTATCCCATTGGCTATCATGAAAGCATACTTGACCATGTCTACTCCATAGCATTTCAGGATCCAGTGTCTGTAGTAGAATCCGCCCATTCTGGCATTGATTTTGATCAGTTTTGGACCCGTTGGAGTCATCTTCATCTCCACGTTAAAAACGCCATTCTCCAATCCAATCTCCGTGCAGCATTGATAAGCTGCTGTCACCAGCTGACCCACTTTATCTGGACGGAGACATGATGGCATGCAAGCAGCAGTTTCTGTAAAAGACCCTGGCCGTGTGGAACCATTGTCCACTACGAAGGCTGCTACGAGTTTCCTTCTAAAGATGACCAAGTCCACGTTGTGCACGGTTCCCTTGATATACCTAATGGCTACCACGCTAGAATCCGAACCTTGGCTCATTTTGTTTTGTAAGTCGTTGAATGCTTGGGAACATTCAGCAAGATTCTGGCAGATTTCCGTGCAAACAGTCCTTGGTCCACACTCCAGTTTCAACACACATGGTAGGCCGACTTCTGCGACAGCAGACGATAGACTAGCAATGTTGTCGATAATAGCGCTTCTCTCTACGTACAAGTATGCTTTTGAAAAATGAGAGATATCCCCAACACATCTCGATAAAACCTGCTCTATCTCAGGTTTCTTCTTGACCATCGCTACACCCTTAACACCAGCGCCTAAACAACCCAGTTTCTTGTTAATCATGGCGGCAAGAAGTGTGCATTCCTCCAGAAATGTACAGCATCCGTTAACGTCGATGTTCTCTTTTTGGAGAATTTTGATGATGCTGTCAGCATGTAGGTCATCTTGTGTGTGGTCAGAAAAATTGTACTGAATGTATTTACTTACACAAGGAGTGGAATTGTCTTCGATTGTGTCAATGAGAGCAATCTATGAAAAAGAAATATAAAATAAATAAAATGAAAACTTCATTCAAATGCAGAGATTGTAAGTATGGATAGGTGGATGTGATTAAATTTGCATATAAGTTTGGGTAAAGTGTTACAGTGTTGAGCAAAATACTTCTTTACAAAGTATTCAATACTTCATGATGATGACCTCAAGTGATGAAGACTAATACTAAATGTTAAAAAAAAATTAAACAACCTTGAATTTTTCTTCATTGACAGCCTCCAAAACAAGCTTTCTGCCGATAGCACCCAGACCCAGTATGAGAATGGTCTTTCTCTTCAGCATGAATGCTTGTGACCTCTCAATCATGGTTTCTACCAGTGGCCAGACAGACTTGCCTGCTGAAGAAGGGTTGATGAACTCGTAACGTTGACAGCATCTAATACAGTCATGGGAGTTGACCTCTATTCCAACAGGAACATATTTCTCGCCTCTTTTGCTCAGAAAGTAATCAATGCCTGCAAAAAATATGGTAGTAGAATGCGTTTTTCACCCGGCAGACTGTAAAAACTCACAGTTTTTAGCAAAAATGGATGTATTTACAATATTTCTTTTACCTATAATGTTTGTTTGTGCTCCAATGCCTCCTTTTTCGAATACTGACAGAGCGTTTTCATGGTCGATGATGCCACTAAGAATTCTTTCTGATCCTTGTATCACCATTTCTTTGATTTCTTCCGTTGACTCTTGAAGGTTCCATTGAATGAGAGTGGTCTCCAGGGACTGAGGATTGGAATTACAGCCTCCGACTGGTCCGTCTTTCATCCCGACTCCACAGACAAGAGTGGTTGTGATTGGTACATCACCAGGAGCTCGACAGACATTTGCTCGAATTCGGAAAGAATAATCTTTCATTTCCATATCTAAAGAAACAAAAAGGGTACAGTTTGAAATTCATTATTCAAATATACTGGCATGTTCTTTGTCATAAACAATTCATGCACTAGTCTAATTGGCTCCTTCACATGTTCGGGAAGGAAATTATACCCGTACGAATTTTTGAGGTGGAATCCGCCTGGAATATAGGTGGATTCTGGCAGGAATCTGCAAATTCCGGGCGTATTTGGGGCGGAGACGGAATTTTGAAAAGTTACGCCTAAGTAGAAGAGGTGGTTTCCAGGCGTCATTAGGCAAATTCAAATTTTCCTGGCGTAAAATAACAAAAAAAATTGAAACAAAATTCCGCCTGGAAATTTCAGCAGGAGTAAAATTCTCTGATTGGTCAATAATAATTGATGTTTTAGGGTCATTTCAGCAAGGTTAAGTTTGAATCAGTCAGGAAGGAGGGAAGTTAGTGTGAACGTAATGGTTAACACAGAGAGGCTTTTTACTTCTATAATGTCCTTACTGGATTATACAATATATGCTGGTATGTAAGATGATCATATTGATACCTTATTCTAGTGAATTTGAATGTACATGATACTGTATTACTGGCTTGAAAGATTTACAGTTTTCTTGAACGATTTAGTTCTTTGGTATAAGGCGCTGTGATTTAATGTAGAGTACATGGTATAGTATTTAGTTGTTTATGATTCAGAATGTGATTTCAGTGTAAACTTTTAGAGCATTTCAAAACTTTCTCATGTTTTTTCGGAAATTAGTGTACACTCATAACAGTATTTGAAAATCTTAGATGAAAAAGAAATGGCTATTCAGGTCTGTAGGTCACTTGATGTTGCATAATAAATAGGACTTTCCAGGCGTAAACCTTTTCCAGGCGTAATTTCATTTCCTTGGCGGAATTTTTTCCAGGCGGAATTTTATTTTTCCAGGCGTAGCTCATTTACATTTTTCGCCTCATATTCCGGCCCGATTCCGCTCCGTTTCCGGTTGGTTTACGCCTGGAACCTCTACATCACCATATATGTAGAGAGATAAACTGACGCCCGGAATCCTGCTCTATATTACGCCTCTATTCCCCCTATATTCCAGGCGGAACATTTTGTACAGGTACCAATCATGTGAAAGCAAAAAATTGTTCTCCATCCTTGTTTTCACATACATCATCACTTCATATGAAGAGATTTGCTTTCTTATTGGTGGATTGACAAAAATGAATATTCATGATATCTTAAATCATTACACAAACCTTCATCAGATGGGTCACAGAAATCTTCCAGCAAAATACCATCCCCAGGTTCTAAATACCAGAGAAGAGAAATGGCTGCATCACAGATGCTCTTAACTTCCTGTCTGTCATGGAATGAGACGCCTTTACATCCATTCCACTTTATTCCGGACGGTTTCACAACAACCTGACAAAATAAAACAAAAAGCATTTGCAATCTTGCATTATTCGATGCTTGTTCCTCATCAGTATTTCCTATTTCTGACTAAAAAAGCAATATGTAACTTTACAACAGTTTAAGTTGTGTAAGTCTATACAGCTCAATAAAGTCTGTAACGATACGGCGATACATCGATTGTATTGATTGTGAGGGCCCACAATATGCATATTGTATCGTCACGTGTATCATGATACACAGTACAAGTTAATTTTCATTGACTTTCTAGAATAATTACATGGTACATATAATACAAAGACATCAAGAAATTTCAATTAAAGTTGGCAATAATTTGTAAGTTTTGTTCTAATCATTTTGTTCTTATCAACTGAATTTTATTTCTATACAGTTTGTTGGTTGATATTGTAAACAGTTGACATATTTGCTTTATGCCATCTTATTACTTATGGAGGTAGGCAAATATAGAGTTTATCTAATAGTTGACAACTATATCGTGGTACATGATGTATCACATTAACATATTGTGATACGTATCGTATCGTGAGGTAGCCGGCAATACACAAGCCCAATGTACTTCATTAAAAAATATGCCAGTAAAATAACCTTTGTAACTCGTTCACTCAGGCTGTTAAGGTATGAGACAATTTCATCCTGAATAACGTTATCAACTCCTTCCTTGAGTGAAAGTCCAACGATTTTGATTTTGGCATCCTCTGGTACCGTGTACTTGTATGGAATTTGATAACCAAAGGCAAGGGTCTCAGGATAGGCAATGCCTGCTTTTGCCATGATGATTCGCGTCCACAATTTGTCGTCTGTTCTTCTGACTAGCTTCATTGAACTTGACATTGGACACTCAAGGTTGACCTCCAAATCCTCACCCTCTGCATTCTGTCCCCCTGTAATGGCATTAGTGAAGAAATTCACGAAGTATGTGACACGCCTGGGTGGATCAAAAACATCGATGAACGACCTCCCACCCTTATCGAAAGATATGGCCTTGTGGACAAATAAACTGTTCATGGATGGGTCCAGGTCACTTGGACCGAGTGTAATCCAGGACTTTGACAAGACAAGAAGCACATCTCCAGGACATTTCCGACCGCCCTCTAGTAAAATGGCCATGCATTCAACCGGTGACGCCAAGACGACAATAGATATTCCAGATTCAGGGAGGGAGGTTCTAGGAACAGCCGTCCTATCTTCTGTTTCAGGGTAGTTTGTTTGATACAAGATATACTGAAGGGCATCATAATAGTCGATTATAAGCTTGTTATTGTTGGAAATCTCCTTGACAAATTCAGATGGGGATAAATCGACTTTTCTGTTCCACTCCCAGTACGAACTTTGAAATGATTCATTGCTGTCCGATGATAAAAAGATGGGAAATTTCTGATCCGGATTCTAAACAAAAAAAACCAACTGAATTTAATAAAACTTATGAACAATTATTAAGTGCAAAAATGGTATAAACGTGGTGAAAATTTAACAAATTTCACAATTTTAGCATTTTTTTTAACGTTAAAAATTGTATGCACTCAGTTTGCCTGCAAGATGCATGTAGATAGAAAAAGATTTGGAATAAAAATAAATTAATGCAGTTTGTCATCTGAAAACCAACCACACCATAACAGTAATTGTCAAAAAAAAAAATACATTTACCAGTATATGCTTACATGAACTGTTATTTTTAAATTAAAGGGTTTTTTTTGAGGCAATGTTTGCTACCTTGATATCCACATAAAACACCAAATATGTATTTTACTGTTAAGTCATTTGCATAAATCTATAAATTATTGTACATAAATCTATAGATTCACAAAATAAACCTTTGATGATGATGTTTTGATGTCTTCCAACTGCTCCATATTGCAATTCTGATTCTGGTTTCCAAGCAATAAAGTTATACTGAAATATGAAATGAAACATAACTATTTGCACACAAGGTAGATTTTTATAGCATGAATATGTATATTTAATGAATGAAACTGTTTAAATAAAAAAATAATAAATTGAACAATTTATGAAGTAGTATCACACAATTGAATTTTTTAGTAGTTATGTATTAATTTCACATATTGAAACCTTTTTTAATTACAAAACACAAAATTAACGTTTTTTTCGCATTACATATATTTCCATGTTCAACTTTGAGACCAAATATGACCCCTTCAATCCTCCTTCCCTACCCAGAGGCATGATTAAAACAATATAATTATATATTAATAAAGTATAAGCAAACCAAAATTTAAGCAATGTTGGCCATTTGATTTTGGAGAACACTTTATTAAAAACACGAAGGGCTCTACTTAAGATTTTCCCTTTGGTTCAAATGAGCAATAAAAACTATCCTCGAGATACTGTCGATAATAAAATGCTTGTTTGTATTGAATAAAATAGTATTTTTCAATTAAAATGTCTAAATATTTACATTTTCCAGTGTCTTTGTCTGTGATAACACTACGAATCGATTTTGTAATGTATAGTCCAATCACAGGCACCTGATGTTATAAATTTTTCTCATAATAAAAATAAATACCCTATACCTAATAATACACAAGGTACCCATCGCTGCCATCTTGGATTTATTTCAAACTGTCACATCAGATGGAATTTTTGCTTAAAACTCATCGGTAAAATTACTTTGCGATCCTCTTCGTCTTCCGATCGGTGCTTCAACACCTTAGCTTACAACTGATTCAACCAAAAAGGTGCATTACACCTGTCTTTAATAAAAATCATCCCTCATTCTGCATCTACTGCCTTAGATATGTGATAAATGTCTAAAGGGTGGACGGAAGTATATGTAAATGAGATTTCCCTGCACCATGTGTTTGTTTCAATATTTCAAAATATATGCATTTATAAACATGTTTATATAAACTTTGTGTAATAAAAGTTATAATTGACAGTTTATAGTATCCCTTTTTTTTAACTTGTATGTTGATCGAATTCAAAATCGATGCCTTTTGAATATTTATATCAGTGCTATATTTGGAAGGGATTACCCAAAGTATGACGCAATTATGTCAACTTCCGTCCACCCTTTAGCCTTTTGTCGCATACCTTAGGCAGTAGATGCAGATTGAGGGATGATTTTTATTAATGACAGGTGTAATGCACCGTTTTGGTTAAATCGTTTGTAAGCTTAGATGTTGAATGAACGATCAGATGACGGATAGGATCGCAAAAAAAATTTACCGATGAGTTTTAAGCAAAAATTCCATCTGATGTGACAGTTTGAAATAAATCCAAGATGGCAGCGATCGGTACCTTGTATGGCACGCCAAATTCACAAAAATGAGCTAAACATGGTTTCACAGTCGATAAACTAGGTTTATCGACTGTTAACTATAGTTTACGAACTGCAAACTATAGTTAACGATTCATTAACTATAATTAACAATCCGTTAATAGTTTTCATCTGCAAAACCATATTTAACGGTTGTAAACTATAGTTTATGAATGATAATCTAAGTTTATCTGTCTGCAAATCACGTTAACGATAGATTTTGCTGATAAATATAGATTTACATATGTAAACTATAGTTAAGAGTTGTTAATCATAGTTTCACACTCGTGAAACTATATTTATCAGATAAACTATGTTTTGCAATCGCAAACGGTTGTTTTCAGTGTTAATTACAGTTATACACTTCTGAAACATAGATGATCGCGTTAACTATGGTTTACAGATGTGAAATATAGATTATCGTCGTTAACTATAATTTTCTGTCCGTAAACTATAGTTTACAACCGTTAAACCTAGTTAGGGTTCGACACTAATTTTTTTATGCATTAGTCCAGCCGGACTAGTGCCTGTTTATTTTAACTAGTCCGCAGGCAATTTCATTTGCCCGTCAAAAATAAATTAAAATGCGTTACCGTATTTGCCTTATATAATACGCACTTTTTAAATAGAATTTGTAAGGAAGGGGTTCGTAATATATACCATAATGTTTTTCTTACAGGTGTTGCACTGTATTGTACTATGTCGTACATAAAAATGAGCTGTGTATTCACCATCTCCGTGTACATTGTGTATGCTGCCATTACAGATGTTATAGATCAGTGCAATAGATCTTATTGAGGGCTATGAGGTATGTTGTTCTTTTCATTGTCTAAATTCTTTAAAAATCCGTTTAAAATCACAAGCAATTTATGACAAATGATTTAAACACAATTCATTTAAATTAAACAACTCACAGAAGATACGTTTCACTTTTTTTTAAACACATAAGCGTCCCTATCGAATCTGTTGTTGTGAAAATGTGCGCTTGTGACCTATTTTCTCGAACATCCCCTTAGGGCAGAGAAATAAACAAGTCACCCATAATATCCTGCATACCTCTGTTGTTTTCGCTCGACAACTTTATAATCACTGCAATGTATTATATGCTAGATAATAGAAATATAGTCAGGGTTTTCCAGTAAAATGTCGACATTGCACATCGTTAATTCACACATTTTTTTAAGCAAAACTCTTTATTAGTCCAACCGGACTGACTAGACAGAAATTTTGTTAGTCCGCATGAAAATCTATTAGTCTGTGACTAACGGGACTAAGGTTAGTGTGGAACCCTGCTAGTTTATCAACTGTGAAACTATGATTAGCTCATTTTTGTGAATTTGGCGTGCCATATACCTTGTGTATTATTAGGTATAAGGTATTTATTTTTATTACAAGAAAAAAATTTTATAACGTCAGGTGCCTGTGAGTCCAATATATTTCATTAATGAATATTTTAATATTTAATCGTGCAATTGATAAAAATTATATAAGTAATAAGGAATCATTCTTTGAATATTATGAGATGATCAAATATGGTCGGGGGTGATCAAATCTATCATATAGCCCTTAAATCCGGGCTTTATTGGATTTGATCACCCCCTACCGTATTTGATCACCTCATAACACTACTCAAAGAACGATTCCTTATTCCTTAAATCTTCTCAATCACCGTGTGGCTCCGGTGAGCTAAAAATACTATAAGAATCTTAATGGTTAAATACCGGTATGTTTCTTTTTAGAGAGACCAGAGAGACCAGATAACAGAGAAATTTTAACAAAAAATGTACATTTCAAAACTATAAATGTAAATATAAATGTACCCCCCCCCCCAAAAAAAAAGGGAATGAAAAACAAGAACTAAAAAAAGACATCGATACTACAAAGCATGTGTCACGTGTGCACATTTACGTAACGAAACACACGTCGTGATCGTGGCTTTCTCCAGTACAGATCAGCAAAACTATACGTGAATGTGTTCACTATACAGTACATATGCATACGAACTGCCGAGATTTTTTTTTCACTTAAGAATTAATCCAAAAATTTTTCATCGTCTAAGAATAGATTTCTAGATAATTCTATGTACAGCACGCCGTGTTCATTTAAAATGCGTAGTAATATATTTAGCGTAAAAAAATCATTCCGCTTTGGCGAAAATTTCTTACAAGCAAATTGGAAATATGAGGATCTATAAACGTTAAAATATGTTAATTTGTTACCTGTGTATCTGTTGAGACTTCCTTGGTCAATATGTCTTGTAGTTCCACTGTAATCAGCTGGTAATGACGGTGTTTTTCTCCCTTTCCGCTGATGACGCGCTTTGTTATCGAGCCGAAAGTGCGGCTCGCGGTAAAGATAATACAATATTACAACTTCGTCTAAAAAGTCATTAAGATGATTGAGAAATCATTGACTGATTTATTATCATTTATAGTAAACGTTAAAAAAGTAGCAAACACACCGTTATGGTATCAGTTAATCAAAACATGAGGCCCGTGGGTTGCATGAATAGCATGATCAATCATGGCTGAATATTTATATTTATTTCTTGTTGTTATTATTACCTATAAGTATATAATTAGAATAAGACAACATTTAAATATGTCTTGTTGTTATTACCTTTTAGTATAGAATTAGAATAATACAACATTTAAATATGTAAACATTTAAATTTATTTAGCTGTCCATTAATGAATAGAGCTAATTAAGCGTATGGTTGAAGTTTTAAACGGATCAAGGAAATGTGCATCATGTTCATACATGCACTAATTGATTTAAACTACAAGTAGTTAGATGTTTTTCAGTTCTGTCTATATATGTAGCTGAAAGACTTAGGACAAGAGGTCCATGGGCTACATCGCTCACCTGAACAACAGTTCTTATATCATTGTTTAAATATGAAGCGCTTTAAAAATATTGTAAAACTTTCGTATGTTCCAAGATTTGACAATACATTAAACAGTACATAAAAAGAAGCCTACTTTTTTAACATCATATCCTATTAAGATTTAAGATGTATCAACTGACAAATCTTCTTACCCTAGGCCTCAACGTATTAAAGATTACAAAATTGTAAAATGAACTATAAATAATTATAAAAAGTGAAATGGGATATGATGATATGAGGGTGCTTTCGTAGTAAAATAACTAAATGTAGCACTGTATTTCTTGAAAAGATTTTTTAACATTTTTCCTATATACTTCTATGTTTTTTTGAACCCATCTTGGGGCCCTAGTATTGGTCCGGGGGTCACGGTTTTAACAACTTAGTATCTACACTATCTGATGATGCTTGCATAATAATCCCAGACATTGTAGTTATGAAGTAAAAAATTTTAAACATATTCCCTATACATTTGAATTTTGAAATTTGAACCCCTCCTGGGGCACCAGTATTGGCCTGGGGGTCACGGTTTTAACAATTTATAATCTACACCATTTGAGTAATTTCACAAATTCTAGCATTTTAAACTTTGAAACCCTCTTATGGCCCAAGTAGTAGTATGGGGATCACGGTTTGAATAATTTAAAATCTACACTATCTTAAGATGCTTGCATAGTAATCTCAGTAAACTGTAGCATTATAGTTCTTAGATGATTTTTTTTAACATTTTCCCTATATATTTCTATCTTGAACTTTGAACCCCTTTTGGGGCCTTAGTATTTGTCCGGTGGTTACAATTTTATCAATTTAGAATCTTTACTATACATGCAAGCTTTGATGTAAATATTGGCATTTCTGGTGCAGTGGTTCTTGTCAATGAGAAAAAGACACACCCAATTTTCGCTGTTTCGTAATTATCTCCCTTTTAAAAAGGGTTTCGCCTTTTATTGTAATAATTTAGATTTTCCCGTCCCATAAGGATGCTTTGTACCAAATTTGGTTAAATTTGGCCCAGTGGTTCTAGAAAAGAAGTCAAACATGTAAAAAGTTTACAGACAGACGGGCGGACGACGGACAACAGGTGATCAGTAAAGCTCACTAGAACCTTCGGTTCTGGTGAGCTAAAGAAGGGAAGAAATTACTCAATATTGTAAATTATTTTATATTGTGGCGACTGGTGTTTTGCGCTGTTTTGTTGGTTGTTGTACTTGCTAGGGACTAAGGGTGGTCTGTAGGGGACATATATATGGTATCATCTTCTTAAAGGGACTTGGACACGATTTGAGACCTTAATTTAATTTTTTATATAAAATGATTTACTTGAACATTTTGAATGTCTGATCAAAATTTGAATGTTAGAAGTCAAGTTACAGGCGAGATATAGAGATCAGAATTCATTGTTATGTAAACAAAGCTCGAGTCTTATATGTTTACAATTAGTGTAAGGAAAAGAAATAACCATTTCTTTGACAAAATGACTCGTGGCAAACAAGATAAATTGATTCAATGTGTTTATCAATAATACTATTTACAAAAGGAAACATTTGATTGAAACTTATACTAATTCAACACATTTGTAAACAATAACAAGACTAGAGCTTTGTTCACAAAACATATTTTTAAACTCCGTATTTTGCTTGCAACTTGCAATATGACCTTCAAATTTTGAAGAATCATTAAAAATACGCAAATTAACCATTCTAGACATTAAAAATGGAAAAAAATTGAAACTTTTGAGCTTAAATCGTGTCTAGTTCCCTTTAGGCCACTGGAATCCTGCCTTGAACTGATGAATTTTCAGCTACTGTAACATTTTTTGAGGGTTGGATAGCTCCGGTCTGGTCCTCGCAGATGACGCTTTACGTACTGAGACCACGCTATACCAGAGAAGCCCCTTGGTTGCGATTTTTTCATGGTTCGGTAGTTCCTCAAGTATACCCGCCCTCGGGGATGTTTTGTTGGGGGCTTATTTACAGCTCTGTTGGTAAGGTATCCTGGACACAGTATCATCATGTGCGATGCTCCTTGCTAGAAATAGGGAGAAAACTGTTCTGTAGATGTAACGATTTTTATTCATTTCTTAAAGTAAGCATTTTTTTCTTTTCTTCTCTATGTGTTCTATTGTTAAAAAGTCACCATGATACTGATTTTAAGTGACTGTTATGTATATTGATAAACTGTATGAAGTTCTTCAGATGAATACCTGCTGCTGCTATTTCCTGTTCAGTACAAGCTGGCCACACATTGTCCATTGTTGTAAAATAGTCTTGATTTGTACCCATAAGGAGAGAGTGCTTATGGCATTTTGGGCACATTTTAAGATTAGTGTCCATTGTTGTAAAATAGTTTTGATTTGTACTCATAAGAAAAGAGTGCTTATGGCATATTCGACACATTTTGAGATTTGACTACACAAAATTGAATAAAACAAATCTTACACTTGTCAAATCTAAACCTTTATGGCTATACGTACGCCAGTTTTATTGAGACGCCCCTGACTTTGGGTAAATGTCTGGTTAACATTTTAAGATATGTATTTTATATTATACTATTTCATGCATTAACGACGGTATATATCAAAACATCTTGGCATCCAAGATACGAATCAAAAGATTGGAAGTTTGGTCCCAGGCGAAACACTGCATTATTTACAGCGAAAAGACGTTATTTCAATGTTGTGTACTCGTACGCTAAGAATTTAATAAATCAACAAAATAAAATAGAAAAAGTTGGAAAATTTACTAATATTTTAATAACTGACCATTCATTATTGCACGACATACTTCAAAAATGGTAGAGTTATGGAGGTAGACCGCATATCGCAAATTTCATGAATAATTTTCCTGTACTTTGTAAATGTTCAAGTACTTGCATGACGTCATTTGAGCTTCTTAATTGGTTATGTTTTTTTTTAAAATAATCAGTTCTATAGCGGAATAAGGCAATAACAAATGTGGTCCGTTACCTTCCTTCTTTTTAAGACGGTGGTATGGTCGTGGCCATTTTTGACCATATTAAATCTCATTAAATCTCCATGGGATGAAGAGCTCTGTATAAGGAAATATTAATATTTTATGAGCCAATATTTTTTGTTTTTCTTTACTAAATGATAAATATTAATTAACTAATACCAAAATATATTATAATAAATAAAATTAATTTAAGGTAGATCTGATGGGTAATTTGTTGACCACATCATTACGACCAAATAAATGAACAGAAATGTTCATTTGAGGAAGCGCTTATTCCCGAATTTCGCAAAACTTTTTAACTTTGTATATCGTCTTTCAAAATAAAGATTAAAGGATTAAAGCAGATTACGTGATCCATCTTCTAGGCTATATACTGCAACATTGGACTTTCAGTATTACGCGACACTTGGTGACATAATCTATTTTAAATGCGAAAAAAAAAACAAACTCAAAACATTTACACTAACTTGAATACTTTTATTGACAATACCAATACATTTACTGGATTTCCAAAGCGAAATTTGCCAGAACAAGGGTACAAAACATTTTTAATGAGAAAGAACAAAGTCAATATTTTATGCAACAATGAAGTTAGGGGCTTCAAAGGCTCACTACTTGTTGTCAATAGTTTTCTTCACTTCTTTGTTACAGATGACATCAAATTCTATACATTTTTAAAAATTTTTTTACATTAAAAAAAAATTAATAGCACTACAAATCCGGGTTTTGAAACCCAAAGTATATACAATATTATGTCTACTCTACAAATACTAGTACATTTAGTACATGTGTATCATCGATCGGTTCCAACCTGTCCATTATAATGCATAATATAATGTTCAACAACAGCAGCAAAAATTGAAGAAAAAAAGAGAAAAAAATAAACCACATAACACATACAACACGTCATTAACTCGTCATCAGCATCACCTGAATTGTGAGACATAGTGCGGAATGTCATATTGCTCTGTTGTAATTTCCAGATTGTTACACAGAGCCAAGAGCTTGCTCTTCGCTTTGACAATGCTTTTTGCGCAGACAGCAATGTTGCAGATCGGTTCCTCCGTTTTAGAAGTTGCGTAGCTAAAGTCGTCCTCGATCAGGGTGTAAATGACATCCTCTTGGCGTTTCAAGTCTGCCACTGCATCCTTAAACTTTTGGCTCATGAAAACCTCGGCGTGCATGGATGGAACACACATCACGCCCATGATGTTACACGAAGGAACTATTTTGGGAGGTATGGGCTTTATTCCACTGGCAATCATAAAAGCACACCTCACCATATCGACTCCATAGCACTTCAGGATCCAGTGACGGTTGTAGAATCCGCCCATTCTGGCGTTGATTTCGATCAGTTTTGGACCCGTCGGCGTCATCTTTAACTCCACGTTAAAAACGCCGCTTTCCAGCCCGATCTCCGTGCAGCATTGATAAGCCGCCGTCACCAGCTGACCCACTTTATCTGAACGGAGACACGACGGCATGCAAGCAGCAGTTTCCGTAAAGGACCCTGGCCGAGTAGGGCCGTTGTCCGATACGTAAGCGGCCAGGAGTTGCCGCTCGAACAGGACTAGATCGACGTCATGTTCCGTGCCTACAATGGGCTTCATCACCACCATGCTGTTGCCATGACCAAGTCCAATCCCCGGATGGTCCGATTCACAGGTCAGGTGTTCCCGGAGACCAGTGAACATTTTGGTACATTCTTCCAGGTCGTGGCAGAGTTTAACACCGACAGCACTGGATCCGTACTCTAGCTTCAGCATGCAAGGCAGACCGACTTCTTCTACAGCAGACGGCAGGTCGTTCACGTCTTCTACGTGAATGCTTTTCTCCGTGTACAAGTAGGTTCTGGGGAAATGCGGGATGTCGCCGGTACGGCGGGACAATACTTGGTGCGTCTCGGACTTCTTTTTTGCTGTGAGTGCTCCTTTTACCCCGGCGCCACAGAGATCCAGCTTCTCGTTGATGATGGCAGCCAGAGGCCCACAATCCTCCCAAAAAGTACAGCACCCATCGATTCCAATGTCCTGTTGCTCGAGGATTTCGATGATGTTGTCAGCGTGCTGATCGTCTTTCGTGTGGTCCGAGGAATCGTACTGGATGTATTGATCAACAAGATCAAGGATAGGGGTTGAATCTTCTGGAAACGTGTCCACCAAAACAACCTGGTAATGGTTTAACAAAAATTTCATGTAACCAGTTTACAATTTATATCAAGTAAATACATGTTCTAAACTTCTATAAAAGTATCCAATTAATGATTCCCCAACCCTCAACGTAAGTACTACAGTTACCCGTTTTGTAATTATCAATATTGAGGAAGGGGCTGGTATTAGTCCAAATAAAAAAGGATAAAATATCACAAGTCACGTTACAGTTCCTTAAAACGGACCATGCACAAGTACTGTGAGGCAGAAGAGTTTAGTCAAAACCCAGAAAAAAACCCACCCAAAACATGAACTTTGAAAAACAATAACGGAATACTATAGCCACCTTGATCCTGTGTTCCTTTGCGCTGTCCAGAATGAACCTCTTGCTGCTGACCCCGAGGTTCAGCAACAGAATCTTTTTGCCCGCGATTAGAAACGCCTGCGACCTGTCGATCATCGTCTGTATCAGTGGGGCCACAGAATACCCCGACTGAGACGGGTTCATGAACTCAAACAGCTGACAGTTGATGGTGCAGTCGTGAGAGTTCACTTCTATTCCGTAGGGGATGTACACGCCTCCCTTCTTCCTCAGGAAGTAATCAATTCCTAAAGGGAAAATGAAAGAAAATAAGTCATTTTAAATCCAATCTTTGATCTGTTAGAATCAAAATACAATTGTAAATTCGCTCATGTCATAACTCTTTTCATGTGCAAAAACAAAAACAAATTTTCGAATTCAAGACACGGAATAAAAATTACTAAAAGAGTACATAACAGTATGATTCTCTACCTACCAATTACGTCAGTTTGGGCACCGATACCCCCTTTCTCTTCAATCGTCAGGGCGTTTTCGTGGCGGATAATGCTTTTTAGGATATTAGCAGATCCCTTTACTACAAGTTTCTTGATCCGCTCCATGTCGTTTTCCAGGCCCCATTCGAGCATGGTGGATTCATATGACTGGGGCTTTGTGTTGTCGCCATTGATTGGTTCATTTTTCTTTCCAACTCCACAAATAAGAGTCGTCGTGACTGGTACATCGTTAGGTCCACGGCAGACATTTGCCCGAAGACGGAAAGAATAGTCCCTCATTAATTCGCTATCTGAAACCAGAAACAAAATTTTCTGGTCAAATTTTTATTCCTATCAGAGTGGTCGCAAATACATTATCAGACATAATCAGTGAATAAAAGAGCAAATCAGTTTTGGATTTTCTATTGAATATACGAAAAATTTGAAGCATATAGCAATGATGAAAGATGTTGAAAGCTTCCGTTAATTTTATCACAAAAGGTCGAATTGATCTGAAATTCTGACCGATTCACAAATCAGAATCTTGATGCCTGAATCCATATCAAACTCGAAACGAATCAAAAATTTTTGACGGATGAACGAAAGAAGAATTTCAAGAACGTTGAAGTTACCTTTCATTATGATAAAAAAAAGTTCCGACCTACCATTTTCATCTGGGCCGCAGAAGACCTCTACCAAAATCCCGTCCCCCGCGTCCAACGCCATATACAGCTGAATGGCAGCATCAGTGATGCGCTTAGGTTCATTTCTAGGGTGAAAAGTTACCCCCACACTGCCGTGCCATTTTACTCCAGAGGGTTTTACGACAATCTGTGTAGCAAAAGAAAAAAAATATTAACTAGTTGTTAATTAAGTTGTACATGGAATGGGACATGCATATCGTTTGATTACGGACAGAAAAAAAACTTGCCATATCTGCGGTTTCATCCAGACGGTTCAAAAATGAGAGAATCTCCTCTTGGATAACATTTTCTATTCCTTCCTTAGACGATAGTTTCACAACCTTTAGTTTCGCGTCATTCGGTATATCATACTTAAGAGATACTTTGTAGGTAAAGGCCAGGGTAGCTGGATATGCGACGCCTGCTTCCGCCATGATGATTCTGGTCCAAAACTTGTCGTCTGTTCTTCTGACTAGCTTCAGAGAACTTGACATCGGACATTCAAGGTTGACCTCCAAATCTTCACCATCACCCGTTTGACCATCAGTGATAGATCGAGTGAAGAAATTCACGAAGTATGTCACACGCCTGGGTGGATCAAAAACATCGATGAACGACCTCCCACCCGATTCGAAAGATATGGCCTTGTGGACGAGCAATTTGTTCATGGATGGGTCAAGGTCACTCGGAACGACTGTAATCCAGGACTTAGACATGACAAGAAGCATATCTCCGGGACATCTCCGACCGCCCTCCAGTAAAATGGCCATGCATTCGACCGGTGACGCCAAGATGACGATGGAGATTCCGGATCCAGGGAGGGAGGTTCTAGGGTCAGTGGTCCTATCTTCCGTTTCCGGGTAATTGGTTTCGTACAATGTATACTGCAGGGCGTCGTAATAGTTGTATATATGCTTGTCATTTTCGGGGGCCTCTTTGACAAAGTCGGGGGGAGAGAGATTCACGTGTCTATTCCAAGCACAATAAGAACCGAGGGCAGTGGTATACTTGTCTGCAGTCAGCTGTTTTAGAAAGAGCGTGGCGAGCGGGTATTTCTGAAAATGTGAAATAAACTTCATTAAAAAAAAGTACATGCGTTCACTTGTCATTCTGACGTACGTGAATAATTTATTTTGCTCTGGTGGCAAATACTAAGCAGCAATATATTTGTAGGGTTGAATCATAGGAATACGACTGCGTTTTACAAAATAACTTACAATTTTAAGGTATTAAACCGTTTCACTCATGAAAATCTACATGGAATGATCCGAAACGTGCACAATTGTTACAAAACCATTTATATAAAATAATTCATGTTTGTATGTTTTAATGGAATTAAGTTAAAACATTGGATAGCTTAAGAGCATTTATGTCGCTTGTTCTTTTGTAAAACTCAGTCCTGTTTTTCTTTGTTCAAGTATTCCTCTACAGAATAATCGAAGATAGCATCCGAGTCTCCACTATCATCTCGTGTCAAAGGAGTCTGACGCATTCTGACAAATTATGATCTAATATGCTATATATGTATTACAGTCATTATTGCAATATCACGATAAATAGGCAAGGCTGGCCAAAAATGCCTACTTACACACGTATAGCTATAGTCCAAATGCACGATGTTGATATATAAGGGAAACCAATTGAAGCTAATCGTATTTACAAGTAATATATAGGTTTCACAATGAATTTATTTTTGGTATGTAATGTTTTTTAATATGGAAAAAACTTCAGTAGCGAAGATCTGCACATTTCTCTCATGAATATGATTCAATCATTATCTATACATACAAATTAAACTGAGGATATTTGTTGCAGTTACTCTACTCATAGCAGATTTAATGTGTGGAAAATTCTTCGATTTCGGATGGGGGGAAAGATGTACAATTTGAATCTACATTCATTTGGCTTGAAAAAAAAAGGTTTACTAGAAATAACAATATTTGGCAATCATTTATTATGTCAGATAACATGTATCTCTTTGGTCCAAATTCAAAACATTCATTCATATATTAAATTGGCCGAAATTCTGATTATAAGAAAATTCAGCAATTGGGTTTAAAACATGCAAAATGAAGATAGTTTTGGTCGTTGAAAAAAAATGTACATCTACCGATTATTTTCTCCTATTTCTTAAGAAAACCGAGTGTGATTCATAGTTCTATAAAAATTAACAGGACTGAAATCTACACGATCCAGTTCTAACCACTTTATCGATCGATCGAAACCTTCAGCAACCTAAATAAAAAAATCACGGACTGCACGAAATAACCATGATGTCAGACTCAAATTCCCTTTATAAGACGACTTGGCCATTTCTTTTATATCTAACGTACTGATGTACATTAACAATAATTTACATACTTTTACCTACTCTTTTATTTCAATCATTTTTTTTAAAAGAAAGATATAAACTTTGATGATTCATGCGGGATGTGAAGGTAGCGATTACTGCTGGGTAAAAAATAACATAACCCGCTAACGCAGGTTATGCATTTTTTCTGCAATGAAGCTACCTTCATACCCGCAAGAATCACCAAAGAAAGCATTTTATTGTTTAAATGAACATTATGTAGCGTACCATGTTTGGAATCAATGGGCGGTTAGAATTTAGTACTGTAGAGTGCCGAAGGATGGGGGGGGGGGGGGGGAAAAAGGGACCCCAAAAAACTCGACCAAGACTTACCTTAACCTGCCTCGTACTGTCCTTGTTTTTAGCAGACATCCTGTTCTGTATGAAGAATGAATCTCGTCGAATTGATCTGTGAAAAACTTTTTTCAAAGTGAGAGTTTGTTTAATAACTTCGATTTTATAGTGAAATACTTTCAAAAATAAAAACCTACACGAGTAGATCGGATTTTGTTTTCTTTTGGTCGTTGAACCAAAAAGTAAGGCGTGTGGAATTAAAAATAACGGATCACTTAGAATAAGAAGGTGAAAAACAAGTTCTAGAGGGCCAAATAAAGAAACGGGGGTGTTTTGTAATCTATCATAAAGTAGCAAGTTTTTAAAGTACAAATTATTCAGTTTATGTGTGTGCGAGAGGTTTTATTTATAGATATATTGGTTTTTTCTAAAGATACAAGGGACGTAATTGATATACCTGAATAAATTATATGTACCATCCAAGTGAAAGTGTCTGTTTTAAAGCATAAAAAATGGATATATATATCAGTAAGGGGTGACTAGTAAACCAAAAATTTTTTCTTCCACCCCACCCCCCCCCCCCCCCCCCCCGGAATCTATTGTCTCTTTAGAATGGTGTAGATCTACATTTCAACAAGTCTGCGCATATTTACAGTCATTTTCTCATTCTGATAAAAGTTCTGTAGGGTGAGATGGAAGTGTTGTGTGTGTGTTGGGGTGGGGGTGGAGGGATTTTGAATGACACATGTTAAGCAATACAATAGAATCTCTGAATATAGAGTAAACTGAATGCTCAAAAATACGTTCTAACTAGTTCAAACCAACTGCAAAACAAGTACACGAGTTCGTTCATATGAGTTATAATAAAACCTCCTCTCTCTCTCTCTCTCTCTCTCTCTCTCTCTCTCTTTCTCTCGTTTTCGGCAATCATAACAAATGCATACCATGAACAAATCGAAGATTACATGTATCAATTATAATAAAAATGTTTGACACTATATTAACAGCTCTCCGGTCTCTCTTTCTCCCCTCTCTCTCTCTCTCTCTCGCTCGCTTAGGCAATCATAACAAAGGCATACCATATTCAAATATCTCTCTCTCTCTCTCTCTCTCCCTCTCTCTCTCCAGAAAAAAGATCTCATTTGTAATGTTAGGCCTATAGGCCTAACGTTATAAAATGCTTAGTTCGTTGTTGTCATGCAAAGCTAAAATATTGAACAAAACAAAATGGGCTATATATTTTTTTTTCAAGGCGAATACCTAAAGCTATACTAAAAATTTGGATAATTAAATAAAAATGCAGAACTATAATTCCTTCAACGTAGCGTATTCATAATTCTTACCTGTGCAGTGGCCTTATAAATGATAGTAAACCGATTACGTCAAATTTAAAACAATATTACATCCATGACGTCAGATAGACAGATGAACTCCCGAATTCTGGTGTATGATTAAACTATCGTGTGTCGATTAATATAATTCGTTGTTTGTTACACCTTTTCTTCGCCGCTTACAATCCAGTAATAACATTGCCTGTGCATTGCCGCTTCTATTTGTAAGGACTTGAGCATATCGATAAATCTCCCGGAATCTGGAAATAACTGCTCTCGACTGGACGCTTTATTTAGAACGCAGGAACTTTTTTTTTCAGAAGACGGCGTAGTTCAAGTCAAGGGTGAGAGGGTCGTGACCGCATGGAATTTTATTCAAAATTTAACAGTATTTATTCATTAGTTCATCAAGACAAATAAAATGTCTACACAAAGTGTTGATCACTAGGCACATGTGTAGATCTATGTGCTGACGTGACTACATTTTATATCGATCGATTTGTGTTGCCGCTGACAGACTATTTCTTGTAGAACTTAGCAAACCAGGATATATGCTGTCAACATATTTAAATTCTCGCATTAAACTCTTACTGTGCTAGAACTATTTGATATCATTTCTCTATGACGGGGTAAACATTATATTACAAAGAAGCGCGTGTGCATTGTAAACTTACATAGCTTTGTATACAACAATTACATGAATTATATCTTACCATTCACTTGTGAAAATCGTTTGCTGAAAATTCTTTTAAACATGGTAGAAATTAGTTCTGTGTGAGTTCATATCATTAAATCAAATATATCATGCTCCATCGTTTTGATAAGAGTGATAAAAAAATATCTGTATAAATAGTAAATATGAAATACATTTAACTATACATATGCAAATATATATATTTACATCAATTATCTTTACACATACCTTTCGCTATTGATAAGATAAATTGCACTGTCACCAGTTTATTTATAATTTGGGGAGCTACCTTTCTTGTACCCACATTCAATCATTTTTTCTTCCCCGGTGAGGGAGGGTATCAAATATATAGGTGTTTTCAGAAATGTCAACAGTCAATACGTATATATCTATAAGATAACGCTTATCTTCAAATTCATCATGTGTTTTACACTTTCAATTTGAATTCTAATTTCTAGTGTTTTATCAGCTGTTTCATTTGTTTGTGAGGGTAAAATTTATGATAAGAAGACGTGGACTTTAGTATGCAGACAAGGGGATATCAAATATCTAAGCAGCACAATTATATGTAATAAATTTACAAAAATTTAAAAAAAAAAATGCAATTCGTGAAAAACTTACGACAGAGTATTTGCAAGTCAATTGAACAATGCAAAAAGTCGTTTGAACGTATTTGCCAATCAATAGTCTGATATTTCATGTACCGGCACGTACATAATTAGCATCGTTTTTTAAATATGGGTTGGGGGGGGGGGGGGATTGTCTAGCAATTAAGGAATAAGGAATCATTCTTTGAGTATTATGAGATCAAATACAGTCGAAGGTGATCAAATCCAATAAGGCCGAACGGCTTTGTAGAAAAAATAAAGAAGAAGAAAAAAAAGTAAAATGTAACTTGACCAAACCTCACATCCCTAGTTGGGGTAGGGGTGGCAGTACCTTCTTATTTTAAAATATGGTCAACATACCAACGTTCGAAATTCAAAATAATTATTTTCAATGTTCGAAAAAAGTGTATGGGGTAGTTCGCATAAATCTGTTATAAATTGATTCAAGCATACGCATTCAAATATATTTTATATGTTATATATAAGAGGCTCCTGGAGAATGTTGACAAATATGATCTTCCAAAGATAACAATCTATAAACCTTTTAAATAAAACAATTAATTTGGACCAATTATACAAACACATGTACACACTCTCTGTAATCAATAATAGTAAACAAGATCCGCCACATTTGTTTGACTTCGTCAAAAACCCTATGTTGATTATATGCAACTTGTGCGGGTCCAGAAATTTTGTAAGAGGTGGTCCGAGGGATAACTGTGTTTGCCGGGGGTGGGGGGGGGGGGGGGGGGGGGGGTCGGACCACCCCTCTAGATCCGCGCATGTATACTCAGGACGAAGCGTAATTCCCACAATGCATTTTTTAAGTGCACATACACCTTTGCACACCTTCGAAGGGCAACGAACTTAAGTGCTCTACTTTTAGCAAAACAGTCTTAATTGCTTGTAAAAAAAACAACTGATAGAAAGTTTTGTAGCTGAAAATGACCTTGTTTATTATCAGTGAATGGCCATGGATTTTCGTGCAACACGTGTGCGGTATGTTAAATATTTGAAAAATTCTTATCTCTGTATGAGATTCACTGACGATTTGATTGTTTGTGTTAAATAAACGATACATTAAATTGTAAAACAATCATTTGTTACTATTTTTTTCTAAAATAAAATCGGATAGACGACCTCGGGAGCTATATACCAGACCTGTATACAGACCTGCGGCTAGCTGTTTCACAGAACATTTTGCATCTTTTGTCAATGTCATTCACTTGGGATCGTCGATATAACCTAACCCCACCCCACAACCCCACAACAAAGAATTGAAATGGTAAGGTAAGGTTATTTGTGTCGAACCCATTTGGTCGATATGAAACTTGATCAGAGGCCAGTATCAGCGTAGGTGACATTTCTTGTGGAAAATCTTGGGGGTCAACAAGGGTAAGGATGATTGGGTTCAATGGCCTTGTTTCTCGATACATGTAAACATAACTTAGTCATGAAAAAAGTGCCGGTTACCGGTCCATTGCAATCCAATATCGAAAGTGCATGTAACTGGAATTCCCCCGATTTTGGCAACGTCGGTGTAAACGCCGCGCGCAGTTAAAACTAGTTTACTCCTACATTCAAAACAAACAAGTGTTGATCGCGCGATCTATTCCGGAAGATTTGCTAAATTGAGAACAAAGGAATGTCTTTTTTACACTAGTATTGGTTTATTATTGACAGACGTGATCTTGAATCATTTTTAAGCTTTGTAAATGTTTAAAATTTGTTGGGGGGAGCGGAAATTCAAACTTATTCACACAATAAAATTACCGATAATAGCCCCCCCCCCCCAGAGAGAGAGAGAGAGAGAGAGATTTATATAAAAAAGTTGCTGTCTTACCTCAGGAAATCCTGCTTTAACAGTTTAAGATAAATCCCCGGTGTATCGTGGTGCGAGCGCCCACAGAAATGACGCTGTGATATCAACTCAGTGTTCATTTTCATGCCTTATTTCTTCAAAG
The DNA here is from genome assembly GCA_016163765.1 of Magallana hongkongensis. NCBI lineage: Eukaryota > Metazoa > Mollusca > Bivalvia > Ostreida > Ostreidae > Magallana > Magallana hongkongensis. The sequence continues at coordinate 32,659,060 of WFKH01011581.1, read as the reverse complement.
TTTACGTATATATATATACATGATAGTTAACACTTCTCGTGTCTATCCTAGCAGTTCTTGACGTTACACGTTCAAGGGGAACTTCTTTCCTTGGAAATTTTGCTTTTGATTCTCGGTTATAAAGTTCGCATACAATTATGCCTATTAGGTTTTTCTGTCTTGATAAAACAACAAGTTTATAATAATTTGTCCACTTTTTTGATGTGGATCGTAGTCCTGTGAATTTCTTTAATATCATGTTCTGCAATCATAATTCTAGGGGAAAAAAATGCAATTAATTACAGTATAATGTTTGGTCAGCTGCAGGACTGTAGCTACCGGTCTGAAAAAAATTCGGATGGACGACCTGGGAGCTACAGTTCGTGCGTGTTAAAAATTAACAATTTACGGCGCACAAAAAAAATGCGCTATAGTTTGCCTTATTTTCACACAAATTCTGTGGAAATATTAGTACCATTAAATTCTTCAGGCAATTTACTACTGATATCGTTACTTTATATACTTGCCTCATACTTTCTCTTAAACACGCTAACCGACCTCGGAAAATGAAGTATGTTAAATTCTCGTGCAGATCGAGAGTCGCCATTTTTACATGTAAACAAACTGCACCACTTCACTTTACAGGGCTGGTGATGGTGTTTAAAAGAATATCAGAGACAAGTAAAGTGACGATATCTGTAGTAAAATGTCCGAGGGATTTTTTTGGTATCAAATATTTTTACAGAATGTGTTCGGAAATAAGATTAATCAGTCCAAAACTAGTGCATTTTTTTGTGCGCCGTAAATTGCAACGCTTTAACACGTACTGTAGCTCTCGGGTCGCCCATCCGAATTTTTTCAGACCTGCAGCTATGGTCAGATAATACCTCTCGAGAGTGTCTCTCTCTTTCAGGTTGGTTTTGTATGTTTAAATTGTTGATGAATGTTTGAAATATATTTGGCATGTTTTCAAGGTCTCTAAATTACACAAATTGTAGAATCCAATCCGTTTACAGAATGACCAGATCTTTGAGTGAGATTGAGATAACGCAGGTGTAGTCTAACCTACCAATCCAGGATCCATCATGCAGTCAAGTCATAACTCACATCT
>WFKH01011581.1:32643439-32657570 GCA_016163765.1 Magallana hongkongensis | reverse complement strand
CAATTTTTACGGCCGCAGCAGAATTATTAACATTTGAATGTATTGAAAAGATTTCTATATTTTAAGGTGCGTGGGACGCCTTGCAATATCATTATAGCTGAAAGTACATCAGAATCAGTAAATAATCACCGTTTTAAAGTTTCAAAATTGTACAATATTTGTTTAAAACTTCCAAGATTCAACAAGTTCAAAAGTGTGTTAAAAAATAATGTGTGAGAAAGTTAGGTCCAATATGGAAGTGGATAAATTAATACTACTTGCAGCAGCGGATCCAGTTTATGTGTGTGTGTGGGGGGGGGGGGGTTGACTCCAATACACCGGAAGTTTCGCTAGGCTGAATCGATTTGGTTGACGCTCAAAGAGGAATAACTCTAAAAACAATAACAGAGAAAGCTAGAAACAAAGAAAGGTGGACGGGACCAAAAATTGGAAAAAAAACCCCAAACAAACAAAAAAAACTAAGCTGTGATTTTAAATTCAACATTGTGTGTCTGAAATCTTCTTTGATGTGATTGCAGGTTATTTAAGATAACAAAAAATCATGGTAAAAGTAAATGTGTCTGTTAACGTGAATGGTTGAGAGGATTAATCATATTAAATGTAAAATTATCGTAGAGTGATATTATATTTATTATTATAAGAAATGAATGTTACAGATGGACAAACACACTTGTATTTCAATCTATTAAACATATAGATGCGGGAAAATTCTTGTGTTTTCATACAACAATGAAAAATAGATATGCCTAATCGGAACTGGTTATTTCTGGTTATAACTGGAAAATTCAATATGCCAGCTGCAGAAAATGACTAATATGAAACGCGAAAAGTTGAATGTGCTTTATGACAACGCACTTTGAGAAAATTACGCACTTTGAAAATTAAAGTGCGTTAAATTTGGGACCAAATCACCCCACTTTGAAAAAAAACAGTGCGTTATGAAGGTAGATCAATATTTTTTTTATTATTGAGACACTTAACGCACTTTGAAAAATATGTATCAATCACATATTATGGATTTTGATTCTAATTAGCTGATAACTTGTAAACACTTGTATGAATATGATTTACCGTCTTTGAGAACTTTTGACAACAAAGATACAGTTCAATTTCCAGTACATCATTCAAATTAATTACAGGAAGAAGATCCCCTACCCCTCATCTTTCTTTCCCAAACATAATATTCAGCAAACTAGAGTAAACGTTACAGAACTAAAAAAGGGATAATCTTTGCTGTAATGATATTGAAAAAAATGAGCTGGCCAAACAACAGTTTCTTCCATGGTATCAGGGAAAATCTGTAGGCGTCTAAACATAAACCCTCTTCTTAAATTCAAACCAAATGTAAAATCACTTCCTTACAAAGTTAAAAGAGTTACTTTGTACAAACATTAAAATATTATCGACTAAAACATTAAGCATTCTTGCAATGATATTCTAAAACATCTACATTCTATTTACATATTTTTGTCATCATGTTTGTTCATAAGCATATAAAATTTAAGCCATTTGAAACATAAGTTATACATTGATCTCCATAAAATAAATCGTTTCGTTTCTGGCATAGTCCACTTATAAATCCCCTTTAAAGGAGTAAATTTGCTGCATACATATCACTAGCTAAAGAAATGAAAAAATGGCAGGACAGTTTGCTAAGCGATGCAGTTCATGTTCTATTTGGATAGTATAAATCTCACGAGTTGTTCTTTTGAAATACTTAAATTGTTGAACTATGTGAGATTATGAGAGAAAATGTTTAATTGGGAAACTGTTTATCAAACTTGCTCATTAGAATCTCTTGTGTTCTTTGTTTAATATATCCCATTGAGCTAAACAAGGATAAAATAATAATATTATATTTTAAAAGTATCAAGTATTTCGTACAGGTGCTTGAGGACAGGACCCCCTCCACCCAACCCCCGAATTCTACCCCCGGGGAAGTTGACTCTCCTTTTTATAGAAATTTCTTTAAAGTCATGTACACAACATTTCCCATTTCATATAGCTGAAAATTAACTGAAAATAAATAATTTATGTAAAACTATCTCAATCATGCTTAAGCAGGATTTTAAAATGCGGGGGGGGGGGTTACATAAATCTATTATTTTCCTTTAATTTTCAGATATTTGGAAAGGGACATGGTGTGTAAATGCTTCAAAGGGATTTCTATGAAAAGGAGAGTCAACTACTCTGGGGGTCTAAATCTGTGGGGTGGAGGGGGTCCTGTCCTCAAGCACCTGTGGTATTTCGCCCAAACACTGCACAATTGCGTTAATATCGACGATATAAACGCAATATGAAATTTTAAAAAAAATTCAAAGGGCATTAACTTGGTCCTAAAATTAACAAACTTTGAATTTTTTTTTACACTGATTGATAAGCTTGCATCTCACGCACTTCCACCAATATAATGAAAATGTAAATACCATAATAGACTTTATGCTTTAATTTGATGTTTCAAAGGTGTTTACATTTTCCGATGTCCTTGTGCGTTATCATTACAAATAAAATTAAGTGGACAGTTTATTCCTCAAGACACCGGTATTTCGGACACGATAAAAGCGTGTTCAAAATCACGTGTTTATATGCATGTGTCTGATTTACACAGTGAAAAGTACGTAAAAAAACGCCCAATATTTTCAATCAAGCAATCATAGGAAACTTTCCAATGCAAATATTGGAAATCTGGGATTATGGCGCTCATAAATCGACTGCAAACACGTGGTGGTACACTGTACCAAAGCCATGGATAATTACACTATATTCATGATATTAAAAATACTTTGTTACAATAGACAATAGATTGAATAACAACACCCCCCCCCCTTGGACTGGACTTTTTTTTCTTAGTTAGTACATTTACATTTTTATCATAGGGTGTATTGTATGATACAGTATCATATCATACTATACTACACAATATTGTACAATATGATACAATACGATATTATATCATATGATATAACATGATATATAAAATACTATATGATACAATTAACATTGTATTGTATCATATGACACAATATTGTATCAGGCAGCACAATATGATATTGAACATATGACATGATACAATTTTGTATCATGATATATTGTATTATATCATTCAATACGATATTGAATATGATATTGTATCATATGATGTTACAATATCTATTGCATCAAATGATACAAATTGTATCATATAATACAATATGATACTTTACATATCATGCAATATCATAGGAATAGGAATCTTATATTAACAATCACATCCAACAAGCAAGTTTGAGAGAGGTAGGAACAGGTTTTCTTAGCATCCTTGATAATGGAGAACAGGCTCTGTATATGAAGCTAGTCAAATCTAAAGTTACATGAACCATGAAAAATGATCAGGACTGCATTTTCTTCCAACAATCAACCCTGCTTTGAACTACCAGTACTCAAAAAACTAACACCTGCCCCAGCATCCAGATAATCAAGATCAAGTTCTGAAGTTTCCTCTGTATTACACATCAATAGTTATATTGTAACAGTCCAAGTCTGATTGGGTATGAATCACTTCATAAAGTATTCAGCTCCAATATCTTGACACAATTTGAGTTGTTTTAAAATCTTAATCCTGCTTAAGCATCTGGATAATCAAGATTACCCTCCATATCTGAAGCTACCTTTGTGATTTATATACTTAGTTGAATCAACCATGCTTCAAAAACCTTAACCTCTTCCAGCATCCAAAACATATGGCTCAAATTTAACCTCCATGTCTGTTGAGTGCATCAGTATCAAAAGATGCATTATTCATCCAAGTTTGGTGAGGATAGAACCAACAATAACTTATATATGGCCATCAAAGGGCACCTGCTCCACTTTAACCAGTTCCAAAAACCTAACCTCTTCCAGCATCCAAAACATGGCTCAGATCTAGCATCAAAGTACATGTATGTTGACCATGTGCATCAGTATCACAAGTTGCATCATCCATTCAATTTTGGTGAAGATAAACCCAATGATAAATTAGATATGGCCATCAAAGGACACCAGCTCTATAAACTTTAAACTGCTCCAAAAACTTTAACCTGCTCCTTAAGCATCTGACACCTTTGGCTAAGATTCAGCAGTCAAGCTTGTCAGGACGTATTTAGGTATCATAAGATGCACCATACATTCTGGTGATTGTTTGGTGAAGTTAGAACCAGTAATAAATTAGATATGGCCATCAAGTTAGGACCAGTAATACCGGTAACTTAGATATAGCCATCAAAGGGCACCTGCTCTAAAAACTTTAACCTGTTCCAAAAACCTCCAGCGTCTGAAATTCATGGTCCAGATTCAGCATTCAAGTCTGTCAAGTGCATAGGTATGCCCAGATGCACCATCCATGCAAGGTTGGTTAAAAATAAGACAAATAATAACTTACAAGTAGATACAGAAGCTACTCCAAAACCTGGACACCAACGCCGAGGCTTAAAACATAAGCTCTCCGCTGCTTTGTCTTGGTGAGCGAAAATTCGTCTGCAGGTTGCTTAATGCCGGTGTATACCTGAATTCATATGCGGACAATTTAAATAAAACTGGTTGGATAGTGATTTAGTTTTGTCAAAACCTGCACAGCCACAATCAGAATTTTTAAAGAAAGAAGGGAGAAAGTACGCAGCAGTAAAATATATTAATGCACTCGCTGTCATTTACATAGAGGAAATGTCTGGGATGAATCCAGAATTTGAAGTTAACTAAGGGGTGCAAGCTGATTAGGCAGGGGGTGCGAGGATGACTCCAAGGCAATGTCCGCATGAAGGTCCAGTTGGCAAAGTTATGACCCACCAGAAATTTTTGGATTCTAGAGCTTTCATGGTGCAAAAACTTACTGGTAGTTTAAGTAGGTACATGTAGATACTAGTATTATGTGTATTACCATTTCTAGTCAGGGTTAAAATAAGAATGCAACTTAAAATATTGGCTGGAAATATCAAAGACCTTGGGAGATGAAGACAGAGGCAATGTAGGAAACACAATTTTTTTTTTAATTTCCACATTTTATCCGATATAAAAGGGTGTAAATCAATTCTTTTTTACACAGTCTGTAAATTTAATTAAATGTTTTTAGAAAGTCGTACAATCTGTTCGAGTTCTGGTTTTGAAAGTCAGTCCTGGAGTCTGTAAATTTATAATTAAATTTTTTTAGAAAGTCGTAAAATCTGTTCGAGTTCTGGTTTTAAAAGTCAGTCCTGGGTTTCTAAATATTTTAAAATGCCAATGACCCGCCTAAATAACAGTGGTGGGTTTTTTTATTAAAAAAAAAATTAAACCAAAGTTGTGCATTATGTTGAATAACTCGACTTATTTCTCAACAATGCCATAGCATATACATGACAAACTGTACAGTACATTCTGCATAAATTTTTTATTAAAAAGTTAAGAGGGCAAAGGAAGATTTAAATAGTTTGATGTTCTTGAAAGAATCATTTAGTGATGAAAATTATTGATATTCAGAAAGTATAATTTCAGAAGGATATGCTGCAAAACTGTCCAGAAATGCTGGAAACTATCAGAGTTAGTGTTGACTCACAAACATATTGACTTTGTGATTACTATAGCTAGGGCATTAAAATCTTAAATAGTTTAATTTATTCTTAGTTAATTTCAGAGTTATGATAAACGAGTAAAAATAAAGAATTCGTCTTTTTTTAAATTGAATACATATACTGCTGTATCTTGATAAAATAATTGCCTAGTTCTATATACCTGTACTAATTATAGCTAATACATGTATGTAATAATTAATATAAGATGGAACAAAAAACCAAGAATGCTGTATTTCCAGTTTATTTCTAATCCAAACTTCATTCAAGTCAGAAGATCACGATTCCAGTATTGCAAGAGGAATCATTCACTCTCTGTAACATATATAATAACTCAAATTGAACCAGATCTTCAACAAAATCCTATCCTGAATAATATTAACAGACGATGGGATGATTCAATGAAGAAATATAACTAAATATAACACATCTAATGATGGAAATAACATTTTACAAATTATACTGATTTGATTGCACTATGAAATAATGGTCATGGTTTGCCTAATGTTACAAAACATGGAATAAAAATGATGTCTTGGGTAAAAGGAATGCACAAGTTTAAATTTAATTTTTTAAAACTCAAGTTAATCAAAATGCCATTGATATTAGTGGTAAATTTTTGTGAGATTTCTCTCTCAGACAATTATAATAACAAAATCTATGAACTTTCTTCATAAAAAATCCAGATCATTAAATTTCTCATAAGAACATCAAACTATGTATTCATCTTCACTGAGAGCGTTCAGTATTGCATCGTGGCTCATAATGTTGCCATTAATCTCGGACTTCCTGGCTTTAATGGTCACAGTTCTGTGGGAGGTTAGTTCCTGGAGAACACTGTTCTTCTTCTGCAGGTCCATATACATAGTAGCTAGCTGCTTTTTCAGGTTGTCAATCTCTTCATTTTTCTGTTCCAACGTTTCCTCCTGACGAAAGAAAAAAAAATATTAGAGTTACCTCCCTTGCATTGAAGGTTTGTATAATTTGTGCAGAAATCCAATGCTTTGTAAAGTGACCCCAAATTTTTAGGTTTTTATCACAAAACATATGAACATGATCATAAATAAAAGCAATGAATACTGGAGTTTGATAAAGGTTAAAAGGGCATGAGGTGAAAATTTTTAAATTTCATCATTAATAATGCTCAACTTAAAAAAGTATTTCTAATTGTCAGTCAAAATGTTGAATTATAGGTGAGATACAGAGCTCACAAGTCTTTGTTATGTAAACAAGGCTTGTGCCATATTTTTGTTTACATAGGTTTAAAAGTTTTGTAAAAGTTTCTAGTAAAGTTTCTTTTCAAACAAATTGTTTTCTATTTGCAATTTAGTTATCAAACATTTAAAAGGATCTAGTGTTTGTCAGAAAACAAAAACATGGCAGTAGTCTTAGCTAGGCATTGTAAACAATGAATTTCAAAATGGAAAAAAAAAATTTAATTCGAAAACTTTCTTAATTCAAATGAATTAAGAGCCAACATTTTTCAAAAGTTAAGAAACAATGTCAAATGATTCAACTTTAGTTTAATGATTCCTTAATTCCTGATCATATTTTACCTCTTTCTCCTTCTCTTCCTTTGGTCGAGCCACCAGCAGACGGATATCCCCAGGCTGAGCCTGAATGGCAGCTTTCAGGGAGACTGCAGGGATCGCCATAGTTGTAGCACCATTTACCTGTAAATGTATTCATATTTCATCAGATTTGCAATGTTTTTCATTCAAACCAAAACAAGATACACTCACCATATATTCACACCTTTGCCCAAAATTAAATCAACCACCCAGCAAAATAAGCTTGAAAAAATATTCTTAAAATTTTTGATGTTTTTCAATAATGTTTAAAAAAAATCTGTGACAGCTAGAGAACTTTCATCTCACCTCAATAACAATGTCTCCTTTTTGTATCCCCTCAAAGTCACATCCAGCTTGAGTGGTAACGCTGGCAACCGTTACCATGGTGAATGTAGAGGAGGTACTGACAGCCGCATTCTTCACAGGGGTAAAGGCACTTCCTGGGCCCCCAATGGTGGCACACTTACCCTGAGGGGTGGAGATAGCAATAGCATCTCTTTTGTCTAGTTTAATGTTAGAGAGCACAATGGAGCAGTCGGAAAATGTAATAAAGTCAGAGGCAGGGAGATTATCACAGAGTTTTAGGTACAAAGGGTGCAGGTCATAACTTTGGAGTAATTGGAACAAACTAGGAACCTTTGCTCCCACATTCTGTGGAACAAACACAGTGTCCGGTTGATTGTTTCTAGGAAAGAGGGGTCCCTGACTCTGGAATTCCTGCTTGATGCACTCTTGGCAGCCATTATGATACTCCTCATAAACGTTTGAAATGTCGGACGGGTTTGGTTCCACGGAATCATAATTCATACCTAGCCTGATTTCCCTTCCCTGTACATTGACATAATCATGGTTAAATACTTTTGGAGTTAACTTATTCTGCACGTTGTAATTGGCTGATGCAGGCACAGCCATTGAGGTAGACACATAGGTATTATTATTGTTATTCAGTCCTGAGCTTTCCGAGGAATATTTCACCTCTGATTTATTGCCCTGTGTTTGATTCACTGGTCCGGCTTGGCAAGACGTAGTATATTTTGATTTCAGTGTGTGTGTATCACAGTCCAGAGCCGCACTGTTTCCTGTAAAGTTGACAGGTTGTGGACTGGAGAATTGTTTGACAGAGGAGGAAGAACCACCAAGTATCTTTTGATTGTAAGGGTTGGATGATCGGGGGAGAGTATTACTGTATGAAAGCCCTTTGGAGGTAGGAGTGGAGTGGGAGGGGTAGTTCTCTGGGGAGAAGTTCTCCATCAAATCTTTTCTAGCCGAGTTGTCTGAGGAGATGGTTTTCACCAGGTACTGATGCTCTGCACTCTTTGGTACAGGATGTCCAGCAGACATTGGCATTGTAGACGGATGCTGCTGAGAATTGTCCAGCACTTGCTGAGTTGAAGACACAGTGTTGTCTTGTATTCTGATGCCAGAAGTCTGGGCCGACAATGGTCTCATTTTTGGAGCTTTCTCATTCAAATTTGCATCTTTGGGAGCATTTTGTTTCACATTTTGAGTGTTCAATTCGCTTTGAAGTGAGAGAGAATACCTTCCTCCTTTTTCACTCTGCATATTTGATGCTGAATTCCTTCGCATCACATCATGAGATTTGTCTGAATGAACATTGTTTGGGTAGAACACTTGTCGTTCAGCAGTTGGAGATTTGACCTGGGCAGTGAATGACCTATTCATCTGAGGTTGAGAATGATGATTTTGTACCACGGCACTAGTATGTTGCATGGCTGGTGGATTGCTATTTGGGTACATATTGTTTCTAGAAATAGGTTGCTGTTTTGGGGATCTTTGATGTAGCTGACCGTTGAAGAAACTTCTATCCGTTTCTTGCTTTGGAACACCTCCTTGTCCATAGCCATTTAATTTGTTAGAGGAGTAGAGGTTGTGGGCTGATATCTGTAAGCTTCTGGTGTAAGAGGAAATATCACTTTCCGCATCTGTAGTGAGATATCCCGAGTCCACTGTACTGCTTAGTGACATCAGTGTAGCTTGTCCAGAGTCACATGACCTAAGTGTCGTCTGCCCAGAATCACAAGATCTCACACTGGAAGGCAGAGAAGAATGCACATTCCCATTGAAAGGTACTCCACTGGCATTTATCATATGACAGTCTTGAGTGTTAATGTCTGTGAAGTGATTGTGTCTAAGAGTTTTGGATGAATGTCCATTGAAAAGCTCTGACACTTCTTTATCAGATGGTGTGTTTGTTTGGGAGTCAGTTTGTGACACACTTTCAGATTCTGGAGAAAGGAGAGATTGCCTGGATACAGAACTGCAGCTATTGCTGCTGTGTAAAGATACTCGCATCTTTACCATCTCAGAGAATTTTTTCTTCTTGTCACCCACTTCCTCGGAACCTTTTGGCACAACTGGCAGTGTCCGTCTAGGTCTGTTTGGTGTTTTCACAGAACTCCTCGTCGATTGGCTGCTTTTATCAGAAGAATTGTCTTCCTCCCTTTCAGTTTTTGCCATGTTTATTCCATGTTTGTCAGGCAACAGGTCAGCCTTCAATGCACGTTGCACATTATTCAGAGAATTATGAGAGCTCTCTTTCATCAGTTGTGAATGACTATTGGATTTGTAGATGATTGGCTGTGTGGAAGTCCCATTGACTTCCGGGGTGGATGACATTACATCGCTCTCATCCCCTACCTGAATGATACTCTGTATCTGACTCTCTATGCTCTGTTTGCTTTTACTGCCCTTGGGGCTCTTTCCTTGACTTTTTACGTCAATTTTCCTTTTAGCATAACCGGTTCTCTTCTGAAGACTTTTCTGACCAGCTAAAGACAAGTTCTGAATGCTCTCGGCTTTCCTCTGACCCACAATGGACAAGGTCAGACCGGTGGACAGGTCACCCAGGCTGTGGGAGCGGGGCACCGTCTCTTGGTCCTTGGATTCGTCCAGCTCTGATGTCAAAGTCGTATTGGCCTGGGCACTACTAGTCTCAGAGTAAAATTCATCACTTTTGATGGTACAGTCATCATCCTCTGGCTGTATGGTCACCAGTTTTTTAGGAGACTGGAAGTAGATATCACTATGGCTTTGGTACCGCCTTCCATCTTTGCGAAGATGTTGATAACCATTCTGCTCCTCCCTCGGTTGTGATCGTCTCAAGAAACTATTATGGTCCTTACGATCCAAGGATTTATACCCACTAGACACAGATAGGTCTGAGGCTGAATCATCCATCCTCCTCCAGCGATTTACATTGTTGGGTGGATGACTCAAGAATCCTCCATCGTCTGGTAAATTGCTTGGAGGTGACAAATCTCGAACAGGAGCTAAGCGATAATCGGACGATGGCTTTCTCTTCATCTGCATGAAACAAAATAGGAGCAATGTTTACTTATTAAACACCAAATTTATGTCACTATTTTTACAATTTTTCTGTTTCTGCAATCAAATTTACCTTTGATTTGAATTTTGAGCGGAAGTCCTCTTCATCCGTTTTGTGATAGATACCAGAATTTGATGGTGATGTTAGGTTTGACCAGCTCTGAGACTTTAGCATCTGTACAAAATTAAACTCCATTATTTTAAAAGATAAAACATTTTCAACATTTATACCACTGACATTTTCTTTTAAAACTGGATGGGTTAGAATATATTAAATTGGTAAAGGAAATTATTTATAGGTTATTTAAAAGATGAACAGAAATTACAAGAGATATCTCCTCAGCATGAATCTCACAGTCCTACTTTAAGGTGATTTAATTATTCAGCAGATATTATGCAGAAATCTTTTCTGCATTGGATAGTCAGACTTATTTAATATTTTCAAAGAAATGAGTGATTTATACACAGAAAAAATGTTGGGAAAGGGGGGCAGGTCAGTTTCAGTTTTTATTTTCTTATTTTTGACATCAATTTACAAACTCACTCGTGTAATGAGGACTGTCTCTTTAAACGAATGAGAACTGATCAATCACTAAGATGAATCCTTTTTTAATTGACTGGAATTACATAAAAATATCTACCACAGTGAAGAAGTTAGGCCCCACAGAAATCCTTATCAGCTATAATACATGTATTTCACATAAAATACCATGGTATGTGAAATATTGGCTTTGATGTATTACTAAAATAATGTAGAAACTCAAAAGAAGCACGTACTGTAGATTCCTAATTAAACGCGAGGAATTTATTTCCGCGTAAAATCGCGAGAAGCACCCTTCTCGGATTTTAAAATCTCGCCATTATTTTTTGAGAGTTGAAAACTATAAGAAATAAGGAAAAAAGTTCGACGTTCGCGATTTTATATTCTCGTGGTTTGATAGAAAACAGCGGGATCACGGAATTAAGTACTCCCGTAATATAAGGAATTTACAGTATTTTGGGAGGTATTGGGCGAGTTCAGTGTTTTGGTACCTGCTTGGCGGAGGACTTTGGTTTCTTTATCAGCATCAAGCACTGATCCTGACCATCCTCCAACTTCTGCAAAAGGTGAAGGTCATCCTTCAAAAATGAGTGCACTGGAATAAGAAAAAAAAACTTTGTACTTTTTTAAATATTAAACATTCAAAATGATATTTAGCACAAAGAGAACATCTCTTCAAGGCAAGGATTTCATCTTTATGTCTATCTATAAAGTTTGAAAAGCTGAGAAAATAGCTTGTACTTTAAAGTCTTGGATGTTGTACAGTAATATCAATCTCTCCATACCAATGATCGATATAGATAAGAACTCGATAACAGGAAGAAGTTTGCAAAAATTAGGATAAATATTCAATTCAAACCAAACTTGGCAGAATCTCTTTGGCCTTTTATATAGCCAACAGAACAAATTACTCCTGTTTACTACACACTGATATAAAATATGTGTATCTTGCATGTAAAAAATGCCACCAAACACAAAATCAGTACATAAATTAAATTATACATATCTTATACACCCCTGCGAAAGTGTTCGGAATGTTTTCTTTATCGTTGCTAAGTATGCAATAAATCCAGAGGTGTTCGAATAAAAGTTCACGAGACTTCCCCGAGATTTGTTCAGTTCCTGTGAAATTTCGAGCGGAAGTATAAGTGTTCGGATAATATTCTCAAAATACGTGAGTACTGGTCGTTTTTCATATCATATACTACTTTGATTTATGTTAAAACACGAAAATCTATTAAGATGTATGTCTTATTTCATCATCTAGCGGTTATTTAAATTAAACGATGATATTCAGAACAGAGTTATCGTTCGTGTTCAACCACTCTACACGTGTTTGAAAATATAAACATCGGATTGCTTAATAAAATCATAACCATGTTTGATGCGTGTGATGTGCAATACCATGCTTTTTAAAAAAAGAATGGGTGTCTGTTTTGTATAAAAACTTAGTATATCGAGCCATTTTCAAGGAACATGATTATAATATTATAGTCTGTTTCACTATTGATGCTATTACTAGGTCAGGCGCGGATCGAAAATTAATCCTTAGGGGAAATCGCTACTAAACATGTTAATCGTTGCAACAGCAGAAAAAAAACTATTTTTTCTATTGTCACATTTATTTCTAGAACTCATTTTATCCACCAATTAATGAAGATAAAGTTTAAAATCAATAATCGTCTAGATTTTTTATTTGATTACAAGTACCTAGATTCTATGAAATAGACTATAAACACGAGGCACGATTTTTACTGCGAAACTGAAAGGGTCAAATAAAACCACGTGGTCTAAAATTTAAATGACAATAACATTCACAGGGGTGTTATAGTATATGAAATAGATAAAATCTTAGAGATGAATAGAAGGAGGAAACAGCTACAAAAAGATAAATATACATCTCCAGGACAAACATATAGATTTTAAACTTTAAAAGGAAGTCTTCCTAATTTGATCATATATTACAATATTTAATTGGGGGAATACACATATATATAATAAAAAGATTCTTGTGATTGCATAACTTATGCAAACTGCAGGAATCTAAAAATTTAATTTTTAAATCATGTACACAACAGATAAATTATTAGAGCAGTGAGTCCGGGTACATGTAAAAATATAAAATGCATCAATATCAAAATGATGATAACAATATCATAATACCATAACCTAGCTAAACTTTTATAATTTTTTTTGACTAATAATTCATTAATTTCTCATATTAGTTAATTTTTGTATGCACTCACAGTGTTCTTGAATCCTCTGAAAATTTAGTTTCAACTCCAGAGCAGTTTTCGCAAAATCCAACTCAACACTTCTTGTGAACACCATGTTCAACCCTCAAGCTATACACTCAATGCATAGTATATATACCAGCAAATTCCCTCCGATAGTCTGCAGGGTCTTTTAAACATTTAATCTTGAATCGGGCACATGTACTTTTTCAGACTGTATTTAAAAAAATTGATTGATAAATGACATGGTGATCCCAGTACATAATTATGTTTATTTCATACATCTTTTTTGAACTATTAGCCCATTGCATTTGCATAATCCACCCACTGGTCAAGGAGAGACTTAATAGTTGACCATGTCAACATCAATGATTAAGCTGAAAATAAAGGCACTTGAGGCCTTCTTATGGTGAATTATGCCCTAATTCTGTTGATAATTAGAACTTTGCTATTGAGGATTGATGAGTTAACCAAAAAGTCACTGGCCTTATGCAAGCAATGACGTTCACAGGTGTAAGAGGATTTTTAAAACCATGTAAGGACATATACTTGCAATAATGCTTGTAGACCAAATGTGAAGAAAAGTCAAAGGAGTACACGTCGTTTCATTTCAATCACAAAAGAAGTTTTGTTTAGTTGATTGCATAAAATAATTTAATTAGCACTGACCATTGTATGCTTTTTACGTATGTACTTTTGAAAGGTGCGGTTGCATGGGTTTTTTTTAAGATCCCGACACAAAATCCTAAGATTTCATATTTTTCTTACACAACCTTGTAATGTTCACAATATGTTCATTGAAAATATTTTGTACAGTATTATCTTTAATCTCATGGATGCATTATGGTCACAAATGTAAGTAAACATTTCATACCAAATAGT
>WFKH01011581.1:32623737-32640603 GCA_016163765.1 Magallana hongkongensis | reverse complement strand
GATGCATTATGGTCACAAATGTAAGTAAACATTTCATACCAAATAGTATAACTATGGGCAAAAATCTGAAAATACAGCTGTCTTTTAAATCATATACTTTATAAATATTTATGTGTATTGAATTTATAGCAAATATTTGGATATTTTACAGTGACTTATTAGTAACATGTCTGCATAACTTTATCACCACACAAACCGTCATCTAAAAAGAGACCACTGATTGGGATATTTTGTGACTAATTAATTAGTTCAATTCTTTACTTCTGCAAAAATCTTCCCAATGGCATAAATATGAACATATCCTTTTTTAATTTAAACAATAACTGCAACGATTTTATATTAAAAAGATAATCCACATTAACAGTATAGCTAAATCAATTAATCAATTAATTAGTTAACTTAATTTTCATATAATGAAATTATCAAACATGCATTAAGTTTAAATTTTTATCTTCATATAATCATTCACATAATTCTAAAAGTTCAATTGATTTTTAAGTCATGTATGAAAAACCACCTATTTGAATTTCATCAATGTAACTTAATTATTTCTATATAAAAAAGACATCCTTATTTAAATTAAAATCAAATTTCAAAAAAAAATTATTTTAAAAGAAAAGATTTGTAAATAATTGAATACTAGAATAAAAGTAAAAGCTTAAATTCAAAGTTTTTCAAAATCCTTACTTACACTGAAATCAAACAACTTAAATATGGCTCTAAAAGTGTATGAAATAGAAATGTAAATTAATTTTAACTTACTCAATTCTTCTTGAATGCTCAATATATTCATTTTCAGATCAAACAAGGTTTTCCAGCACTGCAATTCCATGCTTTTTATTAATTATATAAAAAGAGAACTTGATTTTCACTTGGAGGACTCTCTTAACCATACAGTAATCACATTGCCAACTCCCCCAGTTTATCCACTGGCTAAGATTCCCGGTTATTTATGTATCTAGCAAATATCCTCAAGTGCCTCATTAAAGTTTTGTTATTGCTCTCAAGCATCAAATTGTTTTAAATCTTGGAAAAATCTAAACACACTATTCTTGAAGAACCCTTTTAAATTTCAAAACCTTTAACCAATGATGGAACAGCCACGGCACCACCTATACACAAACTGTTTACCGCGTTTCTTTTTCTGGGAAGAAGTTACCGTAACTGATCAAACAGAATTATAAAGGATTTCTTCTGGTATATACACATATATATCAATATAAAGTGGAGAATTCCTACTAAGGCAACCAGCGGAATGCCACTTGAACATCTTTTACAATAAAGTTAAATAATGTATCACATTTGCAGCACAGGTTTAGCACAACCATTTATTATCTCCGAAATCAATCAAAGAAGTCTTTTGTATTTTCCATCAGATATTAAAAGGAACTTAAGCCAAAGGACTTTACATACTATCCAAAGACAAAGCTCGGCCGACCTGGGCTACAATTCCGCCCAATCAATCACTCGGGTTTCTGATCTGATTTCATTTTTAAACAATCGTAAACTGATAATAAAACAAATTTATGTATTTATACACCAAACAGGACCAATAATATGCAAGTAGAAATTAAATACGCCAAAAAATGTGGCCTGAATTTTTTTTTTTTCAAATTGTTTGGCCCTGTACGTGAAGTACTATCAAATCTTATTTTCCAGGGGGGGTTGACATGAAGATTGCAGACTCTTATATTTTCCCTCCCCATGTGTTCTGTTTGGGGAAAATAGACACTAAAGAAACACTTTAGACTTAATTCTTTGATTGGCATCCACGCAGAGAACATAGAATTTCAGTTCAAACAGCCCAGCTAGTCGACGAGCAGAGACCCTGTTTGATTTGACAGGTCTAGAACAAATAGAAAGTTTGTTCTCATTTAGCAAAAAGAAATTCGTAGTATAACAACCTAATTTAAAGTGTCATTTTGGATTGTTGGCAAACAATGCATTGTCTAAGAGAACAAATGATAAATCTTGTCCACCCTTCAGTTCTGACAGCTCTTCAAAGTATTGCTGGTGTATATACACCATGTATGGGGGGTAATGCAATGCGTATGGCAAGGACATATGATATACATCTTCAGCATGCATGGGTATATTATAATGGACAGGATGTCAAAAAATACCAGGGAGTGAAGAATAGATTTGATGAAACTGATGCACCTTCAAGATATCATGTTCTTATAGTGTTGCAATTAAGCATCAGATTTTGATTTTTCTTTAGGTAACATTGTAATTACCTCTAGAATGCCAACTTGAAATCTAGTAGATACTGTGGACTACACTTACTTACAGCCATGTATAGTGCCAGTATATCAATTTTTCTATGGGAAAAATATTTAAGTTAGTGAACAACACATACACAAAAATGAAGATTCAATTTGCACAGGTCTAGAAAGGAAAATCAAGAGAATACAATAATGTATAGCAGCCATAAAAATCTTGAAACTACAAATTCAAAGAAGAGAGATTTAAAGTATATTCCTTTACCCTTCATTTCATACATTATTTGCATTGCCAGAGACTTGTAAACTAAGTGTGAGACTGTTAACTATTAAGATTCTTTAAATCTTAATTTACCTCAAATTACTTGCAATTATAAAATTTTCTATAACACAGTACCATTATCAACACCAGAATACAAATAAAAGTCCATGTGTCAGCTGACTCCTGTGTAGGGTTTAATTAAGGTAGATGTACCTTATCCCTTGGTACACCTTGGTACACTTGCCGAAAATGTTTACCATTTTGAGTTAAGAGATCTATAATTGTCATTGAAAAGCAGCCAGTCATTATTTTTTGGCTAAATAACAAGCAAAGCAAAACTTGGGATTCATTCCGACTAATTTTTGTGACCGAGCCTTTTACAGTATGATTATACGTACAAAAGACACCTAAGAACTAGTTGTGGCACGAAATGAATCTTGTGAAATTTTTCTCCCACAAATAAATTGTGATTATATATATAATTCTAGCCAGAGTCATCTCTCTTATCCGTGGGGAGTTGTACCGTAAGATCACAAACCGAATGGCCTTAAATTATGATTTTTAGAAGTCACAAATGGAATTTCAAAATTTTCAGACCCCACCATTTACAATACACCTTCCTTAAATTTAGCACTGTTAGAGGTGCACCTTGACCTTAGCTGCCAATAAAAACAATGATCAAGATATCTAAACGTAGGATGCATAAACACAGTTATTCAAGGAGTCATATAGCTCAATTGTTTCAACATCTGTGTTAAAGATTGATATTACAAATTTGGAAAACAATACTTAAATAGATATGCCAAGTAATGGTGTGGTATTACTCAAATTAACGTGTCAGAATTTTGGTCGTAAGATTTTTGCGGGTAGATATATGTCTTATCTGATGGCAGTGGGGCTGTGCCTTCCATTGTGCTCCATCTTTTATAACCATCTAGTGTTTCTTCAGAACAAAAGCTGGGTGCAGTAGGGTCACTCATAGACAGAGATACCAGAACAATATGTCAAACAAAACTTTAATTTGTATTAAAAGATGACAATAATGACACGTGGATTTGAGTGATTAATGGATATTTCGTGTCGCCGACGCATGCTTGTTTGGCCGCCATGATCTTCCACCATGTTTTCCAAGTGGAAGCTAATTTACGTTTAAATTTGTCTACTCTGGACAGCAGTACAAACAGACCTCATATGTTTCCTGAACCAAAATGTACACATCCTCAAACTTTGGTTTTATTTCCAGAGAAGGATAGTTGCTATTTTCTCTTACCATTGTTTGAATAAGAGTCCATTTAGGGGTCGATCAGCATACTAGCCCAACCTACACGCATTACCATGGAAACTTAAATTATGCTTGAAAATTGGACTAAAAAACCAAAGAGGTTAATTTGAAAAGAAGAACCCCTCTCTGGCATTTTGAATTGGTAAATAACACAATATTACAGAAATGATAAGGAGAGAGAGAGAGAGAGAGAGAGAGAGAGACACACCCACAATTGCAGAAAGAGAGCAATCAGTTAATCAGTACTTGTACATGTACTAATAAAAGTCAAGTTAAATTGACTTTTAGAAACACAGCAATTAGAAAATCCATATTTACCATGGCCAAAACTGGTGCCGAGAGCTAGTGCATGTTTGCTGGGCTTTTTGTGCTTGACGTGGGTTGATAAGATGGTGGACTTGATTTTCTGTACAGTGTCCTTAGAGGTCACAAAGACACTGCCAAACTGCACCTGGAACAACCAGAAACAAAGGGTCGTTATTTATCAAATTTACAAAGTACTTCTTAACGAGACATTTCAAATACCATCTCTGCAGCATTTGCATAATATTTGCATATAATATTGCTGCGTGTTCGTGTATGTATATAGTCTCTATACACTGTGCAATGAAAAAAAATATTAATGTGAAAATATTGATATGAAAATAAAAATTCCAATGAGAAGTGTTAATTATTAAATAAAAGCTAGAAAGATTAGGCCTATAAAAGTAGAAGCTGGTACACTTCTAAAAAAAATAAATCAGTTATCCAATACATATGCTTCGCAAAAAAGACACGAAAAAGGTGATTAGCTATAAATATACCCAGTATATAGATAGCTGTAACACCTTTCTTAATATAACATCTAAAGTAGCTTGGAGAGCAAAGATTAAAGATTAACACCTTTTATTATAACAAGCCAGTCTAAAATAAAGAATATAAAAAAAGTTGGTAGGTAGGTCAAACATTTTCTTTTCAAAACACCTGTTCACCTATATACACCCTGTATGGCTGACCCCTTTAAAGGTCATTATATATATTAACTGTATCGATCATATTAGGGTATTGCCACAATCATATTTTAGACATTCTTTGCTCAAAAACACTGACCATGCACTTTTACCTTTTAATTAGGCAATTATGGTCTTAAAACTTACTGGTATATACATATACATGTACAGGACATTAGTTATCATATTCATTTCATCACTTAACTTACATTTGTAACACATTGCACATAAGTTTTGTGTCCTGCCTTTAGAAAAACTTTTTCTAAAGGCAGGACATTTTTTGTACATCATACAAGAATTACTTTTTAAAAGTGAAAAAAAAAAAATACATACAATGTATTCCTTTTCAGAAAAGTTTTTCAATATTATATAATATTGTTAATGGCTACAAACTAAAATCATTACTTCCTTGCAAACAGTTAACCTTTATATTCATTTTCTTTTTATGTAATCATGGTAATAGCTACTTTGAACACCATTTGCCCCTTGCTACCCTTCTTTTCAATCTTAGGTAGCCTCAAGGGGTTTGGTCCACTCTCCCCATCAGACCTAAGAAGTAAATATATGTACATGTATAAAGTTGCAAAATGGAGCCTTCATTTGCAAAGATGCAACCTCCATTTATTAAATAATGTGGATCGGGATGAAACTTTTGCGATTATGTGAAAAATAAAGTACAGGACATTTTAAAAGTTCAATACACTTTTTTCCCCTTTATATGCAAGTACGCTTGTGCTTATGCAGTATCAAGTAGTTACATGTAGAATACTATAGAGGACAGAGTTTCATCCCGTAAAACAATTAACCAATCCTGTCATGTACCTTTCAAAGACTCATAAAAAATGTCAGTCCAGTAACTGCAACAACATGCAGCTTACACCCAATATTTAAGTTTAATATTTCTACAGTTTGTATTTTTATCAATATACCGGTACATGTATATATACAGGAATGTAAATTAAATCTTAGTTGAAGTGGTCATGCAAGGGTGATATGGGCAAAAATTATCCTGACACCTAGCTGCATGAAAAAATTAATTAAACTTTTAGCCAGATATTTTGTTGCATTAACTTTGATCATGTGGGAAATTATAATAGATAATCTCCCTAATAAAATTATCTCCTTTCTTACAAATCATACACAAAGTATTATTGCCTTTGAGATTCCCGTTTTGTTAACTTGGGAACATATTTCACAATGAATTTATAAATTCATATTTTCATGAGCAGGATACAAATACTGCATGAATTCTATTTATTTAGCAATAAAACCCACTGCAACCCTACCTCCCAAAACTAAAAAAAAAAAAATTAATAAAAATCATATGGTATTTCAAGTCCTAAAAAAATGTTTAAATATATATCAATTCAAGATGTACATTACTGTATTCAACTCCATTGTCCAATTTAGCAGTGACTTTGGATCTCGATTGGTTTCCTTTAATCCACGTGGCTATATTAATAGGTGACTACTCGGTACAAATAAACAGCTAATCCCTACTATTTCTGTTATATCCAGCATATGGTCAACATTCTAGATTTATCAACATCAAAAGACCTCCTTCCCTGTCATCTAGAGATAAGGGGGGTAATTCAATCAGACCGATCAAACACAACACACAAAAACCAATGATAGTGTTATAGGCCTAAAATCTTTCTAATTTGAGAAATGTTTACTGTTTATCTTCACCAGTTTGTGTATGTCACAAATTCAACAATTTATGTCTATAATTAAAAAAGTTATGGTATAATCTTATGGTCTAGCAATTATAATGTGAATTTCGAGAATTTTATAAATTAAATTCATGATATAAAAATAAATATTAAATTACCATATTTAAAATATTTCATATTTCCATACATTCCACGTGTATGAGTCATGAACAGAGCACATATTGTAAGGATCCTTATAAATACATATACAGTAAAACACGCTTATAACGAAGTGCCAGGGACGGGCGATTTTGCTTCATTATAAGCGTAATTCATTATAACCGTCAAGTTTACAACATGTAATAATGTCAAGGGGATTGAAAATCACTTCGCTGTAAGCGTCAATTCATTATAAGCGTGTTCGCTATAACAGTGTTTTACTGTATCATAATATTTATATTAACTGGAAATACCATATATACATATGAGAGCACCACGTGCATGAGTTACAATTTCATATTTAATACTTCACAAGTAATTCTGTTATTGAATTTCTCAATGCAATGAGTTTAAGTGATATAACTTGCTAGATTAAAGTATGATATTTTTATACTCAATTGTGGTTCAAACATATTTTTATTGATTCTCAGTATAAAATTTAAAAAGGATTATTTGGGAAGCAGGCATAGCCTATATATACCCTCTCCTAAATTCATTGATGACATTAATATTACTTGAAAGCAAAAGCATTATCCATAATTTGTATTTGAAAAGAATGCCAGAGAATATGTTACTCTGTAATTCCAGCAAGGAAAAGGGTAAGCCCTTGAACCACCATAAGTATATATTCCCATGCATCTTTGATATCAAATCATTGTTTCATGGTAGCTAGAAAACTGAGATAAGATTGCATGAATTTGATATAGATCAAAATCAAATCTATAAAAGAAGTACTCCATAAGTCCGAAGAAAAAACTTACTGCAGCAGTATAAACATATTAATGACAAAAAAATGAACACAAAAAAAGTTACACTGTAATTTTTTAAAAATCATCTACCTTTTCCTCAGGCCCATTCACTGACTCCCATGTTACCGGTAGTTTATATAAATTCCCATGGCATATGATCATAAGCAACCTATATTTTTAGTATAACTGCAGAATTACACTGTCTTACACTACAAAGACAGGTGAGTAGACAATGTCCTTGCTACCACTATCAACAGGTGTTATCTGCAAGTGTTTGTACATGCATAATACATGGACAGAGTGGCCTGGGGGTATAGGACACAAGACCAGAATACAATAACTGTCACTGACCCTCCAGCTCCATTTGTAAACAGCACTAGGTCATTAAGTCCGTATCATGGCAATTTTACGATGGGAGCATGAAAAAAAATTAAATTCATTAGCCATTAGGACCTTGTTCTTGTGTCCTAGCTATCTAAAAGCTTATTGACTCAGAATCTTCCCCAGTGCTAGAAGCAAAATTTATGCCTGGAAAGTTGGGACATTTAATTTTCATCATCAGCTATGGTTATAGCAATTAAGGCTTGGAAGAGTTCACTCCCTTGAAAGAGATTTTTTAAAATCTATATACAACTGTATGTCCCTCGCTGAGCTTGCATAGTTTTAAAAACCTTCAGTCAGAATTTAACGATTGATTTGTCTCTCTTCCTAAACCTTGGTGTCAGATCAATACACCTACCAGTAGTTTTCTGTTCACTCTGGTGCTAAAATCAATTATGTTCTACATATGACTATTGCTGAATTGTCACAAAGTCTGTAGTGGATAATTAATTAACAGCCTAAAATAATAATTAATTAGTGGAAATGAATAGTACTCTCAAAGTTCCAGTCTGCATGTGATATAGCATTAATAACTGTTGATTAACTTAGGACTTAACACTATGAAGAGCACATGACAGAATCTAATTATCTACAGAGTGATCATGCATACAGGTCAATCTCAGCAACTACAGTATTTCATTTACATTGATTGCAGGTACTCAGCTCTAAGCTTCCCGGTAATTAATTGAGAATAATTTAGGACAGCACAAATATGGAGATGATCGCGGTTCCCAGATATACATGTACATTCAATATACAGTTAATGTCATCACATAATAATAAAAAATGTGTGTATATATATGACTGAACAATGTCTGCATTAAAAAATTTAGGAAATTTTGAGGAATATAATCATGGGAAAATTAAACCATTTTATATCAAAAATAATATCTTAAAGAGTTCTTTTTAATTTATTTGTTTCTGTAGTCACAAATACATCATGATCAGTTGTTTTGAGAGACAACAGTTAATAATAACAAAGAGAGAGATGAAAGTTATAATTCTAATTAGATTTTGAATATTCCTAAGTTTTTATTCATGTATAGAGCAGAAGTTAAGAGATAATTAAGGGGCAAGGAGTTTCCATTATATCAATACATGTACTGATACCTGCTGTTGAAGAGTACATTGTTCTAATAGCTTATAAAACATGACCTCCCTTCCTTAAAATTGCTTTAATTATCATTCCACTATCAATTTTTGAGTTATTATTGTTATAAGTCATGAATAAGCATGATATTATGATTATTGAAATGAACAGTCAGTTGATTAAATCTAACATGAAAAGCTCCCCCACCTTTGTGCATAAGAAATGTACAATACCTGGGAGGTTCAAAAACTACATTGTACAATTTATAACATTGAACAACTGCCTGTGAAGTAGCTGACCATGAAACACCTGCTAATGTGTTTATCCAAGTTATACCTTTTCAGGTAACATATAAAATGTTATCAATTAACACCACATGTTTCACAAATGCCTGGGATATACACCCCTGGTAAACCACTTTAAACATGCAGTTTTGGGCCCTCGATAGTGTAAATGGGAGCAGGACAATTTAGGGTTTCTAATGAAATTCCATATAACAAACCACATTAAGATCTGTGTCATTTGTCTGAGTACAGGCATTGCTTTCAAAATGGCTATCCAATAATTAGGAGCTGCAGACTTTAAGTTGCAGTGCATGGTCCTGATTGTACAAATTAGTCTGACTACAATATAAGGACTAGTCCTTAATTAGCAAGCAGTGCTTGAAACATAAGCAGCATATTAATACAAACATACTGCAAACCCATATACATGTATTAATCTTTACAAAGGAAATCAAATTCAGAGTAAGATATTTTGAAAGCATCTCAGCAATGGTTATATCAAAATAGAAAGTTTCTTGATACATTGTTTAATGTTTTGAAGAGACAAAGATAATTAAGAGTATGACATATCTAAACTGATGAATTCCCAACTACTGTAAATTCCTTATATTACGCGAGTACTTAATTCCGCGATCCCGCTGGTTTGTATCAAATCGCGAGAAGATAAAATCGCGAACGTGGAACTTTTCTCCTTAATTCTTATAGTTCTCAACTCTCAGAAAATGATGGCGAGATTTTAAAATCCGCGAAGGGTGCTTCTCGCGATTTTACGCGGATATTAATTCCTCGCGTTTAATTAGGAATCTACAGTATTTTATGTTGTGTAATTGATGTATTCTTTAAAAAACTCTGAAGTATACATGTTAGTATTAAAAAATATTTTATGAGCGGTTTGGGGACATGGTAATTGGGGACATGGTCTATGAATTAAGAAATAAATTACCATTCATGAAAGATGGTTCACCAAAATATATGCATGTACACTAATCAACAAAAGAATCGCACCAGTAATCAATGACACTTGTACTGATTCTTTGTATTGTTATATATGTAAATGAATAAAAATAAATCGATATCTTAATTGACTCTGTTTGTATACTCAGAAAAATTATCAAGATAGGACAAAATGTCAAATTCAAATGTCAATTCTCTTATTTACACTGGTCATTGAAATTGAAATGTGCAAATCTCATCACTTTTTTCCCTATGGTAATCTACTTGACCATATCATATGGACTTGAGGATCCTCTATTTTAACCATTTCATATATTAAGCCGCCACACATTTAACCAAGAGTCCAAATAATTCTATTAGCAAGCCAACATGAAGTGGACAATATTTCAATTCTTGTGTTGGTCAACCCATTAACAATTTAAAGTGACTCTGGAGGGTTCCCCAAGGAAAAAGGAGAACAACAATATATTACCTCCTGGGCCGTCGCTAGTGTTGGATTGGCCGTGTAGGCAAACCAGACCATTACCCTGGTACGTACGTATTAGATAGGGTACAGTTTGTCACAATGTCTTATACAAACAAATGCCGGTGTTTACTCATTCAATTTGTTACATCTATGCAAGTTTGAAGTAATCCCTCTTTGACAGAGCCCAGAGTCCACACACTCGGCATTAAAGGTGGGAACCGTTTTTGATCTCCCATAACGTACCTTCAGTCTTTTATGATCATGAGTCTATTTTTCCAATAAAAAACAATTCACATATTGTATATCTCTTTGACACAGAATCAGTTCTTCAGAGTATGGTCACAAATTAAAGTACATCGGTACTTGTAAGCAAAAAACCTATATATTTGCGACAGAATGCATCAAATTCCTCTTTATAATCACAAACTTGTATGGATTTGTAGCTTTATCACTATATATATATTTTCTTGTCATCAATAATACACAGGATGTCCCCTTCATTTCACACACTGTTAAATCAATGTACAGTCTCCACACTTATAAACAAGTCGATTAATCTTATACTCCAAAAAAAAGGGAAAGAATAAGTGCCATGCTGTTTGAATTCACACAGTTGTATGTGTTAAGTTGACTTTCCGTTAACTTAAAATCTTGTCAATAATTAATGTTGAGAGACAATGTCCAGCTCTGATTAGCATGTCGGCCATTCAGGAGACAAGTTTATGTAGGGGAGCATTGATAGAGATCAATAAAAACAATCGAGTCACTTCATTTCCACAGGGCACTTCTTCATTCTTTCGATTAATGATTTTCAATCAGATGAAATGAGCTGCACAAACACTTTTTTGCCTGCAATCCAAAACAGTGTCACTGACAGAAATTCCTTCTCCACAAAACAAAAACAGCGAAAAAATATATTGACCAAAACAATTGCATAACACACGCAAACAGTGTAATTTTCGTAACACTAACAGAAAACACCAAAATTCAATAAACACAGTGCATTAATTCCAGAAAGAAATATGAACACCATGTTGTGTCATCAAATTACTTTTCAATGTGGATTGCATCTCGTTGATAATCATTAACAATTCATGGACTCCCTATTGCGGGAGCTGTGGAAGATCACGCTTTAGGGAGTATTCCAGTATATACAGTTAATACACAATGCAAATTGTACCTTGGTATGAAAAATGTTCTACTGCAAATGCAAATAGAGTTCAATTCTAGTAACTTCAGTGTATGGGGGCTGTCAGGTTTTGAATAAGTTTTATTGTCACAGCCACAGAGGAATAAAAATACAAAACCTGTGTGTAGACTGAAGGTCTTCTGCAATTTCTATAAAACTAATGTGGCTTAGGAGTAGAATAATGACTTGCATGTAAATATAAAGAAACAAAAAATTCAGTTCATTTGCATGCTGAGACTTTGGTATATCATGCACAGTCTGTTTAAAAGGCAAGTTCATTAGCTTGAGATTTAATTGTTCAATGTAACATATTCTTATTCAATCTTGAATTAACATGACCTTGAGTATGCTAGGTAAATTACCTTTTTACCTGCATTAATTTCATCTCCATGTCATTATAGATTTTCATAAGTATTCAGCCTAAAATAGAAGTTTTTTCAACAGAGGACTTAAAATCACCTTTAATCTATACTGGTCATAATTTGACTTATGATGATCATATAGACAATTAATTTATACCCTAGATTTTGGAAAAACATCAGATCTGCAGAAACTGTGGCTCATAATATATACAAAATAGAAAAGTTCCTTACAGAAACATAAACATCCAAAGCATTACAAAATCTTTTAAAATTATTGAAGTTTAATTAAAATCTTTTAATAATTTTAATTACCTTTTTATTTGTCCTTTCTGAATAATTCTTAACAATATAGGACTTGCTTTATTTTAACATTTATACATTTTTATCTTAGAAATCATTGACAGAAAATCATCTTATCCTCTAAGTCCAATCTATATAGGATTTTTTTTCTGAATTTTGCCATGAAATTTGCAGTTGGTCCTAAAAATTAATATCATGCATTAAATGTCATAGGGCGCTTTCCATTAATGTTGCCTCGCCGCCAGCATCATCGGGAAACGTTGACTACGTCACAATACTCCAACGAGGACGATTGCAGCTTAAAACTTATCTTGAAATTTGGTCCAGAAATTTAGGCTATTTGCAGTTTTAATGTATTTCAGTGAAGTAGGACAAACTGGAGCTACAGAAATCCCGGTTTTGTAGAATATGATAACATTGACGCCATACTGTTTCTTAATCGGCAACAGTAAAATGAGTTGTCGCAATTGCTTGCCGGCGACGCACGTACGTTCCAGCAATCGGCAACGAAGGCAACACCGGCAAATCCTGCAATGTCGATTTAATGGAAAGCACCCATATCCTTAATATCCAATTACTGTAAACCAACTTTTATTCACAAAACTTTTTTTCACAATTTATTAAAGATTTGCAGGGGACTCATTTTTCTTGACCAAGATGTAGATTATCTGGAAAATAATATACTAGAGACATTTTGGAAATAGTTTCCAGCAAGAAATATTTGCGATGAGGATTGAGGCTATTGCGAACCTCGTGGAAATTTTTCGCAAGCAAATAAAAGTTGGTTGACAGTATAGAAAACTTGAAGCCTTTCACCTGCATCATATATATAAAGGTAAAAGCCTTCAAGTTATGTGTACTTCTTTACAAATTTATCTCTTAAAAAAGCCCAAAAAAATGAAACTAATAAATTTTTCATTTTATCTAAATTCGAGCAATAAAAGCCATTTTTATTTTATTCATATATAAAATGACTCAGCTAACAGTATGTGTAAGGTTATGTGACTTACAACCTAAAAGATTAAGTTTAACTCTTTAAATAAAGAATACTTTCTTTTGTGAGATAATTTATGCCTACTTCACACCTGGCATATGAAAACTCTTGAGGTGTTTGAAATCTCTAGAAGAAACAAACAGTCAACAGCCAGTAAACCCCGCCAATTACCAGTATTAAATCACCCATGTGGCAAGACTGTGTCCTCGGGTAAAACACCTCCAAATGAACTTAATTTAATATTATGACTGAATATACTTTGTAAAGGAGTTAATACCTTAATCTTGTTTAAAATTACAGAGGATTAAGTGTATTGGAATGATCCACTAGGCTCGCACGCTAGGAACAAAACCCAAAGACTTCCCATAATGACATTTGATGAAACCATACAGGCCAAATGCTGTATAGTAATATAGATTTCAACAATTATGATCCATTAATAATTACAAGGTTATGATTTAAAACTGTCATGTCTTTGAAATAAGAAAATATATGGGTTTCTTATAGCTACCTGCAAAATATATTGATGATTCAATTTTGAGCCTTTTTTTTTTTGTTCTGTAAATTTTTTTTAAAAACAAGCTTTCAATGAATCATGAATATCGTGACTTTACAATTATAATGCTATCAGGTTTTGCGACTTTTGAGTTGTTTTCATTGAGTTTCCCTGCCTTAGTTTACTCAACAATTCTCCAGGTTAAAACCTTAAAAACAAATTCTGGGTGCTTTTTTCCCATCAATTACTGTAACATAGCGTACCACCCACATGAGACAAGCTTCGTGTAACAATATCGTAATTCCGCAAAACACGAGTCACCAGGACCTGAGATCGGCTATCAGAGAAGTCAGCCCCCTTAAACAGCTCAAAATGCAGATACCATACGTAGATAATACCTTGCGTGAAAACAAGAAATCTACACAATAAATTTAGCCCCCCTTTTTTTCTTTGTTTTTTTTTAATTTAGGTTTTCAATACCTGTTCTTTAGCCTTACCTTTCAATATCTGTTCCATTACCTTGTTGAATAAGATTGTTCAATCAAAATTTTGAAGTTGATCGTGAGATTATTAAACATCAGAACTAAATCACAACAGTTTTTGCCTCGCTCTTTAGTACAACGAACTTTAAACACATATACAATTTGTACGCAATCTAAATCGCTACACCCTCCATTGTTTGGGGTTCTCCTGCATGAACTCTCATTATGATTAGATATTTAAAGATATAAATATTTTCATGCATCATAATGCATTTTTCAGAGACCTTTTAAGTCAATGCTTATCAATCTTCATGTGCTATTGAACTGTATTTTGTGTTTGTCAAATTTAACATCTTTCAATTATTTTTTTTCTATGTCAACAGTTATATACACATTGTGGTGATTGAAAAATAAAACACGGTACAACTTGTGCATATCTTTTATGGAGTGAACACTTACTATACAGTCAAAACTTCTTAAGGCATGTCTTTATTGACATAAGTACAAAAACATTGTCTATCTTATTTTTTTTCAGTTTAAATAATGAAAGATTTCCATTATTGCTGAATATCAAATGTTATGACAATTCTAAATACAAGTACATGTAATTGCCTGCTACTCTGCAATTCCCTTTTAAAGTTCAATAAATGTACAGTCCAAGCTGTCTTATGCTGTGTACATCATATTTTGTATTACAACACATGAAGTACTATACTAGCAACAGTAAAACATGGGATCAGATAAATACATGTACTGCGTTTCATATTGACAGCTTATAAAATTGTGTGACATATACATATTAATTTTAAGTTTTATTAAAATATTAAAACCTTACATTCAAATCCATTTTCAGATGGAAATCTGACCATCAACAAATATTGCATCATTTATTTAAAAAACATCAGAAAATGAATGAGCTGGATAAGAAAACCTGTATACGAGCTGTTTCTACCTTTTTAAAGGCTATCCAAATTTTCCAAAAATTTTATGTTGCATGGACATTATGTAATCTAATTTCTGAAATATACCCAAATAAGGTTAACAAGTATGATAAGGAAAGGATAAATTGTAGCTATAACTGTACATGCAGAAGATCAACTAGAAGATGTTGAGATGGTGACCCCCTCAAAGGGTCCTGTAAGAGTGGAATTAAATGAGTCCAAAATGGCCAAAGGGAAAGGAAATATCTGCTCCAGAAAATGACATTGAATGATACGTCATATCAGTTAAACTGATTTTAAGTTAGGCAGGTTGTACTGTTCTCAATTTTTGTCTAATTTGATTGTTTTAGGGTTTTTTTTGATGGTTTAAGTAATAATTAGTGAGTCACTTTTCAAAACTATAAGGAAACGCGCTGCATGTCAAGAACATGACATTGCACAGCATGAAAATGGAAATTAATTTGGCAGATTGTATAAATCAGACAACAAATGAAGAATGAGTCTGTGTTGTGCAACAAGTTTAACAATGGCATGAAAATAGCACAGTGAATGGTTTTTTTTAAAGATCTAACAAACTAATTAACCAATGTTAGAATATCCTGACACATGTCCAACAACCAATATACACTTTCAAAATTTGAAAATATGAAGTGAAATTGTGTAGGACGTCAAAAATTTTACCACATAAGGCAATGAATAAAATCACAAGTAACCAAACCCATCATGAGACCTCTTTCTGCTCTTTTTAGCAGCTATCTTGAAAGTTTGGCAGTTTGCTGTTTAACATCGCATGGAGATTTTACTCACAATGACACACCACCAGATTCTGGTGAACAACTACAAATTCACACATATGCTTTGGTGCTCAGGGCCCTTGAACAGTGAGAGTTCCTGCTCATTGCACAACATTGTAAAGTCCGATTCCATTCATCACAAAATGAATAACATCTACCAGTACCTGGTATTTATTTCTCTACATGTACCAGGTATTTACTTTACCTGTTCTACAAATTCTCTCTTAAGGGACACATAAACCTTTGAGAGCTAGCATAAAAGTTATTAACTTAAAAGTACATAATATTTATTAGGGTCTCTTCATCAGCAAACATATGCAATTTATTTTAGATAATTCTCATCAGTTCATGGCTTGCATTAATCACTATTCAATCCATGTATTCTACGTAGAAAGATTGCCATTTCAATATCGTTTAAACATTGCATGTATACTTTGCATGCTTAAAAGGCTCTCGTAACTTGATGCCTGTAGGAGATGGGTCATAAATAAGACCTGCCCTGCTGAAAGAGGTCAAATTTGTTGACAAGAGCATGAAGTACATTGCCGTTAGTACCAGAAGTTTTTATCTTGTGCCAAACGCCTATCTATCACTTAATCCTCTTCACCTTTTAAGTTGTTTTACGTGTTAACAGCAAAGTCGCTTTACACTGATAGGGGAATCAAACGCCACCTAAGGTACCCTAATGTAAGGGAATTTCACAGACTTCTAAATATTATATTACAGATATGTGTAGTTGTTTTTAAGATAAAAGGGAT
>WFKH01011581.1:32553689-32592966 GCA_016163765.1 Magallana hongkongensis | reverse complement strand
AACATACTTTCACTTCGGACAGGTATTTCTTGTAATATCAGAATGACGTCAGGATGCAAAAGCCGAAACTTCTTTACTTTTGATAAAAGTGACATGGTACAGATACCATTTGCTGATCGTAAGCAAAACCAACCAACAGCAATGTTTGCTTTCTAAAATTCTAACTTTTGATCTTCTCCATTTTATATATTATTTTATAAATGTTTATCTTCTTCAAAGTGTGAAAATATATTTTTTAATTTGTATATCACATTTTACATTTGAAATACGATATTTTAAATCAGTTTTGCAAAAATTGCATTAATTTTTACATTAATTACTTTCAATTTGTTAAGTCTATAAAATGTTCCTATCATTAGTAACAGACTTACCAAACACTGACAGTTGAAATCAATTGTTTAACCGCATTTTCTTGTAATTTTTACTGACATGAAATGCCGGATCTGTTAATTAACATATTGTACTTTTTCCCCTAACTTACACAACCTCGTCGAAACCAAGGTGAAATTGTAGTTTTACTGAGATTTATATGAAAATGAAGTATTGTTTGTGTCTAACAGCTGTTTGTATTACCCCCCTTTATGTGTGACCAAGACAGAAGTGCTATCTTATGTCCTTCTGTATATCAATCATTCATTATAATAAGCTTGTATTCAGTATATGTATATCTTTATTTCAAAATATTGGTTCAGTGAATTAATTTATTGTTTATTTATCAATTAAGTTTAAATCAAATCGAAAAAAAAAAAATAAATATAAAGGAATTTGAATGATTTTTTTAATGATAATCCAGATCACTTTTAGACGTTATAATAATGGGGCTGGGGCATTTGTATGCTTTGTTCGCGTAACAGTAATAAATACGCCAATAAAATGTTCCTGTTTGGTTTAAAACATGAAACATTTCAATAACGTTTTTATCCTTACTGTGTTAATTGTGAGACTAGTAGGAAAATTATTGGATGCACATTAAGCATATACATATTATACACGTTATTAAAACTTGTTCTATATTTAATATGAATTCTTTGTTATTATTAAATATATTAGCAACAGTTTTCTTGTCTCTATCGAAATCGCCACACCAAGCAAACTAACGGAGTAACTTTCATTTCTTGTACATGTTAAATTTTCCCTTAATATTTTCCCTAAGCATTTAAGTGCATAGATAACGTTTGTAAATTTTCACACTGGTCAACCCTATATTACTTTAAGCATTGGTTTTAGTCAAAGGTATTTCATTTAGATATTTTCAAATTTTTTTACAATGTAAATAAACAGGCAAAAATTTCTTCGACATTTATTGTATGTTCAAAATGATTGCAAGTTAATCGAAAAGTCTTTTAAAATTCTATTCCATGTCAAAACATTTAGAAGAAGTTTGCAAACTTGATATGTAAAAAGTAAATAAATAAAGGTTGCTTACCTTCCAATTTGTTTAAATCCGTATCCTGATGCTGCAAATATGCTTGTTTTGAAGAATCATAAAATTCAATATTAAACGCCAGATTGCATTAAAATATTCCAGTCCAAGTAAATCTCTGTGCTATATTCCATGCATGTTACACCATCTCAACTAGACTTCAACATCGAGTAATAGTTTGCCATCACGTGTATATATTTCAACATCATCGAATATGTCTATGAGAATACGCGTGACGTCACACAGCATCACGGTTTACGTCACCCTATTTGAATGTACATTCCTAGTAATTGTTCTAGTTGTAACGGACTTTTTGATTGGTGGATTTCGTGAAACCCGCATGGCAGATTTCATGGTCGTGTCGTCAATCTAGACTGCACTACTAAATCTAAACGTCAATATTGCGGCTGACGCAGATATTCTCAAAGCAGAGTAAAAATAGATCAAAACATATATAAAACTTCGACAAAACCTCGATCTGACCATGTTGGGGGTTTCTACAAGGGCATAGAAAATCAATGAACTTGCATTACGCTAGTTAGTGCAAACACGACATCAAATCTAGGATTAGGAAACTAATAATAGATATAAGATAATTTTAGAATGGACGTTTTCTGTATTTTCACATTGATTTTTCTCTTTCGTGACATAAATACTCCATATATGGCCAGATTGTGGTAAATACGAGGGCCGTTTGTGCATACGTTATCTTATTTAAGGCTGCGAATGTGGGTCAGTGATTCTACATCCCATCAAAGCAAGCTTCTTTCTGCGCTAACAAACATGTCGAAGATTTATTTAGAATTCACCGCTTTTAAGCAGTCATAATATGCTTATATAAAAACACCAAAATTCCAGTAAATTTCAGAACAGCACAGGATATTACAAATTACAATAATAGGAAAATGACCGAAATGGCTCGACAGTGGTGGTATTATATTTCTAGATAATATCACAACAGATTAGGAAAATTGGCAGAATCATGCTAGGGGAATAGGCTCACCATATCTCTCTAATTGATTAATTCAAGTAATAATGGGAGGATGTTAAAATCAAATAGATTGAGACACCCCTCGTTTCTCGGAATGCTTCGTGTTCGCGATCGAAATGTGTTTTCTGTATATTTTTATTCTTATCCAGTCTTATTATCTGCAGATGCTTTGTTTATAAGAAAACACAATCCAGATTTTAGAGGCATTTCCCCCGTCTTGGAACAGGACAGAATTAGCAGTGTATAGTGTGAAAGTTACCTCTGTGTATGCAGAAAAGGGTGATTAAGTAAACGCATTTTACAAATATTGATGTGCTGCTTCTCTCTCTCTCTCTCTCTCTCTCTCTCTCTCTCTCTCTCTCGTTTTACACTTCAAATATTATAGAAATGTAGAATCTTTATTTTTTCATTATTGAAGCGTAAACAAGTCTCAAATAGCGTGACAGAGAGTAATTCAATGTCAGATTTTTAATTGATTTTATTGTGTGATCCAAAATTTAAATACTTTATCACTAAGTATGATCGCTATGATTTATATAAAAATAATTTTAATGTATTTTTCCGTCAAAAATAGGCTAAACATTCGCGCATACATGGTTTAAAAGTACCTTTTCAATTGCGTAAGTGAAGAAAATCAATACTTGGGTTTATATACCCTGCGTCATCAAAATGAAAGCGACAAATCAATATATTGATAGTAAAAAGATACTGAAAGTAAAGATCCCATTCAAAGGGAAAACTTGTTCATACTAGAGCATGAAAAGGGGGAAACAATTTCACATCTACCCTTCTCATGTATCTCTAATTTTTACGTCATGATAGGGGTGAACAGTTTGAAAATATTTTGTTTTGCGTGACTTCGTTTTAATTTTTCGTCAACGGAAAATGTCTTTCACCGAAAAGATTGTACAATATAAAATATTCAGGACCCGAAGAAATTTAGATGTGAAATTTGATAGGCAGTTTTAAATCGCCGCAGTGTACAAAGTTATGGCTTTAAATGCATTCGATTAAGATATCGTAGATTTAAATTAACATAAATGTCTAAAACCTACGAGCAGTTCTAATTTTTTTCATAAAACATTGTGAGTTTCCCTTATCTCTATTACGCCTAATAGTACTTTCAAAATAATGACAGGTCACTAAAAGTATAGTCAGTATCTGATCAAGGAAGAATAAAGTATGATTCAAAGTCAAGATAAGTCACAGTTCAGAATTCAATTTAATAGTAAGGATCGGCCGGGTTTTATTGTCTTTTGTCAGGTGTTTATTAAACGCACATTGTGTATTATATACAACTCCCTATTCTGTTCAGATTAATTATTTTCAATAATTTTAACCTTTATTTCAATAAATTTGAAAGGACCAAATCAGTCGGCAACTTCAATAAAAAAAAATTGGGTGCTCCCTCCAGTTACAAGGTAAATTCCCTTATTTTTAGTTAGTTTAATGACAAATTGAAAAAAAAGTGTGTCTTCAAATGCATTTAATTAATTTGTCGACCTTAAGAGGTCAAATTAGATAGAAGATATGTAACACGTTCGGTGATTGGATAATTCTCTAGCCTTGGAAAAGGAATAACAAATGACATGTAAATTAATGACTTTGACACAAGTAATACATATACATCTTCTTCAGTGGAAATTAAATTCAAAAAAAAGTTATTTTTGATACAATTAAATCTTTTATCAACAAAATTGCAATTGAGAGGGTAGGAAAAATTGAAGTTCATGTTACAAAAAGTTATGAATTCATATCATTTCAGCTGTGCACAACCAAGAAACATTACTTATTAATAAACATAGCCATCATCTTCATTATTTATCAAGCGAGACTTTAGTAAAAACGCTAAATGTTTTGTTTCTTAGAAATATGTCCACAGTCATTTTATTGCCTTGATTAATCATTTGTTGAAAAAATTACTTAAAACTCGTTGAAGCATTTTCACTCTCAACACGCCTTTTGAAACGTATTCTACTTTAAATTTATATTGCTTATATATTAAAGAATACTGTTTAAACAAAAAATGTGACTTAGATTTATTTAAAATGACCAGACGGCACTTCATAAACTCTAGTTAGAAAATATATGGTTTTTTGGAAAACTATAATGAATCGATCGAGACATTAGTACGTGTTTTGCAAAGAATAAGATCAATCATGGAATTGTTTTTAAAATTTCGCAACATTTGGGGAAAACAATACTTAAATTCTTTAAGCACAAGGAAGAGGAACTACAATGCTTAATGATTTGTCATTTTAATTAAGTAAATTTATTTAATACCAGGAAATTACATAAGACCGAAAACAACCCCCAGATCATTGTTAAATTGTTAAAAAGAGATTTAAATAAAATATGCAAAATCTACCTGTAAGCCCTACGTAAAACGCCCACCGATTAGTGCAATGCTACTCATTCATGAAAATTGATCGGCCACTATTTTTTCCACAGGTAAATGTAGTGTGCTGGCGTGTATTTTAATTATTTCGTCATTCCGAAATTGTTGATAAAGAACCCAATCGGAAATGAATAGTTTATTTACACTTTTTTTTTTTTTTGCGTAAATCAAGAGCTATTTACAAGATGTAGATTGAGGCAATGCAAAGATTCAAAGCAGGTTTAGTGGTATTCAGGTGGAAAGATTCGCTGGTAGCACTTTATGTCTGAAAATAAGTTTATCATGCAAGCAACCGTAGAATTCGCGTTCTGTGTGAAAAAGTCAATGCTATTGATCTCCATCAAAAGACTATTGTAATTGATGTAACGCATCTCGTTATAAAAGAACTTTGGTCGAATACCCAGGAGAGTTCTGAATATGTTAACCTAGAGGAGTAGTTATTTCTGAATCGCAAAATTCGATATAAGATGCACTTGCTATCCTTTGAGCTCTAATTTAGACTTTCCCAAATAATTTTAGCCTAGAGACCCTTATAAAATTTTAAGCATTTCTTTATT
Source organism: Magallana hongkongensis (assembly GCA_016163765.1). Lineage (NCBI taxonomy): Eukaryota > Metazoa > Mollusca > Bivalvia > Ostreida > Ostreidae > Magallana > Magallana hongkongensis. Next base: position 32,587,597 of record WFKH01011581.1, on the reverse strand, counting down.
TATACCGTCTCCTTTATTTTTAGGAATCAATGAATTAGTAGAAAGGTTAATGGAATTTCCCGTATAGAAATGTAATAGAAATAGTTCAGGACTAGGGATGCCATTCATGATCTAAGAAAATGAGCTAAAGATATTTCAGCCATTGAGCAACTTTTACTTCTTTTACAACGGAGAGCAGAACGTTATATTAAACAAATATGAATAATAAACTACGTCCAAATAATAAATCAGTCCTCCTATTATTTAATGTATTTGTTTATCTGTGGAGTTTTTAAAAACCATTTAGCACATATATATTATGTAAAACTAAAACACGATTTGTAAATCACACAATTTCATAAATTTTAAAAATGTAGGTTGTATCATTTAAAATATGAACAACAGAAGAAAGACACTGATGAAATAAATGAATATATCACGTGTATAGAAATTATTTTTGAGATGGAAAGGCACCCATAAAGCGAATCACATAATTCATTATATTAGATGATGATGGCTACTTCCAAAATTTTAGCAATGTCACTACAATTCGACCTACCATTCAAGAACTTTGATGACGCAGAGGAGAAAATTTAAACTGAGTCAAATTCATCAATGTCTGATCTTCCTATCGCTAAAAATTGGAGCGACCATAAATGCAATATTGTAATACTATGGATAGAAATGCAAGTAGTAACGAACTCACCACATTTAAATCCATAGTCGTCCCAACTAAGACTTGGCAATTTGGGTATAAGGATTACAAATCTGATCTTGGAACATGCTGGATACGTAGCAATATCTAGACGCCCACAGCTCTACTCACAATTTCCTTATTTCAAGGACAGCAAAGGTGAAAAGGTGTTCTATTTTATAACTTTCTAATGTATATCTAATTACATTTTTTGATTTTTACTAAAAAGGCCTTTGTACATATGTATTTGTAGACATGCATAATGTTGACCTCGTTACAGATACGAACAATAGGGTCATTTGTGATATATCTATGGATATATTCTTTGTCTGTCAAAATAGTTCTGTACAATGTCCTCAAGAAAACAATCGAGACTTGTCCATCCCAAAATTAAAGTTCAGAATTTTTTGCTTGTTCTACACAGGTGTTGCTGGTTGGATGGTGCGAAAGAAAGAAGACTTGATGGTATTTTGAAATATCATTCTTCGCAGTCGCAAGAGAAGTATTCTGTTCTTTGAAGGTAATCTACATGTGTTACATTTTGACTCTAAGGTAGGTTTTCGTCGTTTTCTTTACATGTTTTTTTTTTCAATATATTGAACGATTTTCAATCACACATTACTTTCTGTAAGGCGGTCATTTAACAGGCCCAAATTAAAATTGAAAACTTATTTTTGTAAAATATGTTCCGTTCATTACTTGCAAGTTCTATGCTCTGTTGTGCAACATTTGTAATAGAAATTTATTTCAATCTGACCTCTTGTTTGCATTTAACTTAAAATAATTTTTTTGTTTAATTTTATAATTTGGACCTTTAAATTATTAGGACTTGTTTGTAAATTTCAAATTTCATATTTATATGATTAACTGTGATGCAGATCGAATGGATCTGTTGTATGTTTTGAAGATAAAAATAATATAAGGAGTCTTTTTTAGATTAAAAAAAAATGCATTGAGAGTTGTATCTTATAACACATTTAATGTTCATTCGAAATTTTTTTGCATTTGCATAACTGTAAACAATCATTGTGGTACCAAATATATAATCTACAAATCTAATATGGTCATTCACCCTGCTCACTGAAACCAAGATGATAATTCCAATTGATTGTTCTCCGAATTTTCCATTGAGGAAAGAAATTCAAACAATATATGAATGATATCCTCACAATACACCCACGTGGAGTTACTGTTAATTCATGACGCCGAAGAAACAACACCTATAATCCATCCTTTTTATTTGTTTGAAAAATAAATCACAAATTTGCACATTGTACGTTCACATTCGAAAATAAAACAATATCCTTCTCTGCAACAATACCCGTTATATATTGTGCAACGATCGGAGCCTGGTATGCTTAACTTGTAATTTTGACATTTTGTTTAATGTCAGCAAAAGGTTGCATCCAAATGCTAACAAACCCCTAATTACCATATTGGATGAGGGTGTTCTGTGACATTTTGTAAGAAGAGATAGAGGGTCCTGCTATGTGCGATCCAAATTGTGTTTTTCATCTTTGGTCATTATGCAGATGTAAGCATTTGAATACCTGAAAATAGAGTGAAGTTCATTTCAACACACTTCATTAAGGTAATATACATTTAGTCAAAATATTTATATGTTGATGATTGCTGAGTTGACTAAACTTTGTAAAATAATTATAAATGGAAATCTTATAAAATTTATTTATTTATTCTAGAGAGACTGAGAAAAGAAAAAATAAATGTATATATCCATCAATTGTTGATAAAGTCATACGTTAAATTCTGTTCGAATTTCCCGCCATTGTATTTCATCTGGCGTTGTTTATTAATTTGAATTTCATAAGTACTGTCCAGTTCAATGTAAAACAAACATATCATTAATCGTAGCAAGACATGAATGAATTAACATGACCTTCTTCGACAATTTTAAATTTAGAACACATGAACTAAATCTAAAGATAAGAATTTTTATGTACCAACCTGTAGGTGACAACTCTCTCCCCAAAGAATCCATCCTCTTTTGGATGCTGCAAATTAAATTTTAAAGTCATTCTTTGCATCAAAATCTTTCATAAATATTTAATTGTTTGCGGCGGCTAAGAAAAGTTCCTTATATATACATTTTGAAGTTATTTCATAGTGACTGAGATTGCTCACGCACTTTGTTCACTGACGCAGAAGATTACGTTCGTGTAGCCAATAGCGAAGGCAAAAATCAATTGAGTTTTACGTCGGACGGATCGATTTTGCAAACTGCATACTTTTTTTTCTTGCAGCATTCAAAAATTGGCCATCGTTTACTTCCAAAGCCATCGATTGCCATCTATATTTAATTACATATGACGTCAGGGATCCTCTCATAATAGGAGAATGTGACGTCAAACTTGGGGATTACCTCGTAGGGAATGCACTATTTTTCTAATTATAGCCACTATAAAAGACAATCGTGTATCATCACATTAAAGGACAGATTTCCGTGTTTTCCTTGCTTTATGTGTTAATTTAATGATTTTATTGCTTATCTATTCTTTATCAATGCATTTGCAGATGCCTTTTCGGAAGCTTTATAATGTAACTATAATTTATACACCCCCTTTTCTCGACAACTATTTTACGAGTCGTGCAAATCCCACTGGTGAACTAGCACTGTGGAGTTATCTACCTTAGATTTCTCTATAGAGAAGCTTTCTTATCTGGAAGTTGAACGGCAATTTTATCATTTCAAAAAAGTAATGCTTAGAGAGGAAATGAAAATTGTAAGATTATGATTCTAACAAGCTTATTGATTTATTACGTCAATAAAATTCTGTTGTCAAATAATAAGAAGAAAAATTATGTTGCGCTTACTATAAATGCGCTATTTGTACATACGTTTTGGTATTCATGTATATCTTTTTTTTTTTTAGATAAGAAATATCAAAATGTTTGTGGAAGATAAGGCCATGAATTATGAAGACTTCCAGGTAACTATACACATTCATATACACTCGATCTTAAATAGCTGACACTTCATACTGACAGTCACACTGTGACAAAATTTGACAAGGAAACACAGGTGTGTCAGGGCTAGTAGTGATTAATGCTGATTGTTGACACCACATTATGTCGTTTGTCGGCAGTTTTAGCTGAATTGAGGTGATTTTTTCTTTAAAAAGTTAAAATTTAAAAATTGGTGTTATATAATTCCCCCTCCAATCTATTTTATCAAATATATGGAATTGAAGATAGATATTCCATTCAATTTGTGAAATAATCAAATCAAATCAATGCCTTGTGAATTGCAATCCATTGATTTGATACACATTGTGAATGTACATATACATAACCATCTATGAAATATCAACTGTGATGTTGATATTTCATTTTTTTTATCGACTTAAAGATGTATGCAAATAGTTTGCTGTTCTAAACATAATAAATATGTTGCATGGCAATATCCGTGAATGAACTTTTTTAGTTTTTTTCATTACATTAGTCATTTGTTTTCTCTCTCTCTCTCTCTCTATCATCATCATCATCACCTTAATTCCAAAGTTTGGTTCTATTATCAAAAACGAATTGATAAAGTTAAAAGTAACATGCATGATTACATGATTAAATGGATATAACTTTTATTTGTAGTTTTGGCACCCCTGCACTTCATATCCAAAAAAAGTGTTAAGTCATGGTGGAAGGGAAAATTTCATATTTGTGTATTATATTGACAATTTTTAATCGCTAGTTAAAGCGCCAACCTTGATCAATTGATACTTTTTTGCATAAAATTTACGAGCTCGACGTGATCTATAGAATTTTTTATTTACTTTTCTGCAAAATGCACTCCACTATGCATGGTTATTTGCACTGTATTAAGCTTCAAACGAACGCAGAATGGAAAGTATATCTTATTCCTGACAAGATAGTACAATGCTATAAATATTGATTGATTATAGACACTTGGTCATTGTTGAAAGTGAATACCATTTTGTATTTGTCGTCTAGGTCATCAGAAAATTACTTTTTTAACATATTTTTCAAATTTAAAGGTAATGAAAATGTAAATTAATTTTTACTTTCTTTGTTTTATTATGTATCGTACAAATTTGTACACCACTTTAATTGAAAGGTTCAATTCAGCATGAATTTATTTGGAGATGTATCGTGTCCGTATTTTTCTAATTCTGTTTAAATGAGCAAAGATTTTTTTTTAAAAAAAAGTCTTCCGTCATTTTAAACAAATGATGGAATAAGAAATTTGCATATATTGGAATTCAACCTAATTTGATATAACTTACTGTGTGCCATTGCTTTACATAATTTTCTCTTATCGCCTTTCCAGAAAATGTAAAGTTATTTGCCGCGCATTAGAAATATTTGCATTTAATTTATATTGGCGTAAGTTTTAATGTCGCCGAGTTCTTTGCTAAATCATACTGAGAAAAGTGTTTCTGGTTTACTTTAAAATATTGAAAATTGTTTATGTATGTTTATACTGACTCAATGAAAAAAATTGATCGACATGCATAATTACTACATGTACATACAAATTCCAAATGACTGTAAAGCAATGCATTAGTCCTTAGAAAGAAATATAAAATTTAATTTTACTGGTAAAGTCATGGAAACTTTTTATCGTACATTTTTGAAAGTGTGTTAATTAAATGTCTCTATGATAAAACTGTTAAAGTACACTTATAACACACATTGAAAAAAATCAAAATGCATAGAATTGGTCACAAATATAAAGCACATGGAAAAAATATTTGTGTACAAATTTGACACATTTTGAAAACATTTTACAAAGTGCGGTTTTTTTTGCAAAATATGTTGTCACAATGGTCCAATTTGTGAAATCGCTGCAACGTGTAAATGGGACGCTGATTTTTATTGCATTTAAATTTATAAGATTGGGTAGTTAAACAGTTGATTTGACACAACTACTCTTTCAAATTCTGTTCGTATGTTAATAGGACATATTATTCTGCTAGCATATTGGTAGGATAGCTTATTCTGCTAGAACATTTAGTTTTATAAATGTATAAAATTCTTCCAGAATATGGATAGGACAGGTAATCCTGCTCGTATAAAGACAGGACAGGTAATCCTCGAAAGCACACTTGACCCACATATATAAATCATACGCTCATGTTTGATGAACTTGATTTGATTAAAGATGTATGATACATCATATATTTGTTTCACCTATTTTCAATGTAATTGAGTGCTTCTCATGCAAAGTTTGCCAAAATAGATAGTTAAGTTATTAGTTACTCTGTGATTTTCACCAATACTCTCGGAATATAACGTTGTCCTTCCCATCTTGCACTTCTCAATAGAGGTGCATACATGTTTATTCCTGTACTCCTTGAATAAAATTTTGGCAATCTTTATTTATGTAATTATTTGGTTAAAAAACACAGAGTATTTTAACTTTAAATAAGATTTTATACCCCTTATATGTTTCTATAGCTTAAAGAGTGGAAAGCCATTGCATCTCTTCCAGGTATAGACACACAAATTGTAACATATCATATATAAAGATACACACAGACGGCATGGTATTTGTTTTTGCAAGTGACATATGCAACAATCATTTGTAATAAATAAGTCTTTATCAAAATACTTTCTATAAATGATTCATGATATTTACAAGAAATGATACTTATATGATTATGTTCTAGACTTTTCACCGCCAAAAACCAATTCAGTACAAATTAAACGGTATAAAAAACTAATAGGTTTTTCAGACTGATAGCAGTACAGCGAGGTGTTTATTTATTAATTATTATTTTGTACTTGTTAATGTTTTTAATTATTTTCTTTTTTTTCTAGTATCTCATGTCCAACAAGACACTATGTATTGCTCACTCATGCATTTTTTCTTTGTTGTTGCCCAATCCACGGCACAGAAAATAGTTTAATGAGAGCCATGCCACTTCTTATTGTTAAACCTTTACAAAGAGGATGTATTTACCAAGTAGTCACAAAGATAAGATGACTTGCAAATTACAATGCAATTATGCACATGTTTTGGATAGTTAAATAATTGTATCAACGTGTCAGAGAACCAAATTTATATTCCCAAGACCTAACATTTTCTATTCTGAGAAGGACATCCTCCTTCATAGCATAACTTAACCGTAGGAGGAAAGAAGGATGATCAACACCTTCCTTAATTACTTAAAAGGGTTAATATAATTAATTTAATTATAAATGAAGACTTCAGGAAGAGATCTTTAACTATTATCTCTTCCTAAAAGAATTTTATATATATCCTGCAATATAAATCCTGCAAATATTTGCATAGAAAAATGCAACTAGAAATGTTAATAAATTGTATGTCGTTTTGTGATTACCCAACGTCCAATTTTCTTTGAAAATTACATAAAGTTAAACAATGTTTGTATGATAAAGTACAATAAAAATTGATTATTAAATAAGCGTACATACATTAGTCAGTCAATGTATTACGTGTCGATAATGTTGAAGGCATGTGCATGGACTTTTCATTTTTTTTATTTAGTACTTCATGACAATCCATCACCGAGCTCAAGCTATAGAGCAAATTTGTTACCAAAAAACATTTCCAATTATCAAATCGTGTACTGGAGAAATCATTGGGATATATGTCTTGATTCATGCAATTAATAAATTAATACCTTATGGAACATCCCTATCATTAAATTAAAAGAAAAAAAAACCAATCTGGAACTGTCTTTCGGGATTTCTGTCTTTGAAGAATTCGTCATTATGGAACCTTGAAATGACATTTACAACTTTTCAATCAGAATATATTGTTTCAATATTTGTACTTTGAATTCTTAGCAGTACTCTTCGTGAAGTGCTTGAGTCTACGATGTATGCATGATATACACACACCCAGCAATTTAAAGGAGTGGCCCTAAAGAATTAAAAGTACAAAAAATGTTAACTTTGATGTGTACAAAACGAATCTTTCGGCATAAAATATTGTATTTCAAAGCATATTATTGGGATCACTGACTGATTGAAAATCAAATGTAATCTACATAGACTATCTTAAAATGTGTTGTGTCTTAAACACCTGTTATATGAATAAATAAATGATTAAATAGTCTATAAATTTTAAGGAAAAAAAATGGCTGCAATGCCAAAGATTTTAATTTTAACCACGAATAAAGAGATGGAAAAAATGGATTTTTGTGTTTTTATGTAGAAGTTAAATTTATTTGCTGTTTTAATAATTAGATAATCTGTTCAACTTAATAACAATTTCCAAACAAATTAAAAATACAGCTTTTGCTCTTGATTACTTAACCAGAGAGAGAGAGAGAGAGAGAGAGAGAGAGAGAGAGAGAGAATCTTAACTTAAGTCATCGAGAAGTAATCAATTATATGCAGACTGTGATGGGGTATTACAATTTTATTTTTATCTTTAACTTATCAGCAAGCATTGTTGACGGGTATATTTTCTCATTCCTTGTTTTTATGGGATTTTCTTTGGTTAACGTTTGGAAGACAAAATAGAAACGAGGTTTCTGCGAGGGGTTTTTTGTAACCAAGAACTATGTCATGGAACTTATAAATAAGAAATCAGTTGGCCGACAAGATGAATATTAAAACTATCTTATCATATTGTCATACCAATGTCAGCAAATCTCTGGGGACAAGCACGCACCGTCGGAGAATTCGGTCGCACGCAGACGACATTGCTGGTTTCGTTTTGGTGCACACTTGCACAAGGCAGAAGCGTTATAATGGAAACATATCGCCCCTTAACAATTAGTGTCATACATCAGTTAAGGACTACGCGACAAAATTTCAAAAATATGTCCACATGCTAGGAGAGGGTTTTATTTAGATCAATTACCGAAAAATTAATAAATCAAATGGGTTTAGATAGTAAACGACTTTTGATAACAGATCATGAGAATTCGGGCACGGTGATCGATTGGCTGATTACCAAGCTGCAATCAAAGAACGTTAATGTAAATTTCTTCGTTGCAAAAAGTTATAATTTCTATCATGTATAATGTAGGTAGATAAATATTGCGTACGTAGAATCCGGATTTTTTTTTCTCGCGAAAAACGTACATATGGAAGCTTCAATCTGTTTGGTAGAATTATCATAATAAAGGTTCCAGCTGACCTACAGATTCCTAACAATGAAAAGAAATTGTGTATATGTTGTCAACTTCCATTTATAGAACAATATGACCCTCATTCCCGCCTTTTTTCGTGAAAAAACAAATAAATTTGTTCCCTATAAGATGGTTTTTTACTTCAATTTCCCTAATTTTATAGCACCTATGACATTACTTTTTGATCAACTCTCGTATTTTAAACAATGATCAGATACAAAACATGGGGTGATTGCATGCATTGTTCTTATTACCTACTTCGTTGAGTCAAATATATTCAATGTCAAATAGGGATTTATTAAAAATAAGACTGAAAAATAAAAATACAAAAAGCACGAATTTTAGTTTTCAACAAGTTTGTTCATTTTATGTTTTGAATATAAGGTTAAGTTGAGATTCTTTTTTTTCACTTTTGAAATTCAAGAACAGCAAAGCTATAAAATTAATAGTCAACTTTGGATTTTCATGACGCTGCACAATCATGACACATCTTTTAAGTCTTGTCAGTTTTACGTAGTTTCTATTACTTGTCTTGCAAAAAAACTGCAAAATTAACCTATTTCCTGAGTAATATCTTTGACTGTCACATCGTGTTTAAAAAATTGAACTAAATTTTAATTTACTGCATTTCTAACTGACAAAGTACAATCATAATAGATTTTCCTTATAGTGTATGAGGGAGTATGAAGGTACATGACAAAATCGCATAGAGACATAGACATCCATATATAACATTCAAACATTTATAAGCTTATCCAATTTAATAATTTTAATAATTTTTGTATTCAAAATGACTTTTGTATTGGTTTGATATTTCTATATATTATTTCTTTGTTTAAGTAAATGATGACTTTGCTTAAACATTTGAAAATCTATACAGGAATTTTTATTGTTTGTTATTTATGATCGTAATTTATTTTAATTTATTTAATGTAAATATAATACCATACCATGTTGTTTTATATATAATTTATAAAACATTATCATCCAAAAAATTCTGTTGTGCGTCGTTTTATAAAATTTCTCGTCGTGAATACTTGCAGCAAATTCGGTGACCGAATATTTTTGAGTCAAACGAAGTTAATAAAATCATAAATTTATGGAGTAGTTTCCGTATTTAGTTATATATAATCTAATATTCTAATTATGCTCTCTGTTTTCGTTGTTGATCAAAATGCGTCACGTACTTAAAGACAATTTTGTTGAAACTTGGTCCATGCTATAGTTTCCGAAACGCGGTTTAGTTTTTGTTTTTGAAAATTCGTTGATGAATAATTTGAAAAAAAGTACATTTGACTACAAATAATAGAGAACATAAATAAATTGCAAAAATCTGAATGTCCAGGATCCTGCTATTTGAGAAAATGGGGGAATTTTAAATTTGTTGACATTATTTCCTCAAACTGTCTTTTCTGTCTTTTATTTATTTTTTATATAAAATCTGCGGTAGTCCCAGTAGTTTATTTAAGATTTTAGAATATCAGAAAGGAAAAAAATGTTGAATATTTGGGGATAAAGTTCGAGCAACGTTGATATGATTTTTTAAAAATGTGGTTGAAAAGAGTAAAAACTTTTTAATTTCTTGTTTAAAAGAAATTCCCGGCATATCTTCATAGAGATACAAAATTGGTTAAATAATGTTTTTATTCCCCTTTTCTCCCGAATGTTCACAAAACTCTTTGCGTCTTACAATGATGTCAAGAACTTCATGTTATTTGTTGTAAAACATCGCATAGAAAAGTAATGAAGAATTCGTTATCATGTGTAAGGTAAAGCGGGTGAAAAAACCGAAAGCCATTCTGTCAAATTCTGTTTTATGAAACAAATGTTACAAACCAAAACTTATAAATGGTAAAGATGTAACATCTCTCCACTGTATCAAAATCAACAGCCCAATCTTCAGGGTTCTGAAGGTGTTGGCGAGGGCGTAATACTGGGAGAATTAAGTATATACCAATTCATGTCATTTCAACACCTGCTTTAAATATTTGTATTTTATTTAAATCAGACCATACTAAATGATTATCTTATTGGTTGAAGATATGATATATATATACATACGGTTTGGCTATGACGATAATTTAGAAGGATGTGAATAGAATACATTTTGTTTCACTTCTTCGATTGCATAGCTAGTTTCTGCTCGTAGCGTAAACTGAAGTAAGAAAGACGACAAGTTGAATGAACTGCATACAAATAAACTCCTTACCTTTGTGTACCGTGACAGAATCAGTTCGTAGACATTGCAAATAGCGCCACTGAAAAATTTCTCTTTTGGACCCTACAACTGATAATATTATAGATAAGGTCAATCGCATTTCAGCTAAAATGTTGAGATCGTGTTCATTTGTTGAACTTTATTTTCTGTTCAATATCATGTCAAAATACTATTATTAAAAAAATAATTAAAAGTATTGATATTTTTAATGTGACATAATAGTATGATTTTTCTTTTAAAGATATCTTGCATGCAATTTGTACAAGTCGTATATCACCGTGCTATTTGAAATATTGCAATGCACGTTTATAACGACTATTATTTTTGAAAAATAAAATAAAATCTAGCACGTTCTTTGCTAGTGGTATATTTCTTGTATACCAGGTAAATGCAAGTTAAAATCAAAAATAAGGCAATCACCGATATTCAATAAATCGGTTAATGTATGAAAAAAATCTAACAGATTATGAAGTCTTCTATCAACATGATTCACCAGTATTAAGCATTCCTCGATCCAGCAAAGTCTTGATTGGACATTTTAACCTAGTTAGAATAGCGGGAGGGAGTTTTCCTCTATTTTCTTACTGATCTTACATAGCACTTTGTACCTGTTTTGACCTTCATCACAAAAAAATCAAATGTAAATTGCCATTTTACATGTTGACTGTCAGAACATATCAAGGTGATAAACCACAAGAGTTGATTTAAAAAACGCGATAAACACTAAAAAATTCATGATTTATGATAGTATGTGGAACTTTGTCTGAAAACTCATGCTAATAAGTACTTCTGAATTCACCTTAGCCAACATTTTCCCAAATTGACCGGATTTTTTTTTTATAGTAGTCTGCAAGCAAAAAGAAATGTACACCTAATAAATGGATATGAACTCATTGTTAACGGTGATAAACATGATGCGTGTGTACTCATTTTTTCTTAAGTGTTTATTGAAATATCTACAAAATATGACAAAGCATTTCAAATGTTGTATAATTATGTTTGATTTATTTTTGTATGATTATTCAACAATAATGGCTTTTTATGTGTTTCTTCTGCACGTCACCATTTTAAGAAGGGTTTTTTTTAAAATGCAAATATATAACTTCTATAATGTAGATTTTTTTTTCTTCCTTTGTTTTTGAAATAAGTTTTATAAAGCAAGTTTAGAATTCGTTCAAACGTTTATGTACATATACTTGAAGATATGAATTTGATTACTAATGGACAGTCAACATTAATGCAACATAAATTAATCTCCCAAAAATGCATTTCAACTAATACATCATAAAAAGTTTTTTAGGTCATTTATTTTGATGCCCAATCATAAAAAAGCAGTGTCTTTAATGTGATAACGCGAAAAAGGTTTTAAAATTTATGAAACTGTAATACAAGTTTAATCCATTTCTTTTTTATATTTCTTTTCTTCATTCTATAACTTTTGCATTTGTGTATGAAACAGGAGTAAGACATTAAGTTGTTCAATCCAAAACAACTTTTCTCATTATCAAATTCTATATTGTTAACATTTTTCAGTATTTATTTCGGTCAGACAAAATACTTTTTCAAGACCTTTTTTTTTCAAATAGATGTATCATTTTCCATAGAGTTTTAGAAGAATTAATATAATATAATATTGGTTTTACATGTTTCGCCACAACTGAACACCTGAAGGTCCTTGCCCGTTAGATTTTTTTTGACACGACTGTGGTTAGATTTATACCAAAAAGAATAGAAAATCAGGTCTGTACCGATCTTCGAATGGTAAAAAAAAAGTCTTATCTGCAAAATTACATAAATATAGCTTTCTCCCACATAATTGTTGACAATGTGTCATCCATATTAGATTATCAAGATATGCATTTAGGAAAGAATTTAGAACTTCTAAAATCGTGCATGCATTTTGCAGGTTCGTGTCTGTTGGGGATGGGAGAAAAAGAACATTTGTCTGGTAAAGACAAAACTTTATGTTTGTCGGTGAAAAAACCTAACAAATAGTTTAATGACACTATTTTGAGCAATGGGGTGTGGGGGGGGGGGGTGAGTTCACTCCTTTCATAGAATTTTTTGATTTTTATTCAAAGTAAACTAAATGCGACAAATAACCACAATTTTGAGATAATTTTTAAAATACAGTTTATCTATGGGACAAAATAGTATTGACTTTTATATGAATCTATTACTATTATCTTGAGTTATACCAAACTCGTATTTAGATTAACTTCTAGTATTTTGAATATTTAAAACAATTTTTCCATAAAATTCCAACAATGTTTTTATTGATGACGTTTGTAAACTCTGAAAAAGTTTTGTATAGATAAGATGAAAGATTGAAGATTTTGAAACCTATTATATTTTGCAGTTGTATTTTGATGTTGTTATCAAGTCTAAATTCAATTTCTTTAAACTTTATATACTATCAATACTGTAGATTTATAAACATGTCTAGTACATAAGATAAATTCATTGATTAAAGGTTATATTAAATTATTTTTCGACTCTGAAACTTTGATAGATTCTGCACAAAAAACAAAAAGATAAACACATAAGACCACGTCAAATTAATATAATAATTTCTTTAATTTACGTGCTTCATACATTTTAAACAGTCTTCCCTAAAGTTATAAAATCTACGTATAAACAGGCGTTGATTTTCCTTAATATTGCTAAATACTGTTATTTTTTTAATTCATTCATATATTTTATACCATAAAATAAAGAAATAAGATTATAAAGGACTAAAAAGTTTTCCCTCTTTTTAATTGTAAATAAATTCTGGCCTCAAATAAGGCATTTGCATGCTTAATTAAATATTTAATGGCAATGAATCTGCAATTTGGGAATCCACATTACGTATGTATATAAAACCCAGAAAATTTGCACTTTCTGCATCAAAATTTAAATTTTGAAAAAAACCCAAACATAACGTCATTCCAATTTGCTGAACATTAACATGTGCCTTCAAACAGGGAGAAAACAAAAATTTAAAAAAGAAAAAAGAACGTGTACTGCTTAATCATAGAGGTTGGCTTGATTCTCCGACTTGTGTGTGCAAAACTTTCTGCTTCATCATATAACTGGCATGAGTATTACTTAATTATTCAAGGACTAGGTCGGCAATTTAGGCCACTGTAAACGAATTCCAAAAGTCGTATTAGTGTAGTTATTAGTATAAATGAGTATGTCATATATGTGCATTAATTGTCTTCATTTTCGTATCATACGAGCGACTTATTTGGGCATGCGTACAGTTTTTGACGATCTAGATCTGGGAATTGTCATTTTCGTCGGAATCAATCATTTATCATTGCACACCTTTTAATATTTGAATAAGTAGTTTTGCTGATTTTGGAATTTTTATTCCGTGAATACAGACTGCATGTTCAGAGCATCATAATTTTTACAACACCAAATCAATCCAACTTACTGGATGATTGTAATCTGTAATGAATACATCATAAAAATAGCCAATGTGCAATACAGTATTATTCTCAAGAGTAGGTGTCTGTTTTTCCAAAGATGACAAATAATAAATAAATGTTTTTTTAATCTAGGGGTCTGCAGAAAAGAAAATTAAAAGTACATGTATATGTTTTCTGTGTTATGACTATGTAAATGTATATGACTAGTGTCCATTTTGGAAAATTCATTGCCCTCTTTTACCTTAGAAATACAGAACCGAGGGAAATACCCATGTTAAGTAACTGGTCTCCTTGATGTATGTTCCTATGAAAATGACTTGAGACTTGACCTTTGTTTGTTCGTCATTAGCTATGGTTTACATACTTTTTCTTACCTTTAATTAAACAAGTTAATATCGAATTTTTATTGTTTGTCGTCATATGTTATGAGAGAATTTTCCACAGCATAAGAAATTAGTTGATTTGAAATAATAACTTGGATGTGGGTTGTTTTCTAACGTCAGACATCAAATTAAATGGAGATGCATTTTCAAAATTATGATTCCGGTTTGTTTCTTATGACAATGCACATTCTCCGCCTTTTTTTTTTTTTTAAAGATTTTTATTATGAATACAGTTTTTCTGCTCTAGATGCATTATAATTGTTCTCATATAAAATTTTTTTTCTAATTTGGCATTTTTGTAACGTGTCCCTTGACACAATTCTGAATTCATTCCTCTCAAATGGATGTTCTTTTTCTAATTGAAAAAAAAAGAAACTTTTCTAATTAAAATTGTCTCTCTGACTTATTACGATCACACAATATTTCAGAAGTATATGTTAAATAATATCATAAAATGATAACATGGTTCTGTGTTATACGGGTGTGCAAAACAACCTTGTTTATTACGCGTTATGTGTTTGCTTACTTATTAAATGAAACTTCTTGCAAAACATTGCATTGGTGAACCTCGGATTTTTCCTTTCCATAGACTTAAAAGAAATATGCTTTGTTTGAAAAACGCATGGTACATGGCTCCATGAGAGCATCAACATTTCAAAATTCTTAACCATTCTCATAATGCTTGAACAATCGCCATTGCATGAAACAACTCGATCAATAAACGGCCATATTCGTGCAAAGAAATCAGACTTTTTTCTTAGAATTTTGCATGCAAGATAATTGTTAACATATTCTTTAATTGCATATTCATATCATATTATATCATATGGCAATCTTAAAAATAACAGATACAATTATATATAATTATATGTATTATAAATGCAGTAGAGTATATATATTTGCCATTGATTTCAGTAAGTTGCGACGGAAATGCAAATTAAATGCACAGAAAAAGACGCCCAATCCTTCAAATAAAAGGTCACAGAAAACCGAACTACCCGCAAAATTTGCAGTTCGTGATAAACAAAAAAAAAATGCAATGAATGTATTGTGATGAATTTAGAGAAAAGGGTGTATTTGATAGTTTGCAGTGGTTGATTACCATGAAACCAATCACTTTATGCATATGTAAACCTTGGAATGAAAAAGATGGTCAGAAATCAAAATGATATGTTATCACTGTAAATTCCCCATCACCGGAGAATCATTCCACCTTAATAGAATAAACCCCAAAATTAATATTATGAAGACTTTGTTTTCAATTACTAAATTCTTCATCGAAATCTACAAAAGATTTCTCTCTCTGGTTTTTCATTATATACATTAATTTTTCAATGAAAATGTTGTAAAAGGGATTCAACATCAACTTGTAGATGCTAAAATCCAATTAGTTCAGTTGCAGATTTAATTCGTGCTTGTGTTGATTTGTCAGTATCTCTTCTTGCAAATGGTACATTTTCGTTCCCATGAATATACCGGTATATCTGACATAGGTATCGGTTTCCCTTTTTTTCAGCAAACTAACTTAACCCTTAGGGCAGACTCGTCCTGCTATACATTTGTAATTTAAACATTTAACTACAAATATATGGACAATTATTGTAGTAATTTGTCATGAACGACATTCGAAAATTGACAAAATATTGATTTTAATGTATTAATGGTATAAGATAATATATTAGGAAAGATCTGAACAAATCATCTGTCAAATTAAGAGATGAAAAATGCTCGCAAAACAGGTTTGGATTGCATATTCAGAGAAGCCGGGCCAAAAAACTTCTTTTACCTAAAGGGCAGGCCTGTTCATTAAAGCGAGCGAGTCACGACCCAGCTTAACCTTGACTTGTCCAAAACGGCCGCCGATTCCTAGAGTTTACAAGTACTTAGACTGCCAGCAGTCTTAATCTGATTAAAAAAAATTCTCATTGCTGAAGTACGAAAATTCTGCACTTTTGAAACAGATATAAATGTTCATAAACCTGCTGGTTTTCGCGATAATTACAAATATTCTAAAAACAAAAAAAGTTGTACAACTTCTTGCAAAGTGGACTTGTGATGAGTTATTGCTTGTCCCTGTTATGATGAAAGTTTGTGTAGACTGACTACCGGCATATTTTGTTTAATGAGTTGTATTCTTTCGGGGTTCACCAGACAGTTCTACACAAGAGGTCCGCCTGACAACAGGTCATTAAGATAATAAATGCTTCCCAGACTTGACTTACTTAGAATTATGAATGTAGCTTCCCTCTTTTCGTTTGCTTTTTTTTTTCTTTTGAGATTTTTTTTTTATTTTCTTGATTCATACGGTTGTATTCCGAAATTTTTTAATAGGTAGTGCCAATAGATCAAGGCCAAGATGCTTCAATTTTGAAAACTCACGTTTTTAATGCTCATTTTATCATTGATTCCGTTTTTACGACTTATTCTGTTTTAGTTTTTGTATCTCCGCATTTAAAAGAATATTTCAATTAATTCAAAAATTAGATGCTTTCAAATTTTTTTTAAATTTTCACAATTGAATTTAAAAATTTCAATTGAAATTTACCGTTACCGTTATTAAAATCAAAGTTTGTTGTAGTTTTCTCGCCTTTTTGTGGACGAAATGTAACATAACATACAACCGTTACAGAAGAATTAAAAAGCTATTTGTGATTTTTTTAATTCATAGCAAAAACATTAGTCCCGATAAAATAATGTGAGCTTATCAAAATTTTCAAAACACATACAAACAGATTTTTTTCTAAAGTGCAACAACTTTATCAGGGTTTTTTTCGATGGAAGGGTTAAGGGGGATGTGAAAAGCAAAAGAATGTTTTGTATGATGTAAAAAAAAAATTCTTTTGCTCAAAATCAGTCGAGTCATTTTCGGGACAAATTCATACCACTGTATTAATTTGTGATATATTAATAATTTTGCATTTAACGTCAAAGGAGACACAGTTCCAGTAATGAGGCCGTATGCATAAAAGCTTCATAAATATGACATTCGTAAACTTGAAGAGGTGAAGGGCAACCACACATTAGATTCTGGGAAAGATTGCCCACCTCCTGGGTAGTAGTTAATTAAAGAGGTTCTTTCCCCCCATTCTCGCTAGCAAATTATCAACTTATTTCCACCAAGTTTTGGAGTCTACAGTATAATTGTTGATTGAATCATGAAAAAAAAGTTTTTTCTCGGAAATTGTTGATCAATTCATCTTCAAACAGATGTACAAGATAATATTGTTAATATCTTATTAGAAAACTTAGACGACTTAGGATAAAAGAAGTACATATCTTTTTAGCAGTTGATTTTAAGGATTAATCATTATCTTTATAGCTATGCATGTTCTCTTTTTTGCCTCGAGAGTTATGCTAACTTTCTTAATATTTGTCCATAAAAATAAAATGAATTGACGTATGCATAAGTTAAGGGAAAATCCAGTCCCTGCTAAGGGAGTATGGTTAGTTTGGATGCTGGATGGTTAATAGAACCAAAAAACCCCCAAAGTTTATGCAATCTTCCGGCAAAAAACACCCGGACTAGGTAAATCTGCTACAACTGATATTTCATTGGACATTATATTCTATTATATTATCTAGTATATTATAGGTAAAGAAGAAAGATAGATAGATAGATAGATAGATAGATAGATAGATAGATAGATAGATAGATAGATAGATAGATAATAGATAGATAGATAGATAGATAGATAGATAGATAGATAGATAGATGAATGTGCGGTAATTCTTACCCTTGAGTAGAACTTTTTCAGTCGTCGGGCTTACATTAAAAGGGATTTTGGTTTTAGAAAATTAAAGACCACTTCGCATAAAGAGATTTATTTTAGCATTATTTCTATTTGCATTTAATTTAAATGCACTGCAATAGTTTGTTATTTGGTTTTTTTTTAAATTTATACTTGTTGGGCTAGTGTTTGAAGCCCTTCGCCTGCTACATTGTATAATGCTTCACGACGTGTTCGCAAGCTATCGGGGGACAACCTACAATTGCCCATACAAAATAAACAATAGAACATTCGATTGATTACATACATGTACTTTAAGGAGGCTGGGTGATCTACAAATTAGCCATCAGATCTACCTTAAACTTTTTGATATCATTTTTTAAAGCTATAAACTATTATTTAGTAAAGAAAAAATTCATTAATTTAAATCTTTTCCTAATGAATACATTTTAGGATTAATATTGATTTGTCTACATATATTTCAAATCATTTTATATTTAATTACCCGCATGGGGAAAACCAGGATATACAATATTAAGGGTAAAAAATTAAAATGTACAACAAAAACATTTGATAGAGTAACTGAAACTCAACAAATAAAAAGATGCATTTTCATAAACTCTTATCCGTTAAAAACAAAAAAGTTAAAAAAGTGACTCGAATGTCAAAACTATTTTTAACACAAAAAAGATAATATATTCAAATTACTTTCAACTTTCCTGGATGTCCTAGAATCAGGCAATTGTCGTATAACAGGAGTTTAAGACTTTTCAGGACCATCAATATTTGAAAGTTGTGAAAAATAAGTAAAAAATATTCTTTTACTATAAAACAAAATTTAAATTCTACTGTTGCAGCTGATACGTGTACACTTTCTTTATATGCCCCCGATTAAAGGGATTTTTTTATACACTAAGTATATTCATAGTGGCATTATGAAGGGTTTTTTTTGGGTTTTTTTGGAAAGTCGGCTATTAATATGCTATTTATATATTTTTGTATCTAATTACGTTGTATCATTGAAATGAAAACGGGTTGGTGATTGCCTTATTGATATTCATTAAAGACAATAATTTAACGTCCAACATGGTTTATATTTCAATGCATGTACTAGGAACGCTTGCAATGTACTGTGCATGGTATAGTAAGCGGTACTTTAAATATTGTTGCATTCAACGAGAAACGTTACTTTCTTGATGTTTTCTTGGATATAAACTGTCAACGCTCTATTAGCAAACATTAATTATATATCTATTAAAACAAATGACTTTGAGAACTATTAATAGCGGTTTTGCACCAACACCATAGTAGCATTCAGCTATCAACACTCAATTAATTTCAAGACTGAAACTAAAGCATTACATATTTACCAAGAAAGGCCCAACAACGAATGATTGAAAATACCAATCACAATGGATTATTAGTAATGAAATGTAGTTCAAGTATACTTAAAACTCTTTCACAGTTTTATATTTGTGGTGATAGAATAACCAATCCTTCTCAGATAATTAAAGAGAACGACTATCAACTAAACATGAGAGATGAAGCCTTCTTACCTCACAAAACATCATCAGTGTTACCCAAGCTAATGAACCAGCCATCAGATTATAATCATTTATAGGTGATCAAATGCATTATCATTATATTTTTTTGTTTATCTGCATAATGGTAAAAATCAATGTCTATTTGCTCTTTGGTAAACATTTGCAATATTCTTTATCAATATGCAAGTGATCTAATTATGCTTGCCATCTGAAAAGGCATGAACTTCTCATATAAAAGTCAAGACATCCTCGAGTCGCCGACCTTCAGTGTAAAACTGGTACAGACTCAATATTGGTATTTAACACCAATGTCGGAGGGTTCCAATCACTCAATTAAGCCCGCTTCTGTTCATTAGAAATGCGATTTTTATGTAAAAAAAAAAAAAAAACATGGCTTTTTTTTCTTCTTGTGACGCATTATGAATGAGGACCAAACATCTGGGTACCCTTTAACCATGACGGGCGTGGATCATGTATATAACTCATTCAAGATTTGCTGAGGTTTTTTTTCCTCTTTTATACACATGTAAATGGTTAGAAAAAAATTAAAGCTACTTGCCCATATTTTGCTTTTTGGTTTTCAAACTTTAAATTTTTAGGTATTACGAACATTATTTTTAAATTTGTAATTAGATTTTAACAGTTATTCTGTTACGCTTTGAAGATATATAGACCAGTTCATTAGATCACTAAAAAATATATTTTCAATTAATTGTGTTTTAATGGCAACACAACTACATTATCTAAATATTTTTTTAAAAAGGAAGAAAATGGCACACATATTGAGTCGTCACTATAGTTTAGCCACTTATGTATGCATCTGTTGGCAAACACTCAACAGAAGAGCAAATGGCAACTAAAAGGTAAATTTGCTTTTGCTGATGATCGAAGATTGAACCTGACATATAGGGCAGGGAAGGAAGTACTCGGCGGAGTGAGCGTTTCCATTCCATCCAAAGGATGTTTGGCATAACTATGTTTTGCATCTCTGGGAGTGATAGAAATGTCTCAAGTATATGACAGAAAAACTATACAGGTGAATGGTTGTTTATATTAGCATTTGTTTTGTACATGGGAATTTCTTGAAACAATAAATAAATAATATGTATGTTAAACATCCTGTGAGTTTACAAATATGTATCAGGCTAATCCTCTGATGGGGAGTGATTGTTATGCACGATCTGTACTTAGGCCATCAAGATGTAGAACATTTTACAAACAATAACAGGCCTAAGAATGAAATTCATGTTCTTTTTAAGAGAAAAAAAACGTTACCTCGGTATACGTAGTTTGAAACGACGTGATTTTAATACCTGGTAGATGGGGTGTCTAGTTTTTTCACGCGCAACAGCTTCAAAAAAGGGCTTTTTGTTTTCACCTGGTGATTCTGTCTCAAAGAGACTTTCCACAAAATAAATAGTTCTGATGATATCACAGGATATGTGAAGGATTCCGAAAATAACTATCAGCAACCAACACAACACAAAATTGAATGAACTTGCAATTTTGATAAATACATCTATTTTAGCCGGAGCTATTCACCCAAATGCGTCAATTTGTTTGTTTTCTGTTAATAAGATAGTGCGATTAAGTTTTAATTGTGGTCAAATTCTGAATTTCACGAAAGTCTGTCAAGTACACGTGACTGACTGTATCTATAATATTGACGAACGCTGTCCCATGCAATTCTAAGAAATGCCATATAACGTTCCCTCCTTGTCATTAGAGATTAATTTGGGGTAACCACCACAAAAAACAGCCTTCGGACTGTAATATAACAGAAGGATTTGCATCAAAGTTTCTTGTTCATCCGGGTCATTCTCCTGTTCAGAAGACTACACAACTAAATCATACCTTGGTCGCTAATACATACTTGAATAGGAATCGTTTAGGGTTATGGTGGTAGGTCATTGACTCACAAGTTTACATTTAGGTAATTTGCAAACATTCCAAATGTTTAAATATCTCAAGATGGCTGGATGGTCGTGGCCTTTTTTTAGGGTGTTTTGATCTCCTTGAGAAAAAGAGCTCTGTATAAAGAGATAAGAAAAAGTTAACATTTTAGAGCTAAAATACATAATTCTTTTTCTTTACTAAATAAAAGTTTATAGGTTCAAAAATGAAATCTTTGAATTTAAGATAGATCTGACGGTTAATTTGTTGAGCACCCAGCCTCTTTAAGCGCAAATGATGGATGTACAAAAAATCCCAGGAAGTCTTTATTTTTCAAATTTAACCTTTACCGAACTCTTTCATAATTGATCCATAATATTTGTAGATTTTTATAAATGATGGCTGTTTTACATTACATAAATATATACAGCTGCATGATTATCAGTAGTGGATAAAAAAATTCGCAAACTTGGTTTTAATAAAAAAAAAATTGGCTATCGGTTGTACGTTAGATCCTGAAATAGAGCAACAATTTAAGAGTCCAGAAAAGTACAATAAATAATTTATTGAAGCCCTCTTTAATTCATTTTGCAAGATCTACGTTAAAAATTTTTTTTTGCTTTGCTGGAAAATGGAACGGTACAAAAATTAATCATTGTGCGAAATCAAGCGAAAAGTCTGAGTTCAGATTCATAAGAAGGAATTCTGGGAAATGTGTACTCTTACCTTTAAATTACCACTTCGTATATAAGTCAATTCTGGCACGCAACTTAGAAATAATATATTTTGGCAAGTACAGATAAACAAAAGTTATAATTTACAAACCATATAAATCAGAACCAGAATGTTCAAAATCGACAGTTTATTCTCTTGTGATTTTAATTGTGCCATGCTGACTTCTGTCTATGAAAACTACGACTTTCATAACAAAGATTAGATTTATGAAAAAAATAAAATATGCAAAATGCGGAAACACTCTTCTATGCACATATCAATACAAATTATCAATTATTAACTCTATTGCCATTTACATCATTTTTTTTTATTCGTTTAAAACAGATTTTCCTAGCTCTGTATTGACAAACAAGTACATGTACCTGGCCCGGACGTACACTTTATGTTGGTAAAACTTTACAACAGACATAAAGAGAGAATTCATAGTGATTCTAGCTGCCCTGGTTTACCCTGACCGGGGAGAGAATGGTGTTCGTGTTGCAACGACTGTTCCACCGCACCTTGTTAACATAGAACGCTCGTCCTCGTCCAATTAAACATTCCTTTATTGATTCTTTAAAAACATTCAATTAACAGTTTCCTTAATAATAAACATCTTTAAAAATAAACTTATTTTCAACGTTTGACAAACATGTTCAAAGAACTTGCAGAGATTAGCCTCATCCTAAGGCTTGGCTTCCCGAAAAACAAAGTGGGAAGGGGGTACACATGACCCTTTCATAATTTATTATTCTTGATCAAGAGGTACTCATAGAAACAGAAAAGCTTCTCTTCGACGCTAAGGACAATTGAACTGTAATATTCATTCTGTGCACATCAGTTGCCATTTTTATACCGTATTAATCCCCTTTAGAAGAAGAGCTCTGTATAACGATAAATAAAAAATAACTAATTCTCTTTACATTTATACTTATCTGTAATATGCAATTTCTGTAATTTTCGTAATATACATTTATTTAATATTTAAACCCACCGAGTGGGTTTTTTCTATTTCTTAAAGGGACATGGTGACGCACAAATCCATGATTTAGCAAATATTGAATTTTTACACGATTTCCACATATTTTATATATCATATGAAAAGATGAACTTTTGAAAAATTACGGTGTTCAAAAGTAAATAAATCAAATTAAAAAGAGAAAAATAGAATTAAGCGTTGGGCCAACACGAAAATATTGAGTTTTCCTTCCGCTTCATAGCCACGCAAGCGCAAGGGAATGTAAATACTGCAGCGTGGCATACATCATGAACCAGAAGCCTCTCATTGAAACATGATGTCTTCAAGAACTATATATTTATTAAGATGCATTCTCTATTAATGCATATTTCTTACCACAGACATCGAATAGCTTCAAGTTCAAATTCTTTTTTCCGTGTGTCAATCCCACTGTAACTATTTTTAGACAGAAATCGCAATCACGTGACACTAAACCAATGTCCAAAACAACTCGGTTTGTTTACGTGTGCAATTTCCGGATGAGCTTTAATGACTTGTAAATTGATAGGTGATGACTTATGATGCGTGAAACCTTCCGTATGATAAAATTTCAAGTAGCTCTTCTTTTATCCGTTGTCATAATCGAAAAGTAAAACATCTTTTTTGAGTCACCGTGCCACTTTAAGAAATCTGACAGTGTTGATATATACAGATGATAACAAAAACCAATTTACGATCAAAACATATTACAATGTACATGTAAATTGATTCGTCGATGTCTCACTCCGCATAATTATCTTGAACTTTCTACACCTGCCATCAGACGTTTTATATTTAGCCCTGGTCAGAGCATCTAGGTAAACCGTTTATTCAAGTACTTATGATGAATAATTAATATTAACATTGCCAAATGATGTCTTATTTTATAATTTTGAGGTTGGTATGCGTCAAATACCCGGGTTTCGAGATCGATCGAAACATTTTATTCATCATTGATAACACGTATTGCGCTGACGTCAGACTTCCAAAAAGTTGTGGTAGCTGCCACAAAAGGAAAATTTGGCTCTTCTTTCATTGTAACGTTGGTCGTCAATAACGATACTTTATGCACTTTTACTCACTTCGTATGTGCGAGTAAGGAGTAAATTGCTTGAAATCTTTGGTATGGTCATCTTGTAGCAATCGTTAATGGTTTAATCATTCAGCTGTCTATAGTGTAATTGACTGTATTGGGTTTTGTTTTTTTTTTTTCAAAATAACGAACTCATTTGCAGAAAGTTAATATTCATACACTAAACTTCGCAACTTTATAAGGAACAAAAATGATTGACATTTTGAGAAAATTCTGTGCTTACAATAACTTACAATGAAAGTATGTCTAGTATTCCAATCATGTAACCCTCTCCCCCCCCCCCCCCAAAAAAAAAAATAATAATAAAAAAAATCTTCATGAAAATTATATTTATATTAATGCAACAACAAATCATAAGGCACCATTTTAGTGGTGAGAAGTGAGAGAAGTGGTGCTTAGTGAGAGAAAGGGGTAAAAAGGGCCTAAATTATACTAATTATTCTCCTTATCTATGAAAAGTCTATCAAATGGTAACCGTGACAGGGTAAGGGACCCATAGATATAACTATCATTGGAGTATCATTTCCCATTTTCAGTTTTGTAATAAAATCTGCATTTTTGACAAACACTGTAAAGTAAGTACTGTGGGCAAGAACACAGATGTATGCCCGTCTCTAGAATAGACAGGCGTGATTTTTTGTTGTTTAGAGGATTTTTGTTGTATTGCAAAGCCTCGTTTCCAATCCCTTTTTGTTTGTATTAAAGAATATTATGAAGTAAACTTCCTCTTTCTCCTCGATTGGGATCATTTATTCATTAGATAAACATATTTTGAACAAAAAGTTGTTTTTCTTAGTAACAATCGTTTACAATAATTACTGTTTCAATTCATTTTAGTTGTTTCGACCGAAACACTCTACGCATATTGTAAGCGGCTTAATTAAAACATTTCATGTGTTTTCATAATTTTTAATAGATTTTTGTAGTCATTTTACTCGAAAACTTTTTTTTCTTACATGTGACTCTGCTCAAACTGTCTGAACGGTGAAAAATAATGAAGGACCTTGCATAATGCACAAATCAGCAAAGCTGAAGAGTCTCAAAATTGTCAGCAGAGTTTTTTGGTTTTTTGTTTTCTGGTTTTTGGGGTGTTTTTTTTTTTGCCTTTCTACACTTGCAAAAGGTTTCGCCCCGTCTTGAATTCGTTTTCCTTACTATTGTTGCTATAAACTCATTTTTTTCTCGTAACCATTCCATTAAACTTAATTAGAACATTGCATTCACATTTCATTTATAATATTCACATTTTCACTTGTGTTTATATATAGATTTTTGTATGTCATGTTTGTTATATAATATGAATATTTGATATTGTTACATAATATACATTTCATGTACTCTCTGAAATAAGGAATAAAATATTCAATGAATGAATGAATGAGTTCGCCCACCGACAACGAGGGCAAAAGGGGCGAAAATAAAATGGGAGCAAATAATTTCCTGTTTGAAGTAATTACGCACGGTGACTTGTTACAAAAATAACATAAATCGATTTGACAAAGACACTGATAAGAGGTTAGGAAATAATTACACTATAAATATAAGATATGCAATTGGATATTTTATATATTTTTACTAATTTTCCTATTCTTAATCCTATTATCAATCAAGAAAATAGAAAGTGCGCTGTCCTTTAAGCTTGTGCCATCCAACCATTGGGAATTTATTTGTTCGAGGCTAGGTGCGACACATCCGTACTTGTATAGGTTATCCTTGTCAGCCTCGAGATCGATGGCGGGTAGACCAACGGGTGACCAACTTAAAAAAAACACAACACGTTAATAATTCTTGTATCTGAATATTGAAAGTTGAAAATAATGAGGAGCTTTCAGTTGTTATTTAAGCAAAATTGTATACCCATATTTTGTATTAATAGTTGCTTTTCAAGATCGTAGCGGTTTTATACGTATATGTTTTATCTCTATATAACCGCTTCAATCTTAACAATACTCTAACCTACCAGTTATGTAAAAAATTACTGTACATTTACATATATATTAGTATCATATTCATGATGGCTACCAAAGCTACAACTTTGCACTAACTTAAATATTTACATAAAAGCTGATTATATTTTCCTACTCTTAATCCTATTATCACTCAAGAAAATAGGAAGTGCGCTGGCCATCCAACTTGTTGTTCGGAGCTAGGTGCGACTCCACCACGAGCCACATCCGTACTTATACACACACACACACACACACACACACCGGGTATTTGTTAGCCTCGGGATCCATAGCCGGCAGACCATCGGGAGACCGACCTAAAAAAACCCACAAAAATAATTCTTGTATCTGAATGTTGAAAGTTAAAATAATGAAGATCGTAGCGGCTTAATACGTTGCTCTATATAACCACCCCTATCTTGAACGATAATCTAACCTACCCGCTACGTAGATAAGTTTCATATTCAAGATGGCTACTATACAGCAGCTACATGTACATTGTATACCTCTTTGCACTTACTTTGATATTCACATGTAAAGGTGACCATATTTTCTCATCTGTAAGAATGTTTACCGGGTACATGTATTGTATATAAGTATCGCTTTGAATTAACGAGTAACATGTCCTTGGTGGTATACTTCCAACTTAAAATCAGAGATCTATAGTGGCTAAGCGGTCCGTTCACCAGACCTAGATGTGTAGAAACTAGCGGCTAGCTACAAATGTAACTGCTTAGCCCCTTCGATCTTGTGCGCAACCAATGTAGCTTTAAGAAGTACAAAGAATACATTAATGAACAATGTTAAAATTATTAAAACAGCTACAAGAATTAAAGTTGTAATTTCAAAAAGGCTAAACAATGGGTATATTCTTTCGCCGACGGATAGGTCATTTCACCGGATCGCGTAGATTTCTGTCTTGTCATGCATGTTTGAATTACGATCGATTTTTGTGAAAAATAGAGGAAAAAATACTTATAGGGGATAGATAAGCAATTGTTGCTCTATATACGTGTATATCTACAGGTACATGCCCATGTATACATTGATAACTTTCATAATCTTATAAACACTTATTAGATGTAGGCAGTGCTTATCTAACATAGGCATTTTGTGCTCTGCTTTATTTTCTATTTATTTATTGAAAATATTTGTTGTTACTTTGTTGCTATTCTCAACAATGTAGTGCTGTGTTGTTGAAAAATTGTTGCTTTTGGCAATATATTGATGTGTTGTTGAAAAATTGTTGCTTTTGACAATATATTGATGTGTTGCGGGCAATGTGTTGTTGCCTACAGTGTGATATATTGCATAGACATAATTTTGATGCTGTGTTATTGGTTGTTGAAAATGTTGCTGAGGTGTCATTTTAAAATATGTAACTGTTGTTGTGTTGTTGACAAACTGTTGTTGAATTATTGCTGACGACGAAATGTTGTTGCTGATATTGTTGTTATATCATTGAGGTTGTTGAGGATTTGATGTTGTTAGTTTTTGGTTCTTTGCTGGCGTTTTCGTTGTTTTGCTGCTAAAAAAGTGATTATTTTTTTTTCCAATTTAAGTTAAAAATAAATATGTACAATTCTTGAGTATTGTTGCTTTTTTGTATTTACTCGTCGGTTTTGATATTTCCAGAAGATTTAACTGTTTTTAAGAAGAGATAGATGACCTATAAGGATGTACCAGTATTAATTTTGGATTATTTAATACAATAGAATTTGGTGCTACAAGTATTTTCTTTGATACAAAATGCAGATTCATTTTGTTGGAAAACTATACACTGCATCCATCGATTTCAGCCATAGTCAGAAGACAAAAATAAAGAGGTTTATCAATTCATTACACAGTTCATAGAAATAGAATTACTATTTTGTAAATAATAAACACTGAAAAACACACTATTTTGTAAATGATAAACACTGAAAAACACATTTTTTTAAAGATTTTAGATTCTGGGGTTTAAAAAAACAAGAAAAATGTTTATTAGAAAAATTAAATCCCTCCAACAATAAAAAACAATTTTGAAAAAGAAAAACTAGTTTTGATGTATTTTCATTTCTGCAAACTTCATACTTCACAAAATGGTATGTACACATTTTATTTAATTATAACCCGTTGTTACTGTTAACCATCAAAATTTCATTGCATTAATGGTAAAGGCTTGTAATCATTTGACTAAGAACTGTAAGCGTGTTCGAGATTGACCGTGGGTTTCCGACTATGACTTCCATGTATCGCTAATAAAGGTGATGAAATGTACGTAATGAATCAAGTAACAATTTACTGACCACCTAAGGTCTTTTATGTGATCGATCGATCTCTCTCTCTCTCTCTCTCTCTCTCTCTCTCTCTCTCTCTCTCTCTCTCTCTCTCTCTCCAAAAATCCAATTCTCTTAATTGAAATTAATTGAGATTTTAAAAAGGGTTGGTATAAAATCTTTAATAAAAAAAATTCAGATGAATGAATCAGAAAGTTGTGAAAGAAAAGTGGAATTAGTATAGAGGAATAATTTGAGGAACAGGCTGTATGGATAAGTACTGACAGGGGCTAATTGCCTGCTCTCCTCGTTATGTCCCCACGATTTAATGACAGCTATCCGGTCCCGTCTGTTATCATCCAAATAAACAAATTACACGATCACCACATCTAATGTGGCACATTGCGTTTCATTACGATAATTAAATCTAATTGTTCGGAAAATGTCACCGAAGCAAATGTGCATTTTATATGCAACCAAGGGGGGATATTATCGGCAATCTTCAATACTTAGGGTTATTAGATATGAATTGTTTCATTATAGGTAATGCGTTAAATCGCTTGTTCAGACAATGGCGATGTGTGAAAATTCCTCTGAGAGTTTCATTCAACCGCATGCTGCCTGCCCCTATGTTTTGGACGATTGCTGCGGTGGCTGGATGTGATGACTGGGCGTTGAGCTGGGAACGGCCATGACGACGCTACATGAATACTTCGGCGCGCGTGGCCGTCTGTTCTAATAGTCAGCCAGTGTTGGCAATTTTGTTCCCCGACTTTTGCAAGTAACCACATCAAACAAAAACCCCAAAGAGAACTAAGATAACATTAATGAATCCGGCCTTTGTTTGAAAGTTTGTGCTATCTTAGTCTAGAAAATGAAGAAAGAAGGAAAATTATCTATATTTTTCTTCATTCATTCATTCATTCATTCATTCATTCATTCATTCATTCATTCATTCATTCATTCATTTATATATACATAAATATAATTAAATATGTAGTTGTGTAAAACATTATCTGGGAAATATAATTTGTTAAGGCATGACTTGCGTGGATCAAGATTTTTTTCAAAAAGGGGAGGGGTGGGGTTGGGTGTCAGAGTAATAATTGTGTTTGCCGGGGGTCCGAGGCCTATTTTCAGTAATTTTAATAGAATTGAATTTTACGGACCTTCCCTTCTAGATCTGCGATATCACAATGCATGATAAAATACACAAACATAAATAATATACAATTAAACAATATGAGTTTTGTTTTTTGTTTGTTTTTTGTTGTTGTTTTTTTTTTTTACAAAAATTTAAAAATACGGTTAAGCACATTTTTACTGGTGTAATAAAGTTTAGATGGAAATGAAAATATACGACAATCACATAAAAAAAATCTCCTTTATCGACGTATATTTATTTTATGGGTTTTTTTTTCATATTATTGAGTTTACCCATTACCCATTTTTTTTGTACGGAAATTAAAGGGTCATTGGTTTAGCTTTTTTGTTTAGAGAGATGTTGCTATTTCCGCAAACGCATGCGCATATGCCTTGACAACCACAGCATAACCCAGACTCAAAAGAGGAAAAGGTACTGTATTGTATACATTTTAATTTGCTCTCTTCTGTACTTTCCTACAATTTCCATATCTACCACTGCACAGTTTGCTTCGGTCAGTATTGCGTATTTTTATCAACTGCTTGTTTAAAGTTAAACCTGGTTTTGACAGCATTTAATTGTTATCACCAAAAATCTATGATTTTGTAGGAATAAACAAGCCATAAAATAAAACTTTATACCAAAACTTTGACGCCGATAATATCTGAACATTATTATTAAATGTTTAACTCGTATATTGCTGAATATGGTGTTTTCCCAATTTAAATAGTTTCCACAACAATCTCTATGTAACCAAAAACAGAAATGTAAAAAAAAAAAAAAGATAAAATAGAAAAAGTTTTTACATGTAAAGAAATATTTTAATGTCATTCGAATTCGTTCGTATATAACAATGAAAGAAAAAAAAATGTTTTTTTAGTCTTTAAGATATAATTATTGATTTTTCTATTTTAATTCCTAATTCATATTTCAGGTGTACACATCCATCATGGGTCAGGCTCTGCAGAGAGCAGCACAGTGGACCTCTGCCAAGGGAGGTTCAGGGGGAAAATTAGAATTCACAAAACTTAATGAAGAACTGCTCAATTCAATCATACAGTTTGTTGATGGTTTTAGTGCCAAGTATGCTGATGAATCCAAATTAGTTTTCAAAAAGCCTTTGACCTGGCAAACAACAGTCAGTCCAGATGGAATCAATGCACCAGGGTTAGAAGATAGGTGTGTATTTGTGTGGTTCCAAGAAATTCCAAGCTCTTGCCTCTTCAGCAAAAAAAATTAATGCTGTTATGATTCGTTAATTGTAACCTATCTCTTTCTCTCTTACTGCGTGTGTGTTTTAAGCTCATAACGACAATCGGGCCTTCTGTTGAGGATTACAGTTTCCTCCTCCTGAGGTGTCACTTAGTGTATACTGTCATTCTTGATGATATTTCATTTGATTTATAAAAGCAGAGTAGTGATTAATACCTTGTCAACTGTAAAAGTCTTGAAATTAGTAACAGTTATTTTTTTTTATAATGGTTTTCCTCAACGGAAAACTTGCTTCCTTTCTTTAGTAATTCTTTTCTAATTTTTTTCGTAAACAGTCACCTTGTAAAATGATATTAATTAATACTATACCTGTGCATTGTTTAAAATACTTTTTATAAACTATTTAGCCTCACATTATTATGATTTAACCTGCAAATTACCTTTAAAATGAAGTATTGCAAAACAGTCAAAATTTTGTTCAATATTATGGTTTGGAATCTTTAAAATTGAACTTGTGGAACAAATTTTTTTAATACAAATTATATATTAATTGTTTTTAATAATGACCACCTGGAAAAATGTTATAGTTAATAATGGAAATATGCGATTGAAAGGTCTATTTAGTATAATGAAATAAATTTTTAGTTGTTCATGAATAAGCAGATACATTTGCTTAATTAACTCAGGGACGTATATACGTCCCTGATTAACTGTGGCATTTTACTTCAGTTTTTTAATTTTATTTCAGAGTTCCATTTTTTAAGCATTAGCACGCCAGCTATAATCATGCAAAAATATTATTTTATTCAATCTATAAAATAAATACATTACTGAAATATATAATAAATTTAAAATAATATCTGCAATATTATTTCATTTGTAAATTTTCTCAATTTTTTGTATATAAGTGCCATGTTTGAATAATAGAAAATTATCAATTTTAAATAAAGTTTTTTTGTAATAGATGATTATAAATTAGGGTAATTTACCATGGAATAAATATAAAAAGAAGATTGAGTCCAGTTGTAAATTATTATGTTAGAGAGAGAGAGAGAGAGAGAGAGAGAGAGAGAGAGAGAGAGTTACTATATGTATAGTAATGTTGCTTAATGTATAATGTATGTATTTAGATAGTTGATTGAAATTAAATTTTGTTTCTTCAGAGGTGGGGATAAAATATCAGAAGCCAAAGCTGACAAAGACCAGCCCTTATTCTCTATAAAGAGGGATGGATCAGACTTTGAGTGCAGCGCCATGACCATGGAGTATTGCGAACAAGTCCTCAGAGCATCCGGGGACAAGAAAATGATTGAAATTAGAGCTTGCCTGGAAGGTGCGACATTTATATTTCAGTTTTTAATGAAAATGTTATTTGTTTTGGTCATTGAGTGTCAAATAACAAACAGAGAGTGACCCCTGAATTTTATCTGGGTTTAATCATTAGCAGATAGCATTCTTCATTTTGTTGTCCAAACCATTGACAGGTCAAATATTTTGATTTTTAAATTTGTGTATGAAAAATTAATTTTTTTTTTTTTTACAAACAACAGAAATAATGCTGGCTTTTTTTTAGCATCTTGGAAAACAATAAAAATAAAATTTTTGTTAAGTGCACATACCATATATTATAAGGAACCTTATATATTCAGAATTTTTTTTTTTTGCAAAATTAGCAATTAGTGCAGGAAAAAAACTATATGTTTTTTTATGTAAGAACAATAGATTTTTGTTCCAAAAAGGTCTGATGTTTTGAAAACGGAAACAAAAAATTATGTTTGTTGCATTATGGATAAAATTATAAATTTTTGTTCACAATCTGGACATTTTGAAGAATGGGTTGAAATGAACATAAAATGTGGTAGATTTTTTGAAAATAGAAAAGGTTTTAATTTCTTTCTTGTTAGATATTACTTACCAGTATATATGGAAATCAAAATGATGATCTATATACCGGTATATATAATTTTTTTATTCATGTAAAGAGAAATAATAGGGACTTGTGTATATATTAATCTAGTTGCATATCTAGAATAAAAATATTATACATATTTTATATGTACACCTGTCTAATTATGTTAGAAATTATTCACTGGTTAAAAAGATTGTACCAAATTTTGGGGGTTTTCTTTATTTCTTATGATGATATTTATCATTTATGTATGAATTAATTCTTTACTACATATGATTTATGTAGGTGAAGGTTTGACATACATATGAAATGCTCTCTCTCTCTCTCTCTCTCTCTCTCTCTCTCCTCTGCAAATTATATATTTACTTCATCATATAATTGCCTTTTTTTTAATTTGATTCTCAGAAGAAATATATGCAAGGGACCTTCCCCCCCCCCCTAATTTTCTCCTTCATTTATTTTCTTTTTTAAGAACGTAAATTTTCTTTTCCTTGTTAGTTCATTTTATATTTACTAGGAAACTCAATGTCATCCGAGTTGATAAAAAAGTGTGATAATGTATTCAGAAATTTACCACACCATAAAACACAAATTATCATTGCCATGACTCTGTAGAAGACCTGTACAGGGTTGAGCTTGTGCAGTCTGACTTGACTTTATTTAGAACTTTGTGTGCATGCATGCATGTACACA
>WFKH01011581.1:32514032-32545412 GCA_016163765.1 Magallana hongkongensis | reverse complement strand
AGGGGGGGGAGATTAAACATGATAAAAAAAAAGGAGGTATACCCATTAAGATTGAGAAACTCGGCAGACTGTCATATGATGATGCAGAGATTAATCAAATTGGTTTATAAAAAAAAGCCATTTAGAAATTTTAATGTAAATATCATTTTGAGGAGGATCGAGAAATATAAAGTCATCTAATGCAGAATTATACAACCATATTTTAAAAATAATCTTGATGACTACATAAAGCATATTCATATTAATATATACTGTACATATTATTTTTTAACATTAATTTAAAATTTTACTGAAAGGATATAGATTTGGTCTTCGAGCCCAATTTACCAGTAATCCAAGTAGTTGCTGTATAATTCAAACAGTTATCATAACTAATCAATTTAACAATGATATAATAGGATTGCAGTAATTTTTTTAAATTCTTACTTTATATGAATTCAAATGTTTTACTTGATCTCTAGGTGATGGATACATTTTCAAAAATGGCTGTCGGGCTCCTCCTCAACGCCAGCTTCACGGAGACATTGCGTATATTGAAGTTCGCCCGTTCGATGGAAATATGTTATACATCACCGCCAATACCAGTGGATACTACCTGAACAAGGTACACATGTATTTATTGATGGCTCTGTGTGACCAAAGAGACATAACTCTGAATTTGAAATATTGCACATATACCAGAATAAAAGATTCTTATTTTTGTATTGAAAAAAAAAATATGATACACACATGAATATAGTTAACTGTTACAGTATCTGTAGAAGGTGTCAGTGCAATCGACCTCAGGTGCATGGTCACCTTTGATTTTTTTTGGTGACTATTTATTTATGAATGATATAGTGGGTTCTATATATAGTTTAAAATAAGCATGCATTTTTTGGTGCTGTGATACAGATGTTCAATAAATTTTTAAAGAATTTTTTGGCTAAAAATCATTTATTATTTTTTTTAAATTATTGTTTATTGGATATTGCTTATAAGCAATGAATAAAATATCTTACCTTGTGAGCTGTAATAATCACCAGTTTTCTATCATATTTTGAATGAATATGTCTTTCTTTTATATGAATAAAGAGTTTTAAATTAGACAATTTTTCTTCTAAATGTTTCCAATTTAAATTTTTTTTGAAAATATGGTACATATACCGGTATACATATTCATAGATGAAATTGATAAAAGAAACACTGTACAGTGACACGTTAATTCAAAGTATAAAACGAAAAAACATGACTTTTTGTAGTGTTTTTGTTTTTTTAAACCTTTGGATGACTGATTAATTGTTTGATATACCTGTAGTTACCATGACGTAACATGTCAACAGACCACAAATTAACTGGCTTTTAGGGACAAACTTAAAAACTGTTTCATGAAATATTGATTCAGTTAATCTACAGATTTGCATTATCGACTGCAATACATATCGACTTTGGCCTTCAGCTGTCAGAATATATCCTTGAAATTACACAGTACTACAAATAATTATTTGTATAAAGGCTTCTAATTAGAAATTAATAATTAATGATGCTTAGCATCTGTTGTTTTTGGCAGTTTTTGCAGTGTATTTTGATTTGGATACTGGGCATACTAGTATATAAGGGAAAAAAAGGTTTACTGATTTCTATTCATATTGTAAATCTTTGTGCATATGCATGCAGATTTGGGGGAAATTTGTAGGGAAATCATAATTTCAAAAAGCCAACCAATCTTTTGAATAGTGATTATTTTCAAAATAAGAAAATGCAAGTGCCGATGAAAAGTTTAAGGATGTTGGTGTCTTTGATTAAGGGCCCGGACAACCGCGGCGACATGAACTACGAAAAGGAGGGCGACGCCTACAGGGAACTTGTCACACTGCTCAAAGACAAGAGTGCCCACTTTGCAGAAATGATTGACAAACAGGTAAGAAAATGAAATAAAAAAAAGTTTGAGGGAGAAATTCATGGAGAGATTTGGAGTTTAATTCATCAATTATTCAAAATACCCAAGTATTAAAGTTATCTATTTTTTCTTAATCTTTTTTTTTGTGTAAAAGTAATTTCCAAAAAGATTAAGAAAAAAATCCTTAAATGAGATAATTGGAATCTATATTTTTATGAGAAAAAAAAAACACCTTTGTTAAAATTTATCCATTTCTTTCCTCACTTTCTACTTTCTATGAAAGTACCTTTATAGAAATTGCAGAGCATAAATTATCAATGAATTGATTTTTGTTTAGAAAGATCAATAAAAAAAAATGCATGTAAAGGAATTAAGACATGCATGCATAGATTAGGTTTCATATTACATACCTGGTTACTTATGAAAAAACAAACTTACAGTCTAATGATTACAAAAGACATGCACTAGGTAATTGAGGTCTATCAGAACAAAAAGTGGGTAGATTTTTATTATGGGATTTTTATCCTGGCTTGCAGGAATTCCATCTCAAAGTCCAGGAGAAGGATGATTACATGGATGCAAGGCGTGTGGAGGAGGATGAGGATGATAGAGAGAGCACTGCAGGCTACCGTCCTGACCGCTCCAAGCAGAAGACAGAAGAAGACTCCAAGGACAAAGGACAGAAGCAGAAGGCACAGAAAAAGAAGAAGCTGGAGCCATCTCTCAAATGGAAAGCACTCGGGATGGAGGAATACCAGGAGCCGTAAGTGTTTAATTTCCCCGCTGTATACTTGTGTTGTTGAGTTTGTTGTAATCATCATCATCTTCATCATCATCTTCATCATTTGTAACATTAAGTTTCTCTAAATGAAGATAAAAATTATTTATGATCAAGATTACCTAATTTCTTTAATTTCATTTGAAAATCGCACTCTAAATTTAGGCTATGTCCATAGAATGTTTTTGTTTTGAATGCTGCAGTTGGTTAAAACTACCATATATTACTGTATCAACAACCTCAAATTTTCAATTTTTACAGAGATAAACGTGAAACACAAAAGCTGAAGAAGAAGAAGACTTCTCCAAGGTAATTTTTTTCTCTCCTTGAAATATGACTTTCATAAAAATCTTATGTCAACACACTATGATATTTTTCTTAATCTCCACTGCATGGATTTTTACAACTAAATTTGCGTTCTTTATTCTTGTTGACAGGATGAAGACAAAGACCCCAATCGATGCTGAAGACTCCTTCAGCGAGAGCTCCACAGAGAGCGAGGAGGAAGAAGAGGCAGTAGAGAGAAGGAGTGAGACAAATGCTGATCTTCCATCCGAATACTGGCAGATACAGAAACTGGTCAAATACCTCAAGGTAAGGGCACCTGTTCTATTGCCAGAACCTTCATCTGAGGAAGAACTTGTAGGATAGAAATCTTGTCTTAAAACAATCTTTGAATGATCAGAAAAGAATTTTTATGACAATGCATTACTTATTAGTTAAACTCTTGTCTGATATAATACCTTGGTAATGATTTTTCATTATTTCAGGGTGGAAACCAAACTGCCACCATCATTGCTTTGTGTTCAATGAGGGACTTCAACCTTGCTCAGGAGACGTGCCAGTTGGCCATTCGTGACGTGGGGGGTCTGGAGGTGTTAATCAACCTGTTGGACACAGAGGAAGTCAAATGCAAGGTACATGCACCAAAAACTGCAGGAAAATGAACTTCAGAAAATATCCTGGGCATTTTGAAAATACACTCTATCTGCTAGCTTACCTTTGGGCTAAACTTGTTTAAAAAAGCTGAAATACTTTACTTTCTGGTCATTCCATGAAATTAAAAAGAATTACTAAATTTTTATAGACAAGCTATTTGCTCAACATAACTTTAACAAGTTAGTTCTTACTATGTTTTTGCCCTATAGGCTAGTAAAATACTACATGCATATTTTGTAATATATTTAAATGGAATAATAGATTTATTCAACACAAGGTATCTTCATTTAATTGTTAACTAACATGTTATCCTCTATTGAAAAAGATTAAAATTGGAAGAATCCTTTTTATGTAATGATCTTCTACTTTAAGATTGGATCACTCAAGATCTTGAAAGAAATCTCCAGAAATACTCAGATCCGGCGGGCCATCGCTGACCTGGGGGGACTACAGACAATGGTGAAGATCCTGCGTGACCCTGACAAGGACCTCAAGTGTCTGGCTGCTGAAACCATCGCCAATGTGGCCAAGTTCAGGCGAGCCAGACGCACCGTCAGGCAGCATGGAGGCATCAAAAAACTGGTATGTTACAGTATTTTAATGTAGAGAGAGAGAGAGAGAGAGAGAGAGAGAGAGAGAGAGAGAGTGACAGAGAAAGAGAGAGAGTAGAGGGAGAGAGAAAGAACAGGAGAGACAAAAAGAGAGGTAAAGATTTGTCATGATTTAAAGCAAAGTTTCATCAAAACAAGTTTCAAAAGTTAAATATTTGCCTTTCAGTTTACAAAAGTTGTGCATTTCTATGTCTCTAGGTGGGTCTCCTGGATTGCCCCATAGTGTCTGCCACCAATCCAGAGGCAGACAAGGATGCTGAGGTAGCACGCAGCGGTGCCCTGGCTCTGTGGAGCTGTAGCAAGAGCAAGAAAAACAAAGAGGCCATGAGGAAGGCGGGTGCCATCCCCCTGCTGGCCAAACTCCTCAAATCTCCCAACGAGAACATGCTCATTCCGGTGGTCGGGACCCTTCAGGAGTGTGCATCAGAGGTCAGAACTAATCTTTTATCTTTTACAGAGTTTAAAAATAATTAATTTACTCATACATTGAAGGCATATACTCTTTTCTTTAAAAAAAAACCCACTAGGGAGAGAAGTACCATTTAACACAATTCTACATTTCTTCATGACATGAATCTGAAATATCAAAAATAAGGCAAAGATAATCTACATAAAAAATGGATTTGGTTTTATAAAAAGTTCTGTTCTGCTTGCCAACAGCCCAGTTACAGACTAGCCATTAGGACAGAGGGAATGATAGAGGATCTAGTGAAGAACTTAAAGAGTCAGTCAGATGAACTGCAAATGCATTGTGCATCAGCTATATTCAAGGTACTGTATGCTAGGTTATATACAGTAAAACACGCTTATAACGAAGTCCCAGGGATGGGCAATTTTACTTCATTATATCCGTCAAGTTTACAACATGTAATAAAGTCACGGGGAATGAAAATCACTTCGCTGTAAGCGTCAATTCATTATAAGCGTGTTCGCTATAACCGTGTTTTACTGTATAGATTTCAAACATGCGAAAGTATATAGAAATGATGCTGAACGAAGTTGTCTAACTGAATGGATATGAATTTTTTTAATACTGTACCAAAGAATTTCCAAAACAAGATGATTTTATATAGATAAATATTTTAGTCAAGGCGAAACAGTTGTATCAAACAAGCTTATAATGGATTCACGCTCATTGTAAAGTCAGTGCCCCATGTATTAAAACATATTAAAAAGATATCAAATATAACGAATTCCATTTAAAGCAAATTAAAAATGTTCATCCCTTTTACTTCCCTATAAGCTTAACTGTTCCTACCTATATTTGTACCTAACTGTATATAATTACCTGTATTTATTGACAGTGTGCGGAAGAGAAGGAGACGCGAGATCTGGTGAGGCAGTACGGAGGACTGGACCCCCTGGTGTCCCTCCTACAGAAAACTGATAACAAGGAGCTGCTGGCGGCAGCCACCGGGGCTATCTGGAAGTGTGCCATCAGCCCGGAGAACGTGACCCGCTTTCAGGAGCTGAGGTGCATAGAACAGCTAGTGGGACTACTGAACGACCAGCCAGAGGAGGTGGGGGAAACACACTGTTCATTATGATCAATACTCAGTTTTTTATTATTAT
This sequence comes from Magallana hongkongensis, assembly GCA_016163765.1. Classification (NCBI taxonomy): domain Eukaryota; kingdom Metazoa; phylum Mollusca; class Bivalvia; order Ostreida; family Ostreidae; genus Magallana; species Magallana hongkongensis. Next base: position 32,539,633 of record WFKH01011581.1, on the reverse strand, counting down.
TTTTTATTAAATTGCAACTTTCTTAATAATTATCTTAAATTTTTTGTTTTCTTAGTGAAATTTTTCAACAAGAAAAATTTGCATGAGTTATCTCTCTTGTTGGAGAGACTGATTTGATTAAAGAATGATTATAATATAATATGGTTTTGTAGGTCTTGGTCAATGTGGTAGGTGGTTTAGGTGAATTAGCTAAAGACCCTCCTAACAGAATGTTGGTCAGGAAAGCCGGAGGGATCCCCCCACTGGTCAACTTGCTGACCGGCACAAACCAGGCCCTACTTGTCAATGTCACTCGGGCTGTTGGGCAGTGTGCGGAGGAACAGGATAACATGGCGTAAGTACAGCCCCATATATATTATCAAATACTTTTCATAAACCTTTTGAAAGTAAAATTGAAAAAAATTAGTAAAAAATGGAGTAAGCTGAGATTTGTCATGAGTAACGTGTTATTTTTCTTGGGGAAAAAGAATTTACAGCAAATTATGAGATTTTAGACTGCATGAAAGTATGACAACATTTTTTTTTTCCTTCTGTTGTTGGTTATAGAATCATAGACAAATTGGACGGAGTCCGATTACTGTGGTCATTGCTCAAGAATCAGAATCCGGATGTACAGGCCAGTGCTGCTTGGGCCATATGTCCTTGTATTGAAAATGCAAAGGTTTGTACCACTTAACTTAATGTACTGTAAATGAATAATCAACGTACCATTTCTTACAGACACACATTTATATCAAAGAAATAATACATAAATGTGTATATTTCTCATTTTGTTCTCAGTATTAATATTCATGAAATGTAGCAGATACCATGCTTACAGATCGAAAGGCATGTACACATGTAATTTATTTTGCAATAGGATGCAGGAGAAATGGTGCGATCTTTTGTGGGTGGTTTAGAACTAATTGTGAGTCTCTTGAAATCGGACCATCGAGAGGTTCTAGCCAGTGTGTGTGCAGCTATAGCAAACATTGCCAAAGATGAAGAAAACCTAGCAGTCATCACAGACCATGGCGTGGTTCCTATGTTAGCCAGACTTACAAACACAGTAAGTGTTGGAAAGCAATCAAAGCATAAATTATTTTGACAAAAAAATTGCTGGATAGGAAATTGTTTTAGCTGATGTATTAAGATTTAAAGCATGAAAATTTTAAAATTGATTTAAAAAATCTCTTCTTTTGGTTGCTATTGTTGGGTTTATTAAAAGAGAGAGAGAGAGAGAGAGAGAGAGAGAGAGAGAGAGAGCACACCACCTGTGCATGCTTTCAAAGAAGCAATAAAATTACATTGAAATTAAGTAATTGACATTAATTGAAACAGAGCCCCCTATTGCAGTTCATTGTAAAGATAACACAAAGCAAATCTGATAACAAGAATCTCTAATTGCTTCACAACTATGGTTTTGGGGATGATTTTTGGGGGTTTGTTTGTTGGGTTTTTGCTTTTCTTTTCTTCTTGCGATGTGTATAACAGGTTCGGTGTTTTTTCAGTACGCTTGGAAGGGTAGTAGATATCAGAGTCAGGTACTGTCTCAGGATTGAGAAATGAAGTGGTTTAATTCAATCACACATTCTACCAGTGCCTCTCGACAAAAAATCCTCTCTAACAATGCATACTGTACACAAGGAATGAATTTAACATATCATGCATTTATTTTTCAGTATATTCATTTTGGTTGAAAATTGACAAGCATTGGGTTTTATTTTTTCCAAATAACAGCATGCAGTTTGCTCTTTCAAATGCATTTTTACATTGTTAAATAAATGTTTTAAAGAAAGGATTTCATTTTGCTGTTGGATATACCGTACATTTAAAATAAACTCTGCATGCATGTTCATTTTGCTAACCCCCAAAAAATCATGTTTCAAAATTCATTTTTATATGTCCATCATGTATCTCTTAATCATTTGTGAAAAATTAAACAGTATGACACATCAAAACTACATGAATTTCACATTCATTAACTTAATTGACTTTATAAAAGTGTTTTTTCTTATTTAATGTTCATCAACAGTTATTAGATTCATCACTTCCATTAATAATGAAATAAAATCACTTAAGTATCATCAAATATTTCACAGTGTTTCTTAAAATTAAAAAAGAAAATTTCTGAAGTACACTAATACATGTTTCATATTCTATCTTTATAAAGTGTATATACATATATTAGCTACATGTATGGCCAAAAAAAAAGTTACATGATTCTTTTTCATGAATAGATTTAATTGGCAAATAAGATATTTGCTTATTTCCTGGAATTCTTGATAGTTACACATATGGTCTACTTATGTGCTTATAAATCAATTAATCTAGAAATTAAAGTGCAAGCTTTATGTTAAATATAGCTCAAGCTTTACCCTTTTTATACATTGATATTCTGTCCCACATAAATTGCTAAAAGCCAATTTTAGATTTAATCTCCTAAAATGCATGAATTCAATTCTGAATATTGAAATCCTGGACACTATCAAAACAGTGTCTGAACTCTTATTTTGAGGATAAATGCCTGGTAGGGCATTCATATATTCACAATACAATCAAGTAAATCTTTTAACATGAATGAATATTTTTTTCACAGGTGGATGATAAACTACGGAGACATTTAGCAGAGGCCATAGCTAGGTGTTGTAACTGGGGAAATAATAGAACGGCGTTTGGGCGAGAGGGGGCAGTGGCTCCACTAGTGAAATATCTCAGATCGCAGGATGAAAACGTACACAGATCCACTGCCCGGGCCTTGTATCAACTGTCTAAGAACCCAGAGAACTGTATCACCATGCACGAAGCCGGCGTTGTTCAGGTACTTGCCTGAATTATGCCTATATCTATGCACAGTTAAATAATTACATATACATGTACCACATAAGTGTATTTTGGTACTTCTGTATTTGATTAAACTTTCTCAACTTCGCAGCAATATTCCATAACTCTTAAATCAAGGAACTATTTGCTTGTATTATAAAGTAGTCTAACAGTGGTTTTTTCTTTCACATGGTGCTCACCGTCATGATTTTGGGAATATATTCTCGTAGTAAAATGAAGAAAATCAATCTTTCATATTTATAATGTTCAAGTATGGATTCCACCCTCCTGTTTCCCTCGTTGGAAACATTAGAGCACCCCCCCCCCCTTTTTTTCCCTACATTTTCAATCACAACTCAGCTGGGCAAAAGTGTTATATTCAGTGTAACCCCTGAGACCAAAGTAATAAAAAAATTTGTTCTAATTTAAGTGTGAACATCTTCAGAAGAAAAAGTAGGAAGGGAATAACGCAGCCTCAGAAGCACTAAATTCTATTAGTTCTTTCATTGTATTTTCTGGTTCTATAAATCTTGATTGTCTATTTTCTGAATGTATATTATTCTTGATATGGTTACAGTTTTGTTTCTCAAATATAAATATCTGATCATTTTATGATAGTTTTCAAAAATATTTATTAATTTATATTTGTAGCCTTTGATGAAAATGGTGGGCTCACAGGATGAAGATCTCCAAGAAGCTTCCGCTGGGTGCATAGGAAACATCAGGAGACTTGCTTTAGCCAATGAAAAAGCAAGATATTCTTAAAGCATTTCCAGTCAAATCAAATTCCGTCCCTAAAACTGCCATCAATACCAACCAATATGTGAAAACGAACTCAATTAAAAGAGTGCAAAATTAAACTGACATATTATATGGCATTTTATGTAACATCATGATCAATATCAGAAATGTATTAACAACTTTTTTGGATTACAAGGACAAACAGATTAGAGAAACATTGTGTTTTGAAGAAATTATATAAAAATCTATTAATTCTTTTACCTTACATTTTAGCTGGTACAGGTATCTATATATAAGATGCTGTGATTTATTTAATATACTGTACATGTCTACATATTTGCATAAGTTTTTAGTTGTTCTTGTTATGACAGAAATAAATCTAATTTACCATCAAAATTTTTGTTGTATTTTACTATTTTTAATTTTACTATTTTTATAATTTTAAAAGCTTAATCTAAAGAAAAGTATTCATTTTTAGCTAGACTAAACCAAAACTTCAAGTGTTTTGGCATAGTAAAATCACAAATTATAGTTGTATATCTTGAGAAAAAGTTTTTAAGATTTTCCCTACATTTTTACTAAACTGAACTCGGCACCCCTCCTGCATGGGGTCCCATAATTGTCCTGGGGTCACAGATTTAACAAAAGTTTTAGTTAAGCTATATTCAGAGAAAGATATAAATTTAAACAGCAAAATGCTTTCTTTTGTTGTTATACAGGCTATGAAGGTAGGAAGAAAAAATTCACTAAACCTGAATATTTTTTCTGCGATGCTTTCCAGCTTTATGATCTATCAACATAAGCATTATATTCATCTTTATTTAGTGCAGATTCTTATTATTAGAAATTAATATTCAAACCTTGACCCACATACCAAAACTTGAGCCCTAGGAGGGGTGTATAGCTCAACACAGGAACTCATACGGAAATTTGTTTTTAAAATCTTCAAGACCTACACTGCTATGTACAATATTATGTTGTGCTCTGGTGTTATGTAAGCATCATGATTTGGAGTATATTCTTAATTGATCACTATTGCTGCCACTCATCCTCCCCCAGTTAAGAGTTTCATACAAATTAAGAATTCAATTAGATGCATTGGTGAGCAGTTGGGGCCCATGAGCCTCTTGTTTGTACTGTTCATTATAACTTCTGTGCATTGTTCACAGCAACCTTGTACCTTACACAGTATATACTTGCATTTAACAAGTTTTATTGAAGACTAATGTTCAATATGATTTTGAATTTGGGAGAGGTTAATCTTTTAAAATCAACCCAATAGCATAAATTGGGTAAAAATGTTAATTCCAAATGCATGCGTGACTAGAACAGCAGGTGCTTCTAAAAATGCATGTTTTCTTCATTATTACTGTATGCCCTAAAAACAACAGGCCCATGGGTCACATCACTAACCTGAAGAACGGTTCATTGTATCATTTTATTTTAGTTTTTAAATATTTTCCCAATATATTTTAAACGTTAAACATTGAACCCCTCTTTGGACCCCAGTATTAGTCTAGGATCACAATTTAAACAATTTAGAATCTACCCTTTCTAAGAATGCTTGCATAGTAATTGTAGCATTGTAGTTCTTCAGAATAAGATTTTTAAACATTTTCGCTATATCTTTCTTTTTAAAACTTTGAACCCCTCTTGGGGCCCCAAGCATTAGTCCAGGGTTTACAATTTCAAAAATTTAGAATCTACATTATAGGATAATGCTTGCATAGTAATCTCACAAATTGTAGCATTGTAGTTCTTGAGAAGAATTTTAAACATTTTCCCTAAATATTTCTATGTTAAACTTTGAACCCCTCTTGGGGCCCGTTTTATTCCGGGGGTCACGATTTTAACAATTTAAAATCTTCACTATATATACAAGCTTTGGTGTAAATATTGGCATTTCTGGTGCAGTGGTTCTTGAGAAGAAGATTTTTCAAGACATGCACCCTACTTTCACTATTTTGCAATTATCTCCCCTTTAAAAAAGGTTGTGCCCTTTATTTTAACAATTTAAAATCCCCTTTCCATAAGGATGCTTTGTACCAAGTTTGGTTAAATTTGACCCAGTGTTTTTAAAGAAGAAGTAAAAAATGTGAGAAGTTTACAGACGGGCAGATGGACGGACGACGGACAATGGGTGATCAGAAAAGCTCACTTGAACCTTTGGTTAAGGTGAGCTAAAAAAAACCCCAAGAACTGGACAACACAAACTATAATAATTGATAGTTTGAAGTGTTCCAAAACAATGATTAAATTTTCTGGTTTAGGAGATGCTAGTATTCAATTTAAGAAATAACACAACCCTTTCAGTCAAGAGACATTATATGCTTTATTAGATAACAGCTTTTGAACAACTACAGTTAACATCAGAAAATTACACAATATGTAGATATATATACCTCAGTGGTCAAAAGTTAGCAACAGTTATACATGGATAACATTGGAATCTGAATTAAAGCTTTGTAAAAATATTCCCACATTACTTTCTTGTCTAAAAATTAAAAGGCACAATTATTCATAACACGAACAATAAGGTTTTTTTCTCTTTTTTAATTTCTGAGTCAAAATTATATATTCAAATGTCAATTTCTGAACAACTACCAAAATACACTTTTTTTATAAAAATAGTTTTTAACCATGAAATATGTCCCTTGAAATAAATATTTATTTAAATACAACAACTTTTAAGCCTTGAAAACATACATAACAGCTATATCGCAAAACAGTATGTATTAAAGATGAAGTTTTTTCTTTCACAAAAATAAATTTTAAAGATATATAAAAAAAAAACCAGTGAGTAAATCTCAAGCATGTAAGCTCTTTACAAAATGAAATCAAGAAAGAAAATAGAATGGTCTTAAGATGTTCTATTTTTCTAGAGAATCATCAAAATCAAGTTGCCTTTTATTTTTCTCCCTATACTCCCTAAATTTTGCAAATAATGCAGTTTCACTGTGACCTCAAAACATATATGCAAACGATGAAGAAAAAAAAATAGGAGAAAAATAAATGACAATAAAAGAGCAACAATTAAAATTTTTACAAACCCACATAAGTCTCTCTTAGTCTTGAAGAGAACAACTAGTAGTACACAGCAATATGTAAACATATACATGTATAATTTGGTGCCTGTAAACATTCATAGCGAAAAAAAACCCCATATCTGTTTACATGTAATTCAACGTGAACAGAAAAGACCATACCCCATACCACAATACTGGATAACTACCGAGCACAAAATGATTAATACTTGTCTAAAGGATGCTGTATGATAAAAAGTCATACAGTGTAACAGAAGAGGACATACTTCACTCAAGCTTAACAATCCCCAATCATACAACATTAAATTCAACAAGCAATGGTGGACAAATGCATTTTTAAAACTATGATCTTTCTTTTTTGTACCGTATATGCTTTTTTGCAAATGGAATTCATAAAAATTTTAATCAAAAGTACCATCCCCCCTTAAAATTTCTCCACTTTTTCCATCCATAGTGTATTGTTCTTTTTAGTATAGTGCGACATCCTCTTTGATAATTAATATTTCAATTATTACACTACTTCATACTCCTTCCTTAGAGCACGTGCCAGGCAGAAAGCAAAGAGGATTCCAACAATCTGAAATGAATACAAAACAAAATGCTCATTTTATATTCAAACTGAAAATCTAAAAATCAATTGTAATCTGAAGGACTCTCTGTAAATCAGAATAAGCAGGAGTCTACAGTGAATATCAGATTTTGTAAACCATTTAATTATTATGGACAATTCGACCATGGTGTGCAATGAAAAACAATGAGATGGCCGGTATATAAGCAGAAGTAATTTACAATGGTTCAATTACACAGTACACTAAAATGCTATCCAAGTTTTTTCAATCAATGCTCTTCAATCGATCAAAACAGACACATTGATATTATACAAAGCCTTTGTGTTGGTTTCATGATTATATTGTGTTTGTTTCATGATTATAACTTAAAATGGCTTCTTGACAAAAATGAGGACGTTTACAGTGCTCAGCAAAATGATCCTAGTGTGTCCTATAGCTATTGCTTAAGCTCAAATAACTGCCGTTGATTTGATATTTCAAAAAACAAACATGTCTCATGTCTTATTAAATATATGATAACAATTTAAATGTGATATATCAGCCTTGCATTTTAAAATATCTATAACCCCATACATATATATTTAAAGATATTATCTCTTGCTTGACAAGAATTTGGTTTTCAGAAAACAGTTCAGCAGAAAAAGGGGACCCATAATAGAATTCAATAATTTCATCCTTACCTGAACAAAAGCCAGACCAATTCCAACACCACCAATGATGAAGACATTGTCTTTGACAAAGGTCTCAAACTTTGTTAAACATCCCTGAAAAAAAATAATAAGAGAAACAATGATCTTTCTTCCTCAACCTCATTTCTATAAATCCATTTAATTTTTTTATTCTATTTTCTTTCACATCGGCTTAAATTTGCCAACTTAATCATTCTTTAATAATATCATTAAACTTTATATAAATTCTGTTTAAAAATCATTATATAAGGCTAAAAGTACACGTATTAAGGTGGTATGGGACACCCGTCCATATTAATGTGGACAAAAGTACATTATAATCGAAATACTTTCACCAGTTTAGAATTCTCAAATTTTACAAATTTAACCAAAAAATAAGTTTTTTAAATTTTTTGAAAGGTTAAAATTTCAAAATCCCCAGCGGGATTCGAACTCATGACTTAGAGATTCGTAGTTAACACTCTAACCCATTGCGCTACGCTGTTTTGTGACAGACAATGTTAGGAAAGAAAATATTTATAAAATTACACTTGATTTTATTGTTTATTTCAATAAATAGTATGTCACAATATGGAGGTGTCCCATACCACCTTAACAAAGTAAAAATTTTCTTTGAGGCAATAAGTCTGGCATTAAAATAAAATTCAAAATGTTAATTCTTTAAGGGAAATGAAATTACCTCTGTATATATTCTTTTTGCAGCAATATCTGCTTCACTTCCTGTACAGTTGCTGGCTGGCATGCAGCAAGACTTGGGGACAACTTGTACGCTATTATTGAACCGACTTTCCCACTCTGTATAGTTGGACACTCCACAACATTTGAACTAAAATTCAACATGACAGTAAAATAACACAAATAAAGGATGATTTCAATATAAAGTTCATTATTTCTTTGTAACACAATCACTACAATTAAAAGAACTTGTCTTGCATTCTCACATGCCTCCCAGTCTTGCCACCCTCTGATCCTGTCCTCTTGAAATCTGACCTCCAACCCTTCCCTATCCCCCCTCCCCCATTAAAAAAAATATATATATATTCTCACCCTCCTCCCTATGGATCACTAAAAAAGTGTTTGGTTTGTGTGACTTTGCCCCAAATCCCTCCCCTATGTGTACTGTAGACAAACAATCTGTTCCCCTCTCCCCCTAACAAGTACCTCTGTCTGGATGGTGTCCCACACTTTGACCTTGTCCCCTCCATTTTCAGTGTACTCAGCCTGAGTCTCTTTCATCTTCTTCTTCACCTCTGTCTCAACCTGAAGCAGATCATTTTCCAATATGACAAATTGTAATGTTAACTATGCATTACTGTTGTTTTAATGAAAGATCTAATCAGACACTGTTGCACTTGTTATCCTACTGACATGTTTTCAACAATTACAGTGCAAAAAGGCACAAAATATACTGTAAACCAATTTTTGTTCACAACGACTTTATTTACTGGAGATATACTGGTTTGCAGCGATTAATTCTTGTGATCAAGATGAAGACTATTTGGAAAATAAAATACTAAAGACTTCTGAACACTGGTTCACGATGAGAAATATTTGCAATGACTAGGCCCTTGCGAACCTCACGAAAATTTCTCACAAATGAATAAAAGTTGGTTTACAGTACTTTACAATCAATACAGCTATGAATCTAGAATCTAGATATGGACCTACCTCTCCATGGTACACATAGCCTGCTATTCCCGCCGAGATTTCTAAGATGAATACGATGACCAACAGGACAGCATACTGAAAGAGAACAGAGGGACATGTCAACACAACTTTTACTTTATCCTTTAAATCTCCCACCCCCAATGCAAACTCCTTTCATAACTTCTGTACAGAACTTGTTTAGATACATTGAAAATCGTTCAATAGGATTGGGACCCATTCTATAAAACTTTAAATGTTCTGTTAAAATGAAGTATTTTTAAAGTTTCTCATTGAACAGCAAATACAGGTCATAAATTTGATAAAGAGAATATATAAGACTGTTATTACTTGGTGGCCTCAAATAATTTCTCTATAAAGATTTATCAACATTTATACTCCTGTTTAGAGACCATACAATTTCTGTGTAATCATCGAGTGAAGAGTAATTCAAGGATAACACCCTTGGGAACTTTGATTTCCAAGTTCATTACAACATAGCTGGCAGAATGATCAGATAGATTAAACTCCCGACAGGATATTGCTTGCATTTCAGTACATCAAGGCTACATTGTTTCATCAGAACATGGGATTACATTGGATTATTAGCATCCTTAGGCTGGGATATTTCTGCATCGGCACGTTTCCCAAACAGACAAAATCCAACTGATCTGCCCAAATTACCTGTGTGTGGGTTTGACTCACAGTGAGTTACTCCCATATGCATGTCTCACAAACCAGTTTTATTTTGATTTTAGGAATGCTGACTAATATGCGTGTCTGTGTGTATGTACACACAGGTAAGTGTACACCTATAGTTAAAGTGAAAAAATACTGATACGTGTCCCCTTATTGTCCCCCACCCCAGCTGCTACAGTGCCGATCAACAGTAACAATGCTGAATCAATTTCCCAGTCTCCTGAAACCTCATAGGTGGTGCGATTGCATTCCAGCCAATGACAGCGACACCGCGATCAATACAAAGTATAAATAAGTAACACCGCACTTCTCTGGCGGGACTCTCCGGAGGATTCAGATTCCCCCGGCAGTCCTCTATCACTGCCTTCGTGCTCATTTTTACGCCATATTTGTTTATGCCTAGTTACACAAAACTACCTCCAAACAACATTTCATAATCAACCTAATGTTTGCTGGTGACAAAATCAATGACTTCTAAACATCAATTAATTTTTTTTTTTCAACATTAAGACACACTGCGTGTCTTGTTGACTGTGACAGGATGGACAAGTGCAATAGGTTCATCAATCATCAACTGTCGTGTGTGTGTGTTAGCATGTGCAGTAAAGAATTTCATGTATGTTTGGTCTGAAAATGATATTCTATTGTGTGCTACACACCTCAGTCAGACATGCCTAACAGGCTTATTGTGACAATGTATATTATATCTGTTAATAATTACAACATAGACATAATTTCTCCCCTCTGTCCCTGTTCCACAGTGAAAATTTACATACGGTACTTGTTCCAATATTTTCTCCTCTAGCTGTGCGGAATTTATTAATATATACAATCATTATGTTTCATTACAGTTGCTGGTGATGGTATACATACATGTAACTACAGCGGTATGTATACATAATAGCAGGATCATACACCCGCTCATAATCTGTCATTGTCCCCACTTTAATGTTCATTTCATCTCCAATTTTCTGGCATGACTCATTTATAGACCTAACTTATTGATCTATAACCCAGACTCTATCAACTTGGTCCAACTTTTCCCTTGCTTACAGAGATAATTGTGGCTTATACTGGCGAAAAGGACATTTCCCTCTCCATCATTACTCGACAGATTTTTACCCTTCCTACACAGTCCATGCGTTTTCACATGGCTGGGTAAAACCAATAGCAATAGATGGCAACTTCTGTTGCATTTTTATCTATCTCTATAAGCAGCATCAAGTTCAACGCAACAGATTGCAGGACCTTCCTTTATCAATGATCAGAACCTGAATAAATCAAATCCCAACTGAGACCTGGCTTCATGCAGTTACTTTGTGATGTTTTTTAATTTCTCCATTACAATTTGTCTCTAGATATGTATTATCTTTTATCATAGATACTTAGGCCAAAGAAAAAAAATTGTTTGTTTGCTGTTACATGCTGAAAAAAAATAGGGTCGGTAGGTAGGATATTTTTTTATTTTATTGATTTTTTTTTTCTTTTACACAATTGTGACTTTGAAATTGTCATATAAACTGAAATACAAAACTGTTTGCCATTGTGTGGTGTTTGCTTTTGTTTATATGGGCGATACAAAATATTTTTTTTTCAACTACCTAACAGCTACCACACAATGGTAAAATGGTTTTGTATTTCTTTTTCAAATCCAAATTGCATGACTATCGTCAGTGGCACAATACGTGCATAAATCTCCTCTGCCAATACCACTTGAGTAGTATGGCACATCAGTGGGAGAAATACAACTGATTTCAGTTCTTATCAGAATAAATTTGGCTAAACTATGATTAGGGGGCAGTGCTCCCACTGGAACAAAATTCTTTTTTGCCACTTTAGCGTAGCACGAAAAACAACATATGTCTTACAATTATTTCTATCATATCTCATATACATGTACATGTTTTAGTTAATAATATTTTGAACTTTTTGAATATATATGAACAGATTTTCATTTTTACATTTGCATTCTCCTCATTGACATGTCATTGTATGATTTATAAGCTTTTGAAAAGTAAAGATAATGATTTCTATGCTTCTATATTTTAAGGTAAAAAAAAAAACTACAACGAAACAAAAACAAAAGTACTATTATGGACATATACACAAAGATTAAAAGCTTGGCGTGAAAGCCTTATTTCTTTTTTTCTAGACTGACTATATCAGAATTAAGCTACAAGTGTTTAATCTCCCATTTTGACAAGCCAAATGTAAAAAAAAATTTGCTGGGTTTAAAGTCAAATATGTTGCATCACAACCTCATGCTACACAGCTTCAGTGAAAAGTTTTGTTTTTAAGTGAATATGACAATATATAAAATCCCTTGAAAAACACATAAACATTTCTCACCTAAGTGAATAACTTAAAAAAGTACATATATTTTTAATTTTTTTTTTTTTTTTTTTTTTTTTTTGCAATTATGTTCCCTGGTAAAGTGAATTACATCTAAGATCTTTCAAAGAAATATATGAAAACTCCCAACATATGCAGTACTCTGAAACAGCTGGTTCTCAGATTACGATCTCGCACCTTAAAGGGACCTAGACAAGATTTGAGATGAAAATTTTATTTTTAATTTTTATGTATAAAATGGTTTACTTGTGTTTTTTAAATGATTCACCAAAATTTGAATGTTTGAATTCAAGTTACAAGCGAGATACATAGAAAAGAAGTCGTTGCTATGTACACAAAGCTCGAGTCTTATATTTGTTTATAAATAACGTAAAGTAAAGAGATTACCATTTCTTTGACAAAATTACTTGCGGCAAACAAGATAAACTGATTCAATGTGTTCATAAATAATTTCATCAACAACAAAAAGTAACATTAGATAGAAACTTATACCAATACAACACATATGTAAACAATAAGAGGACTCGAGCTTTGTTTACAAAACAAAGAATTCTAACCTCAGTTACTCGCTTGTAACTCGTTTTTGACTTTCAAATTTTGACAAAGCATTAAAAACATCCATATTGACCATTTTAGACATTAAAAATGAAAAAATAAATTTTTGAAACATTTGAGCTCAAATCGTGTCCAAGTCCCTTTAAATATGAAAACGATTGACTGACGAGTAAGACTCTAATTGTTAAATAATTGACCACTGCAGTGAAAGAACCTTCCAAGTTACTCCATTACATAACTGTTGATGATCTGCAGCCATAAATATAACCCAGGGCTATCGAAGTCCAGAGCTATGTGCATTGAAGTGACGCGAGATTTCCGGTTGCACGTGGGGATTGAAATAACACAGACTGACTTTAAAAACAAACAGGTGGGAAAGAGAAACAATAGAGATGAAGTTTTACACACAAAGTGTTAAAAAATGTTTTTCTTCACCACTTTTGAATTTCTTTTTGCCAAATCTGAACAGCAATGAACATGTGAATAATGTGGGGCCATGTTTTTTCTTTCACTTTCACTTTTGATTTCAAACGTGTGATGGAAAAAAACAATTAGGGTCGGTGATTAAAAATAGGGTCGGTCGGGTAACCGTAAACAAACATAATTTTTTGTTACGCCTTATAATCTGACGCTATCCAACACAGCATAAAGCACCACTGGAATTCATACAGGGTTATTAGTTAGCTTGTCATCTAAATCAACAGCAGATATGATTAGAAAAAAAAAAAAAAAACAACCTTGTTTTTATCCTTGTTATCCAAATGCCTTTACTTCCAAGTCATCATATGTTTACTTTTTCTTTTTAAAACAAAATTGTTCTTAGTATCATTGCATAATTTCTTCCTTGATGTTTGGGTGGTTTCAGCCAGTGTACAAAAAGGAAGAAAAGTGCACCAATCTTGACATCAAAGCTATTTTTATAGCTTTTGTGTGATTTTTACCTGACACCATAGCAAGTATGTATCTAATGTCGGGGAAATTTACTCTCAAAACCTTCTTTAAAACACCAAGAGTGAATGATCTTTTCTTCAAATTTTCCATAATCTAACTATCTGATCACTCTTTCCTCTTTCCCTTTTCTCTCCATTTCACTTTTCCCAATACCAGTCAATACTTACAATCATAACACAGCAGTGGTTCTCCTTCCATGCTCCGATGCATCCAAAGAGGGCGATGAAGAAGACGATGACTCCGACAGCTATGAGCAGCGCTGCTGCTGAACTAAACTGTCCCCCTAGTAGTGCAAAGTAGTCCTTGAACTTGAGTTGCACTGCAGCTCCAGCCCCGATGAGACCGGCTCCAGCAATCTGAAAAACATTTCTACAGCATTACTACACGAACATTTTATATATACAAAAAACCATGCAATTTTTATCATAAGAGTGTAAGTACACAATATGTTTTTAAAGAGTATCAATGAAAAATTTCACAATTTGAAGAGCTACCAATAAGCTGCTACACAACAGTCATGTATCTTTACTTGAGAATAATGACATTAAACGAACTTAAAGAAAAAAAGAAGACATGTTGAACATAAGAAAATGACTTGACCCATGTGTATTTATTTCCAATGTTTCAATTTTCTTTCCTAATATTCAGTTTATAAACTTTCATTTGGAAGATTCAACATATGTGTTTTTGTCATTAGGAGGGAAGTCTGACTGTATCACCTTTTTACAGTTCATATAAACTAAGACATTGAACTTTAAACTGCAACCTTGAACTTTAAAAAATAGCTTGAAATGTATGTATTGAACATATTTTGAGTGACTATCACGTTTGTTAGCACTCATTGCTGATTATTGTTCACTGTGCATTTATTTACAAAGAATTACTGAGAGAAGTACAGTACAATATTTAGAGTAGTATATGATGTATGATACATCAGGCTTTCAACTTTTAACACTTTCAAAACTCCTCTCAACTACTGTATAACAATGAAAAAGGACATTGATAAAAACTAATGTAGAACATACTACATGTACATGGAGGAACATCTGAGGACAAGAAATTTTTGATTTTGGGGGAGATTTCCTTTAAAATCTATTTTTAGAATCCTCATGACAAGGCATTCAATTATGATTTTGCAAACAGGTTGCTTGTCACAAGACCAACCAAGACCCGGTCACAAGACTCCAATATAGGAAGTAGGAAAGTCATGGACTCATGGCACTCTATGCAAAATAAACCTCGTTTATAAATTGAACATCCTGAACGAACAGGGAAGTGTTACGTACTGCACTCACCACTTCAAAATAAATTCATGTACAGTAATAAACATAAAAGTTTAATGAGTTTTTCATTTTTCCATTTAAAAAAGGATATATTAATTGTTTATGAATAGAAACCAACAATTTGGATAAAAAAATACTATGTATGTGTTTGCTGTGAGATATGTTGGATACGGTATGAACACCTTCTTTTCCCCCTATACATTCTGTTTATCAATGAGATTTGAAAATGACCATACTTAATTTCTATTTGCATTTATTTCCAGTGTTTTCACCACAGGATTTAACAATAATCTCTCATAACTTACAAAATTCTGTGAAACTATGCAAAAATTTAAAAAAGTGAATGAATACTACACTAAAACAAACAATCATCTCTAGCACATCTGATTAACAGTTTTGAACAGTTGATCTCTTGCAAACACTTATGAATGATTTATTACACCTTCAGGATTTCTGTTTTAAAAAATCAATTGTTAGCTGTCATCTTTTCTATCAGTTTCTGTTGCAGCCGACTTGAAATTAGCATATTGTCTATCACTTGTTAAGAAATGGGGATGATTCAAGGAAACTGCCAAAGCAATTTGGAAGGGTAAAAAATGACTTCCATATCTTATAGTTATTTTTATAAATCTTTGTATTTTCCACATGTTAAATACAATTTGATGTCCCCATTTTGATGGTTTTTTTTGTTTGTTTTTTTTTTTTTGGGGGGGGGGAGAGAATCATTACGTCTACTGCAACAAAAAGACAAGAAATGCATCAAGACTATAAGAGCAAAATTCATACTTGATCAAGATAATGATGTGACTGTACTTGACTCAGAAGACTTATTACATTTAAATACTTCTAAAACATGATATAATCTTGATAAGGGACTGATCTCCTTCAAAAATTGAACACTTTTACACACCCTACAAGGATTTTTGTTTACATTTCATCAAACTTTGCTTTTTTTTTCATTGGCCAGGAATAGAAAACATCAACATACTTGATCTGATTTGGGTGCAGAGAGATAAAGATATGTTCCAATCCACATAATGTGTATGAAACCACTTATAAACTGCTTTGTCTAATGTTTTAACTTCAGTTGCTTGATAAGTGACATACTTTATAAAATAGCTGTTCATACTTATTGTATAATATTCACTGCCTTTGGAGGATGCTTTATTGCCGACCACAGTTATGTACCAGCTCTAAATATACATTCACATCTGAGGGATCATTCATTAAACATTTTGATATCTTTTTTAAGTTATAATGCAATGTACAAAAATCCCATGCAACAAATTGACCTAAATAAGCAGTTTAAACAATAGTACACAATAATATTTTTGTACTGTATTGTGTCAACCTTAATATTATCTATCGTATGTGTATAGACTCAGCTGTTTTATCAGTCTGATCAAATAATTTAGGAATACACAAAAGAAGCTCTCTGTATGCTATACAGATTTCATCTTTAAATATAAACGCATTCATAAACATTAATTAAACAGCTCGCCAAAAGCAACGCGATTTTTCCCGCACATTTCTCCGCGTTAGCAAAATAACTTGTCTTGCAATGATAATGATCAAAATAAGGAAAGATAATTCGGTGGTAGCGTGCTATTAACAATCTGGCTTTTAGAGTAAGGTATTTCAAAATACGAAAATTCTCTAACTTCAACAAAGAAATGTACACGTATGCAATAGTCTTTTCAATTTAAACCCGTGGGCATAGGTCCACGTACTATATTAACTAACAAAATACCATTGACAATTTTCAACATCATTAAACTTACCACGAATATAAGATTAAACACAAGTAGTAGAACTTTCACGCATTTCATTCCTCCTTCCACCATTTTGCCTGGTTTTTCAGAGATTCCTCAATCAGACTAAATTTTTTTTTTCTGTGTGGCCGATCTACTGTCACTTGATTGTGCGTAGTAATATTGTCGTACACAACTGTAATAAAAAATCTATTTTCTTTAACGAAATTTTTGAAAGGCACAATTTGTTACAATTATTCTTCATAAAACCTGGTTACAAATATTTCATTAAAAGTTATAAAACATACTGGAAATTTTCAAGAGGAAGCAACTAAAAATAATGGTAATATACACTCGAACTATTTTTCCTCAAAACTTTGGGGTTCTCTGTGGGGTTTTCACAAGATAGAGATGTGAATTACTTACGTTAACTTTCTACCGCTATTCTCGGGGTACCGCTATTCTCGTTGATGGCTAGTAATCAATTAGTTTTATATTGAAGTATAGTATAACGAGTATGTACTTCCCACGATCTTGAGGACGATTGCGCAAACCTAAAACAATAACAAATCCTCACGTGAATATTTGTCAGCGATAATACGTCACACGTTCAATAGGCCCACGGACCGATCGACTCACCTGCGGTATTTTTAGGGACAAAACTATATTTTTATGGAAATGTTGAACATTATCATTTTTAATAGGTTTTTTAATTAAATCCCCAAATATTTTCAGTGTCTCAAAATAAACATATAAAATATTGACAGTGGTATAATGTCCTGATTTCAAGGTATAATGTCCTGGGGCTCGTAACATAAAACATGCTAAAATTTTGACTTAAGTAGGGTCATAAGTAGGACTTAGGCGGAATCTTAGGACCTACATAAGTCCTGCTTAAGTATGTCTTATACCGTAACATAAAGCAAACTTAGCAATGTCTTAGCTAAGTCATGATGAATGCTGGAGAAAACGTACCCAGGAGAAAACGTACCCAGTTTCTAGGGTACGTTTTCTCCTGGAGGAAACGTACCCTATGAAAATCATAAATTATAGTTTTCATAAATATTCTTGGATGAAACAAAATAAAATATACAATAAACATTGTTCAATATATTTTTGCTGTTGTTTTTAAATACATAATCACGTACATAAATTATTAAGATAATAATTTTGTTTAATTTGACAATAATTTGTTACATACACGAACATCGCCTGAGCAGTTTAATTAGTCGGCAATTAATCCACCTTAAAGGAAACCGTTAAATAATTAGTTTTTATTGCAATCTAATTTGGAGAAATAAATAATGAGTATCTCAAGAAGTCGATAGCGCGTTTTACATGTTTTATGTATATTGATTGTAAATAAACGAAATAAATTATATGTCACCTATATTAAGAGTTTTTGTTTTCATTGCTGAAATGTCTCTAGAATTGACCATACTTTGAAAGTCTCAAAGGTCTATAGCAGATTACTTATAACGAACATGGAAATTCTATCTAATATTGAAAATTATTTATAAAACTAAGTTAAAATTTTTTAGCTCAAATCAAGTCGAAGTCCTTTAAGTATTTGTTTGATTTATATATGTGAAAAATGCTACGCGATGAATTACAACACATTGAACAGTCTGTCTTAGTAAATATCATAAAATAAATAATCCTAATAAGTCTT
The DNA here is from genome assembly GCA_016163765.1 of Magallana hongkongensis. Taxonomy (NCBI): domain Eukaryota; kingdom Metazoa; phylum Mollusca; class Bivalvia; order Ostreida; family Ostreidae; genus Magallana; species Magallana hongkongensis. The sequence goes on along the minus strand of WFKH01011581.1, from coordinate 32,520,881 downwards.
GCCCCTACTACCCCCCCCCCCCCCCACTTTCAATTTGCTTCCGATGCCACTGACATGTATAATGTGTGGGGAGTGAATATAACTACCTCCTTAGCGCGGGGAGGCAATACATAATATTACATAATAATAACCGCTCAGGTATTTAATTGATTATCACTATAGATTAAAAGGCAATCAGGGGATCTCGCATAGAGATACTCAAATATGTAAGGCTAACGGTAAATGGAAAACTTAGAGTAAGTAGACTAATAACACTTTATGACAGGTCATTCGTACTAAAATAAAAGTTGCTACAATTATTATAAAGATATTATACATGTATTTATAAAATTAATATATTTCTATATATTTATCCATTGAAATATGCATAAAAGTAGCGTTTGAAAACTATTTAATATGTCCAAACCCTTTAAATATATAAAGTATTAAATTCATATATCTATAAAATTCATACTTTCCGGAATATTTATGGTATAAAATAGTATTTAAAAGTATTAAAAACTATTAAGGAGTATATTTATGATTTTCATAGGGTACGTTTTCTCCTGATACCGTCATGATTATGTTAAAAAGTAAAAACGAATTTTTCATTTCTTTTGTCGAATTTGAATGGATTGGTATTAAAAACACTGTCTTAGGTTAATAGCTTATTTATTCTTGATATCTTTGGTATTAGGTTGGGGTAGATAGTAAATGTACAGACACAAAATTCAAGGTGGCATGAGTATACAAACATATGTACCTAATTTATTATTTTTTTTTTAAGCTCAAAGCGATGGATCATAGGCAATGTATTCAGTCTATTGTCGCTACTTCTTTGTTTTGACGAGTATTCACTAGTCGTTCTCGAAGACTGCCTGTGGCGTAATATCGCGATGCCGTTAGAACTTGATAGAATAATTTAGTGGATTTCTTTTTTATCTTTTGTTAACGTTCTACATCTTACCTCACCAATAAGGCAATCCACATACTCTGAGTATAATATAATTAATTCGATATACATTGTAATGAAATGAGGCAATCGTCGTCTTTAAAATCACTGAAGGGTTTTCTGTCTTCAAACGTCCTTTTTTTTTTTTAATTTCTCAAGTTTCGCGAGTTTACATATATAGTTACATGTACTTCTTGTAATCTGACCATTACGTGTTTACAACCTATTTAGCAGCCCAGTTGCATACTATATGGAAAATGTTACAGCTCATCACGAACACTGTTAAAATTTATATCAATGAAATCATAACTTTTATATTGGTGAATATTAAGATATTGTTTTTGTGTAAATATGTTATTAATACACTGTATTCAAATGCTGAATTGAAATAATTAACAATAAAACTTCTAAATGTATGAAAACAATACTTAAGACATACTTAAGTCACCTCTACCGGCCGCCTAAGTTTTTGGTAAATTGTCCTAGCTAAGCACTCTTCTAGTTACGGACTTAAGTCTAAGAATGTACATAAGTCCTACTTAAGCACTGTTTTAGACTTAAGTACCCTTTATGTTACGAGCCCCTGATGACCTGAATAATATAAAGTGAAATGATTTCGCATGGTTTATTTGATATCATAATTATGAATTAATATTATTTTGATTGTATGTTAGAAAGACATTCATTAAAGTTTGTGAAATTTTTCTTACTAATATTGCTAAAAAGCACTTTTGGAGTTTATCGGGGTTATATATTTTGACCAGATACAAATGCTAGTAAATACATCTCGCTTAAAAAATAACACGATGAATGGGGATATATTTTTAAAGGAACTGATAAAAAATTAACCAATAAATCTGTATTCCTCCATACCTATATAGCACATAAAAACGACAATTGTTTCAAAATTGAGCAAGGGGGGGGGGGGGGGGGCAGGTAGGGGGTGTATTGCTTGCAATACTCTCAGAATGCTTGTTTTTATTGCAAGCAGTAACATATCTTAATTGAAAGGGCAAACTTTGTGAGTCAACTGACCGAACCAAATATTTTGTGAACATTTTAGTAACATTTTTTCAACTGTAAGCAAAAATTATATCTAATATGTTTTCAACCATAATCTCCAAAGACAAAAAAAAAAAATGAGGTCAACTTTGATAGTTGTAAGTATTGCATTATTTTTTTTAAGTATCATAATAGTGTTAACCCAAACAGTTTGCTCGTGTAATATAAACACTCCTTTTTGATACTGTGTAAAAAGAGACACGAATATCTAAAATTGGGAGATTTTTTATTTTTGTGCGCGCACACCCATCTGTTCTGCTATATTGGCATGCTAATTTCAGCTTAAAATCAAAGCGCCATGCACTATGATTTGCAACGAAGGGAGAACATGAGACCTCCATGTAAAGTGCTCCAAGCAAACACCAAACTAAAAAAAAAACCATTCAAACAACGTGGACGGCCAAACTTTAATGATATCTGTACCATCCATAATGGTCCAAAGGGTTTTTCCTATCTCTAAACACCTGTTCCATTCTCAAAGAGACTGGGTGGTCATAATCATTTTATACCAGTTTTACCTCTAGAAAAAATATTCATACTTAATTTTTTGTTTGGGTTTTTTGTTATTGTTGTTTTGTTTTTGTTTTTGTTTTGTTTTTTTGTTTTTTTTTTTTTTTTTTGTTTTTTTTTTTTTTTTTTTTTTTTTTTTGGGGGGGGGGGGGGTATAAAGACATGCAAGTACAGGTTCACCTAAGAATCATGCAAAAATGAAAATATGTGATAAGTCAAATGAAACTAAATATCTTTCATTTATTATTAAAATAAAGTATGGACTGAATTAGAGCATCTAACCAAAATTTCAAGTTTTAATGCCAAATAAAAAAATTACACGAGGTTGAAGTTTTGGGTTTGAGTTCCCATTTTTAATGAATTATATAGTAGAAATAAAGTTTTAAACTCAACTGTCCCAAACTAGAATGAAAATGTGATGCATATATTTTTCCCCTCAATGTTAATGACTTTAACAAGTATGCAAAACGACAGACCTGACAAATACAACCTGTCTGAGAAATTTGAATCTGAATTTCACTTAATCTCCTTTTTCTTTTTGCTGGAAGTCCATGGTAGAGCTATGTCCCTTTGTTAAGCTAAATTATAGAAAATTGAATAAAAACAAAACAAAAACCAAACAACATTGTTAAAATAATGAATGTTAAATACAATTTTCTATATTTTTCACAAAAATCAAGTTTTTACCAAAGACTTTAGCTTAACAAGACAATAAAGCACTTTTGCATATTAGATCGAAACATCATTTTCAGGTACATGTACATTCATCTACAGAATTCTAATAAAACATTGAGCCAGGGGTTTTTTAACCAATATTTAAAAAAAGCAGCCTTTTTTAAAAAATAATTTTGGGAAGAATAGTACATTGAAATAATATCAGCACTTTTGAAAAAATATATATATATATATTTTTTTTTTTGGAGAGGGAGAGGGGGAGTATAATCTGTGCACGATAGTAATAATTTGGGTATAACGTCAATAGGGTATGGCTTCACCTTAATTTATGATTGATTTGACCAAGTGGGTTACCACCAAGTCCTGCAGGTCATAAAGTTTTCACACTTGCTATGAACAATCGTAATTGCTTATCTGTGGTAGAGATATGTCATTTTAGAAGTAAATATTGAAGTAAACAGTGAAAATTCTTGCAGCTTTCTGCTGGGAAAACATGAAAACTGTCTAAAACATTAAAAAATATTGCAAAATTAAGTTTTTGGTTGCTATGGTTACCACAGTTGGTCAAGTATGAGATTCATGACATGCAATTGGTTAATCAATAGAGAGAAAAAATGAGATCATTACTAAACATCTATTTAAAAACATAGTTTCAAATGTGTAAAAATTCAGCATTTTTCTTTGAAGATTAGTGTATCTGTCCCTGAAAATTGCATGCTGTTGTCATGGGTACCGTTACCAAGGAAATCTTAAAATAAGTTCATAATTCTGATATTGGCTTTATCCCTAGTCTGTATGCAAAATTTGAAATAAATCTAAATGCTTGGACTTATCCCCTATTGCATGAATCTTAGAACCATTTTAACAAGACCTTGGACTTTCGGTTGGATGTAACTATCTTTTTCTTGCGTCAAAACAAGTTTAAAATGACGCTGGTTTCAATTGAAATATACACAGATTGCGTAGTCTTAGCTCAAAAGCCAGACAAATCTTGGTGATTTCAAAGAGCAATGGCTGAGTGGCCAACCATGAAACAGGCAGGCCTACGTCACAATGCTTTTTGACACAACTACCCAAAGTCCAAGCTCTTGCTAAAATGGTTCTAAGTGAACCTGTACGTAAATCGTACGAATAATAAGATGATATGTTTTGTTCACATTGATTGTAAGACTGATCCAAGTCATAGGCAAGTTTTGTTAGACCTGTCATTGACATTTATCTCGTAATTTTCCGGTTTGACTTTTCTTCCGCTGTTTTTAATCTAGTTTAGCAAATCTAGGAGTTTGCCCCTAAAGTCATCTCCGTTTGTCATCGATATTATTGTTGATAATCCAAAAATAACATCAAATTGTAAGGAAGTTATTTAAAGTGTGTGTTTTTGTTTACATTTTGTTTTAATTAAACTGGTATTTATTTTTTGGCCTATATGTGTCCAAATAATGTACAATGGAATGAATAAGTTATGATAATAGAATATGACAGTAGAAGCAGCCAATATAACACTCCTTTTTATATCATTAATTTAGTGAATATGGACAAGTTCACTTGAATTCTACGACTAAAATGATCATCTTAGCTTCTGTCTCTTTTCAACCCAGTTCTAAAAACTTGCGCTTTGTGTATGGCAATTTTTGAACAGACAGATAACGACCAAATCCACTATAAAATAAATCGTTGCCACTGATGATCAATAATACTAGTACTTCGTTATACTTCGTTCCCACTATCACAACTCGCGTCGCGATTGAAATTGCGGTCTTAATCATAGGGTAATCTCAGTAATCGTACCAAAATCTCACCAGATCTTGAGGTCTGTCGCTGCAATCGTGTTGATCGTAGAATTTTTTTCATTGTCAAAATATTTTCTACGACCAACACGATTCATTTTCAATCGTAATCATTCGTTATCGTCGTATTAGATCGCATTGCATCGTTACCAAGCGCAGCATGTCGCATGTAATCGTGCCCCCTAATCGTGATGACCTGGATCAATCTTGGAGGAGACAAACACCACGCTGCGCTGGTCAGTTGCGATGTGTCAATATGGTCAGTTGGGCTATATTGATTTATCAGTCGGGTCCAATCGTAGCTCAAATCGTGAGCACTTTCCATCTTGATCATGACAAGAATGGCTATCATTATCATGCCCCGTGGCAACAGAGCACATTGATTTATGATGAGCGTATCGTAACGTATACAGATGTATCTGCATGTACACAAGTGTCCCAAATCGGGGACTCGTGTCGCGATGTTTGGATCAGATCGAGATCCAATTGGAATTCTATTTGGACAATCTTATCAGAACGTATGTTATCGTATTTAAACGGGCAATGAGGTCGTGACAAATCGCATCTTCTGAAATATGTCTGTCGTGATCTTACCGTATCAAAGCTTAACGAATCGCATTAGGACGTATTGACTCGCATCACCTTGTAACCAGAATTCCAAACCTAAAGTTATAGAGAAGATCCACGATCAGCTACGATTTGTCAATCGTGGTGTTCGTAACAGATCGCACGACAGAGTGGGAACCTAGATTAGCAAGCAAGAAAAAGGCAGAGGAGGTGCATCGTTAAATTTTATTTTCCAGCATGCTTGTTGAACATCATAAAAAAATGCTAAAAATTCAATAGCGAGTGACAGAAAGGAAAATATTTCTAAACAAGTGAAGGACCCAAGTGTTGTGTGACCTAGATCTAGGACCAGGGTCAGATTACTAGTAATTATTTTCCACGGGTTTTTTTTTTTTGGACCAGTTGGATAAAAATCATAACCCATTAGAAATCATGGGAGATTCTCTTCACTGTATATTTTCTTTTTATTGCTATTGTAACATCACATTCATACTTGATTTGGTAACATCTTATATGAGGTAACATGTCATCACATTGCAATATCAAGAAAGTCATTTATGATATCCACTGAAATTCCAGCAAACAAGATAGATCTAGATGTATCTGTTGATAGATTTTGTGAGTAAGATTAGGCTGCAATGCCGTGAGATTGGTTATAAAGATTCATGTATTATTCACACAGGTGTTGTAGAAAATCATGTGTTGAATCGTAAGCATGCAAAAACAACAATATATCAGAAAGACCGCGGTATTCTATTTAGAACTGTATCAAAAGGACTTTACTAAGTTTTCAAGGAATCAGTAAAGTTAGATCAAATTTATTGATTTCCACTTCCTCTAAAATTCGGATTTTCTAAGAAAGGCAATATTCTGCAGCATCTGCCTCCTATAACTCTTTCTCTCAACACTAGAATATCATAATGCTTATTGATTTATTTATGAGAATTTCATTTTTTTTCTACTGGTATGGACGTTTATTCTTACTTATTGCAACCATGACACTGTGTGTAACTCTCACCGTTGTTTACTTTACATGTATGTTGTACACAAAATGCATGTCATGCAAATAGCATTTCTTGATGTTGGATTGGAAATAAACCCATTTAAAATGTAGTAACTGTGTGTCTGATAAACACAACCAACACCGTTGTAATAACTAGGAGGTTGCTGCATGAATAGAAATGTAATTTTTTAAACTTTGGTGAATTATGCGGGATATGAATGTACCGACATTGCAGAAAAATTACATAACCCGTGTTAGCGGGTTATGTAAATTTTATTTGCAATGATCGCTACTTTCAAAGTCCGCATGAATCA
>WFKH01011581.1:32438822-32487392 GCA_016163765.1 Magallana hongkongensis | reverse complement strand
AAAAAAAAACTTAATGCATGTGTAATGGCACGAACGTGTGTTTCAAAAGAGATCTTTACATTCTTTATGAACCCCTTGTGGTCAATCGTCATTTCAAGTGATTTTTTCATAAAAAGAAAATAAATATACGGCTGACGACCAGACCTGTGGAAACTACAACCTAGAACTTTTAAAACGGCTGTAATCCTCTCTTGAAGATGTCAGGACACGGGCCTGTTTACACACTCCATTGTGAACAATATTTCCTGAACGGACAGAGCTGTTTTCTTGACTCATTAGACAGCCCCGTCGATAACCTATGAACACTCGATATTCCTCAAACATTGGTGGGGCTAATCTCTGTAAAATCACCTATTGTACACATGGAATCATTGAAATTTCGATTGGTAAACACAAAAGTTAAACATTATGCGGACAAGTGGACGGTTTAGGATGCGGTTCGGCTAGTACTCAAACATAATGAGAGCAAACCCTGACCGGTTATTAATATAGAGTTACCAGTTCATTGCAAGGGATAATGATTCTAAAAAAAAATTAATGGATCGCTTTTTACTATTATTGAATGTCATATTTACATTCCTTTTTTTTTTTGCTGATTTAAAAAAATGAAGTCTATAAAAGAATCATTGAACCGAACCATCAGAATACGTATATTAAGTTTGACGTATTTTCGCGTGTGTTAATTTTCGCGAACATGCAAATTGAATAATATCTATAAAAAAAAATTACAATGTACACCGTTTTCTGCTCCAATTTCTATTTGTTTTAAATTAAACTTTAAGTTAGCGTTGATTGTTTTATGCTATTTTAATTTTTGGCACTGGCTTAGATTTTTCTTCTCTTTTACTTCTTTCAGAAGCAATCTTTTAGAAAAGACAATGTTTTTTTAAAAGAAGATGTGTATCTCGATCTATAATGGACATATAGCGAACAGCTCTCTGAGAGAAGAGACAACTCTTGTTTGAATGAATTTGAATCGTAGTAGCTCTATGAACACAATCGGATTTGTTAAGAATTAGAGGAGAATATACTCGGTACATGTACACATATTACTATAAACTGATTTCTGCCAGAGTTAGCACCGTAAAGTATGCCGACATTGAAAATTAAGTATATTTTTGGGATGATGTATGAGAACAAGCAAAGGAATGTTCTTCTTCATTAAAAACTGAGTTGGCAGGGATGACGTTTTAAAACGACTAGAAATTTCTCGATGGGACATTAACCACAAAAAAAAAACAAAAAAACAATGAAACATTTGTCAATTTTGTTTTATTTTTCCTTCATGTTTCGACACATGTAGTTAGAAAATGACTGTAAAAGTTGAAGACATGCGTTTCTATGTTGGATTTTGGGAGATAAGTTATATGAAGATAATAAATTCCAGCGTTTATAAAGCAAAAAGATAGAAGAATCTGATATAATGCATGAGTGCTGACAATATGTTCGTGGACCGTTATAATGAAAAATATTTAGCTCAAAAGTTAGAACGGTCGCTCCATCAGTGTCATGGCGGATTCGTGACATGCGCAGGGTGGAAATGTTTATCCAGTTGCCAAACCCAAAAAAAAAAAATCAGATGCAGTGACGAAATACAAAGATATGAAATGCACTTTTTTATTCTCATTTTAAGTGGCTAATTTATAATTTTTTTTTGTTTCGTGAGGCAGTTGTAAAGATTAAAATGAAATAAAAATGTTGATCAGATAGCAAGAAATTGGCATGCTTGATTATGTAAATATAGAATGTTATTCAATTTTAAATCAAGATTTCCAATGCACATTTCTTTTAACAGGAAAAAAAACAACCCCAAGAGAAAAAACCCAGAATTCAAATGTAAATATTTAATGAAATTAGCAGATAAGTCAAGGTAAACTTTGCATAAAGTTTGTATAGAACTCGGAGTATGACTGAAAGACCCCAAGGCCAGAGGCAAGGTTTAATGGTGGACCGTGCAAAAAGTCAGTAATAGTTTCAGGATTCGCAACACAAACTAGAGCTCAGATTTTCAACGCAGGACCCAAAAAGTGCGATTAATGTCCTCTGGATATTTTTTCAGAATTTAGACTACTTAGGTTTTCTACATAATGGATATCAATGTATATTAGTCCAATACTTGCGCTTAAACCGCTTAACGATTCGAATGCTTAAGTATAATAAAGACCCCCCTCTTATTCCTGGCCCCTATTGTGTTGCGGGTAGGACTTGGCGTAATTGGACGGCTTTAAGTACTGGTGGCAGAACTTGTCAAGATGTCATACAAAAGTGTTTATATTCAGAATATACATTGTTCCTAATTCAGTTTTACTTAGCCTTGGCAATATTTAAATCAATTGAACAGAGAAACATTTAACACAGGTGATCACTGGGCGAGAATTTATTATTATGCTTAGTTTAAAGCATACATTCAGACTTAACTTTCTCTCTCAGAAAAGTTTTATATAACATGGATCTGTATTCATTCTTTATTATTTTAGGAAGGAGGTTTACAATTTTTGAAGAAAAAAAAATAAAAAAAATACGAAATTCGCAAATTTTTAACAAAGCTTAAAATACATGTAATTGCATTTTTTTTTCGGGGTAAACCTGCGTTGTTAATGAAGGAATTCACCAAAAACTATTGAAACAAATCTAGATATAAACACACAGTTGAAATCGGAATTTAATGACAAATATCAGATTAAATTGCAATTAGTATTTCTCAGGAATGAAGAACTACCAAATCGTCAAAGAACAGTTTTTTTTTATTAAAAAATACGGTAATTCTAGAATAGCTTACTGGCAGATGAACAATTTAATTGCGCACATGCACTAACTGAAAATTCGGTTGTAAACGGAATAATATCAACTACATGTAATCAGCAGCGGTAATTTCAGTGCATATAGCAATACAAAATCGGCAAACGAATGCAAAATAAGTCTCATACAAGTTTTTTTCCTTTTTGGTTGCTTACGTATTGGAGATACTTTCTACAGTTGTGACCCAAATTAACAAACTGCACATTTTACTTTTTTTTTTTCATTTTTTTTCTTTCGTGGGGGCAGAATGGCTATATGATAAACACAAATGCAAGCTTTTTTAATAAAAGTCTTAGTCCCACTACATGACATTTTGAAAGAAACAAAAATGATTACAAATATCATTTATGTATTTCCTATTTGGTTGTAAATAATATAATGATTGGAGACTACACTTTACAAAGAATTTGTATCTGAAATGTTGCATAAATAGATTTTGACACTAATATATTTATAGTTGATAGTGGAAGGAAAAAAAATCAACATTTTTGAAGATAGACCATTCGCAAAGACGAGATGTGTGTATGGCAGACTCGGTTTAGATGATGATTATGTTCGACTGTAGCGCGTTAAGACAACAGGGCCGTAATTTGTTCCATGGCTCCTGCTTGGCAGATTCGTAACACGTCGTTAATAAGCAAAGACACAGCAGACGACATATCTTTGCCCCTGTGCAGTCCTGATAAATGCTTATGCCATCATTTCTTGGCGATACTTATGTTTCATAGGATGTGTTAATAAATGACATTACAATGTATAACTGTGCAAAAATATATGGTCCTGTCGATTGCACATGCGCACTCACACACACAACGATTCTAAATTACGCTATGAATTACTGCGCATGGCCGTTCCATTACATGTGGTTAATAGTTGTAGCTTGTTTAACAATGAGGCATGGCCTTTTAACATTATTTAGTGTTGTTATGTCTCGTTAATAATAGAAAACATGCAAGGAATTATATATGTGGTTGTTTGGACATTTGTAAACTAGACTGTACTTAATAGAACGTGTAATGTATATAATGTGCAAATCCAAGTGGCTCTTTGCTAAACCCTCAAGCAGCAGACAAAATACAAACACGGCTCATTATTAATATTCCAACAAAAATGCTGCTCATGTTAAATCTGTTTTGAACAAAATACCAAGTTATAGGGGCTTTTCTCTGCCCAACACCCCAAACTATATAGTAGTTCTATAGATAAGTTTACCATCCCACCCCCACCTCCTCAACCATAAAAAAATTAAAAAGGGGAAAGAAAAATAATCGTTTCTTTTGTACGTTTTTGATACATGTATTTGAAAAAAAAACCCAAACCAACAATAATATAAAGTATAATACTCAAGAACTCGTTTGAATAAAATATTAGTACCTTTTATCTATTAAAATGTATGGAAAGTAAATAAATAAAAACACATGTACATTGTATAACAAACTGGTAAAGATGTAGTTCAAAGACAACAATTACAGTAGATAAAGGTTGTGAACGCATATTTCAATAACCATGATATTACGCTACACGATGAATGATGTTGCAAAATGACAATACATGTTATCGTCCGATCGAATAATGTCGCTCAGTTTTGATTTACGGTATGTGATGATACATGTATTTAGTATACTTTAATTAAGATCATTCCTGTGACGTCGTTCAAACATATATATATGTACATTTTATTTTGAACTAGGTGTATGTGCTCTTTTTTTTAGCACATGTATAATTTTTAAAATGACAAATTTAAGGGGTTTGTTTAATTTAAGGGGTTTGTTTCGAAAAAAATATTAAGTTCCAAAGGATCTAATATGAAAATGAAATTTGCAGCGAAAATTTCCTAAGGTTAGAAATTCATGTATATGGGATAAAATTCGTTTCAATTTTCGAGACGCATGACTTAAAGATCTGAAGAAAATTATTCCTGTATACTATCCACATAATACCTGAACCTATTCAATGTTAAATATAATCTTTTAAAATGAAATTATGTCATGTTGTCTAAAAAAAGGATCAAAATAAAATAGAACTATATCAACCGAGCCCAGCGTGTCAAATGTCTTTAATCATTACCACCCAGGTATCCAAAAAAGTATGATGATGTTAATTGACATGCATCTGCGAAATACGCTCCAATTTGTTCAAGAAAATTTTAATTAGTTAATCCGAGTACTACAGCTATTGGTTATTGCGTTTGGAGATTGACATAAGCCATTATTTTACTCATATTACACCTCAGCACCCCCAAAACGTCCACTAATACAGCTGCATGTGTGGCACGTCCTCAGGGGAGCGTTCATTATTTTAGTTTCGGGTTGCTTTTGTGAATTGAAGATATAAGGTTACGTTATCTTGTGCACCAGTTCAGGAAACCTCAGCAGTGCTCCGCACTCTTCCGCATAGATTGTACACGGTGTGTATTCCGGGATTGTGTGTCATTTTTTTCTTCAAACTTTGTGGGTTTATTCTTTTCATGGTTCAAATAGCAATTACGGCATAAACGAACACCCTGCAAAAAAAAAAAAAAAAAAAAAAAATTAAAAAATTGTAGAGTACAAACTTACCGGAGTGTGTATGCTCAAGTTCGACTTATTGAAACATGGCTCTATTCTTTTTTCTCAAGATGTCGCGGTATTCGCTATATAGATTTGCCTCTGCTGGTATTCTTCCCTTGACATATGGCATTACTTCTTTTCTTTACTGTGTGTGTTTAGGATATATCGATGGTTTAATTCATGCTAGCATTACAATTTTAAAGCCGAGTTTTATTATCTTACATCATGTTTAGCGCAACTCGTTTGTTTTCTTTCTGCATTGTGTTCAGTGTTGATACTCACCGAAATATTTGCTTAATGATAAATTTTGATATTTAAGATATTTTAACGTATCACCTCTTTATTTGTTCTCACACAAAGCTAGCAGTTTAGAAGCTTTAAGAATGGGTTGGAAGGCATAACTCGGAGTAAAGGGAAATATTCATTATAAGTTAACATTTTCTTTTTCTTAAATTCTGCGTCGAAAAAAATGTCCCATTTTATAATAATAAGGCACTCTTCAATTTTCTCGCTTTCTAACACATTTTTAAACCTTTTTGAACATTTTGTGTTTTCGTAAGCCATATTCCCACCTACCAATAATACCACGATAATATTTCAGTTGTTATGGATATTCATGAATTTTTTTTTCATTATGTAACTTTCACCATATATGATTACATAAAAATACCATTAATGTTAACATTTGTGGCATAACCCGATATTATGACATAAGCGGATTTTAACCAAAAAAAAACCCTTAATAATAAATTCAATCTCGATTGCACAAAGCTATTTTCAAACAAGAAAATACCGACGAGAAAGTCTTTATCAGTTGCGTAGCTTTTTAATTTCATTTTTCATACAGATGATCCTGCAGTCGCGAAAAAAATTTCATATCGAGTCGCTTCACAATTCAATACATTGAAAACTTCCTCACCGCACTGCTCAACGTGTTGACATACATTTCATATTGAAATCAAACACGGATTTGGAAGGATAAGCCCTTCTGCCAATATTAAACACAGGCTGTTTGTCCGCGGATTTTCTTTGTGCACCATTTGATTTTCACGTCCAAATTAAAGTCCCTGGACCTTCATATTAGCATAGACAACAAGACTATGTTAACTCGGAATCTTTTAACTTATTGACAGTTTCATAATAAAATATTAAGTATTTAATAAATCATTATTTAGCGCTCAGACAAAAGGCTATACGCGTTTAAAACACAAGTTTGTGGTGCTTCATCCACATAGTGACATACCTGCATATTACTTTCTTTTTAAAAAAATCAATGTATCATTAAATTTTAATAATGTGTTAATATTTCATATTTTCCCATACAAATCTATATATTTTCGTCATTGTCACTGTTTATTACGAATGTCTCTGCTGTTATTGAACAGGACAATTTCATACTTTTTTCGGCATCATTCATGTACATTAATATTAAATGTAAACATTTTGCAGCTGTTTTCTATCATTAAAAAACATAAACATACAAAGCATTGTTTCATATCTTTATTTCTTGCACAAAGTTGAAATATATAGCACCTTTGTGAAAATTATGGCAAAACTTTGATTCTCGATTCATTGGTTACACATTTTTAACAAATCTGATTGTCTCTTAATTTACATATTTACATGTAAACTTTTATCTTTTGCCTATACATGTAACATGAAACATTCATCTTGTACAAAAATCGAGAACAACAATGATGTATGAGTATTTTACAACATATTTTTACAAAATATAAATAATATTACGTAAAAAGCACTGGGAAGTGAAGAAATTAAATGCGAGCGGGGCATTCATGAAACATACATAATTCACATCTGCAAGCAACTTACATGCTTTTGACAAGCAATAGAGAAAGACATCTGAAGAGTTGAACTTTTATAATTGTAATTATAGTTTCACTTAACAAGGTGGAAAAATGACCTTAGGGTGAACATTTATCATCGGTTGACAGTCAATCATTTGTTAACATATTAATGAAAATTAGAGATCAATTAGGTGATATCGGCCAACATGCCATAAAAAATGACAGTTAAGATTATACCAAATATTTAGCTAGAGGATTTACTTATTTTAAAGATAATCATCAGAATTATTACTTCCAACCGAAAATGATATGATAAATCTGACACATATAGACGCCCGCAGATTGTCGCATCTAAGTTCCCTATAAACACATTTACACAATTAAAAAAAAAGAAAGAAAATATCACATCACATTTCACGAGTTACATAATAAAATGAATACCATTTTCTTCGTTTTCTTTCTTGTTAAAAAGTTTTGATAATGTCCTACATTTTTTACCCTATGTTTTTAATCGGAGTATAGTCATCACCTTAAATAATTCACACTTGACTTAGCGGAAGCGGTTTGACACCTGGGTATGTGGAATTGGTTGTCTTTGAAAAACGAGAATGAAAGCTAGAGTCGTCGCGTCGACAACAAGGACCATTAAAGAGTTTTTTCCAGGAATCTACAGTTTTTCCCGTCCAGATCCAAAATCCGGACGTTATTCCGACCACTAAACACATAAAGTATTTCAGCATAAACACTGAGTAGTCCGGTTTTGATTCGTCCCCTTCGCAGGGACAATTTCTACTTCTCTCCCATTTCGGTTTGAGAGTCAATTCGTAGATATAACATCCGATCACAATTGTAGCGGGCACAGTATAAAGAACGGAAAAAACTCCGATCCGGATCATGAGTTTCTCCAGCTTGTCTGTAGTGGTTCTGCCCTGTTGTTTGATCACATTTCGGATTCGGAATAACGACACAAATCCGGCTACTAAGAAGGAAGTTCCGATTATCAAATACACGAATAAGGGTGCTACAACGAACCACCTCAAATTATCGGAATTCTGATTCCCAACGGAACATATTCCGGAAATGGCATCTCCGTCCACGGAGGATTTGGCGAGTACTATAATACTTTTGACAGAGGGAATGAGCCAAGCGGCAAGATGAAAATACTGGGAGTAGCTAGCAATGGCCTCCTGGCCCCATTTGAGTCCGGCTGAGAGGAACCATGTGAAGGAAAGGATGACCCACCAAATAGAGGAGGCCATTCCGAAAAAGTAAACCAACAGGAAAACAACTGTGCAGAGAGCTGGTCCGGTTGTTTCGTACCGAATCACATTCTTATGACAAGCCACAGCATCATGTCCTGCGATCAGACGGATGATATAACCAACACTGACCATGAAATAGCACACACTAAGAAAAACGATGGGTCTCTCTGGGTACTTAAACCTCTCCGTGTCCACCAGGAAAGTAAGGATTGTCATCGAAGTTGAAATGCAGCATAAAATCGACCACAATCCCACCCAGAATGTAGCGAAAGTCATTTCGTCCGGAGTGAAATAAGGACTGGTGCAATTGACGGCACAGTTCTCAAATCCCCCAGTCGATATTTTATTGTAGAACGCGTTGGTTTCGTCTAGGTTTACCATTCTACACTTGCAGTCACAATGCCTATTCTGAACGGGTGGAACGACATAGTTGTGGTCCGTGGGGTCGTAGGGCCGGGGCAGGGGTATGGGCTCCTTTGGGTTGGTCTTCGGTTTGTGGATATTTGGATTGTTGGGTTCCTTTGGTTTGACTTGGTCCTTTTTCGTTGGACTGGCCGTGGTCTCCGTCTGGTTATGGTCCATACACAGTTGTCCACTACCGAATACCGGCAGATTCTCGCACTTCATCCTCTCAGGCCACTCAAAGCCGTACAGTGCCATCAGAGGGGCACAGCCGGACTTGGCCCTCTCGCAAACGGACCGACAAGCGGGTAGAGGGTACTTATAATCCGGAATACAAATTGGGGTATACATACTGCACAGGAATAGTTTAAGATCCGGTGAGCAATGGATTTCCACGAGAGGCCAGAATTGGTGGACCTCTAATCCGGCTTCCTCTTGGGTCTCGTGATGAAACTGATTGGGCATGTGGGTTAGGTTATATCCAATGCCCTTACACATCGGGATCGTGATTTCCTGACATCTCCGTTCTTCTTCTGCTCCCACCGAACAGATGTTTACATACAGAAAAACGGTGAATGTTAATACCAAAAACAAACAGTCAACACACTTCTTGTGCACCGCCATCGTATCCTCTCTACTTTAAGAAAAAAGGGTTTACGACATACACTAATAGCTAGCGGCGATACACGGCATTATACCTTAAATCCCAACTTCTTGCTTTCTCATCAACTTGTGCGTAATTAATGAATATCGCGTGTCATTGATTAGTTTCTGAAGTATTCCACCACGCTGACAAAATAATCGACGATTATTGCACACAGTTCAGAGGTGTATTCATTTGTCGATGTTTTTTAAAACAGAAAGCACACGGTACTCGTCCCTCCCCTCTGTTGTCACTGGAAGAATGCTTAACTCAATATTAAATGTCTTGTTTTCACATGCGACGTGCTAAAAATCTTCTTATGACACACTAACGGATTAGTCCTGTATTTCAATAAGGTACCCGCAATGGTTTCTAAGTCTCGTTTGACACACAGAACTTGGCTTTATCCCCTTAATCACTGCAGTGTTCCGCAAAAAACACAGGATAATGAAATTTAAATCTTTTTTTTCTCTCCAGCAGAAGCACTGTTTCTTAACCTCACTTGGTCGAGTCACTGGCGAATTTCCGTGATAACAAAAAACTTATTGCATGTACACATATCAGATATGATCAAATTTTTCAGTTTACTTTGGATAAACGTGTTTTATTCATTGCCGTATGACATGACGCACGTCCATCAAATTTCTGCCGACCAATCACAAGCCGAGTTAGCGAGATGTCATAATTATCGTAGCTCCGCCCTCTTCATTAAGTTGAAATTTTACGCTTTCTGGCTCTTCGAGATTAGAGGTAAATGGACCTGAAAATACAAAATATTAAATATCAATTGTACAAGCAAAGAGAACCAGGCAATAAAACGCCGTCTGTATATGAATTATGAAGAAAAAATATACAAGTATCTCAAGTCAATTTCACGAAATAAAAATAGCCTTATTATTGTTTAAAGTTCATACGGAGCAAATATATTCGATCATGTCACTTGAAATATTTACCAAAAGACTCAGCTGGTTATGGGAACTCTATTCATCAAATTTGTTTACATTAGACAAAATTTGTATGTTTGGAAAAAGTTTTGAAGAGGAAAATTTGCTGTCATATTTCAAGCGTTATACGCCGAACGAAACAAAGGAATTGTGTGGCTTTAAATTTGTTTAACCCCTTCGTCTTAGCTAGTATTGTGCAAGTGCTGTATACATCTCATAGAATTGCACACAGCATTCGGATCACCATTTTAATGAGTTAATGAGATTTTTTCCACTTGAAGTTCAAATGGGTGCGCAGTATCCCCCCACTTAAAATTAAAAATCCAAGTTTTCTGTGTCTTACTAGTTTCTACTGACATTTACACTTCGAAATAATATCGTCTTGTTTTTAAGCCTCGGCAAACATGAAATACTGAGGTATAATCGCCTAGCTCTGAGAAGGGGTCTCATCCGAATCTCAAGTGGAATGACCACATAATTTAAAACCCTCATGTCCCTACCCGGACAGCCATTTATATCTACAATCAGTTTCAATTGAAAAATTTGTCATGGTTTTCCTTAAAAAACAAATGTTCTCAACTGTTAACATTATCGACAAAACTTAAGCAAATTTTGTTCTATGTTACTTTCTCCATCATTTGAGTATCTAGAGACATGAAAAAGGTCGTTCTTATTTCAGAGATATCTTATGAATGGGAAAGGTGTTTAAAAAAAAAACCATGGATTTATCGGCAAACTTTGACGCAAACCGAGGCTAAAGAACCCAAGCCTTTCTTGCCAAACGAGATGTACTATACTTCAGCCAGACCTGTCTACCTTAGACGAAGTTTCTGGACAACAACTCGATGGGGATCCTGCCGGTAATTAGTCTAATTGGGACGCACCCTTTGTCAAGGCACACTAACTAGTGCATTGTTGGATTGTGTACAAAACATCCTTCCATCCTTACAGAACATCGGGCATAGGGTCAGAGAAGGGTTTTCTACCCATGCAGACCGAAAAGAGAAACATTCTTTCACCAACTCTCTCTCTCTCTCTCCTAAATAAAAGGAAAAGATTTTACCAATGATATGTTGAGATAAAAAAAACCCGACTCCTCCAAACGATTTTAATTGCAAGAGAAGGGGTTGATTTACTCTCTATGGTTATATCATTGATTTAATGTTTTATGACATATTTTACTACTCATAGTCAAAATACATATTGGTAACAATAAAATCTTAATAGGCAATAAACGTTTTAAAGTCTTCAAGTCAACTTGATTTGCTGTAAGCCTCGACAAAAGGACCCTTCATACTTGAGCAGAAATCGAAACTAAACCCTTAATCTCTATTTATATTCATCATTTTTTTTTTTACCCTTTTTTAAGAATTACTTTGCTCTAGACATTTTAGAATTTTTTTTTTTTACCAGATGACATTTACTGCTCAGCGAGATCTGTGTTTGCCCGCGTATGAACATGGCCTTCGTTGAAACATACATTGCTCATTGTAATAAACAACGTTCATTACCGAAAAAGTACATGCTTATGACACTCAAACAAAATATCTTTCAGAGAAAAATTATGGGTGAAAGGGTACAAGAATTTTATCAAAGCTTTAGAAAAATTAAGTTTTTCACAATTTTTAGGTGACTGTTATCACAAATTAAGCCAATTTTTTGACACCCCGCGCCGAATGTTCACGGTCTTAATACGTACAATTCGCTACCCCGTGGAGCTGAACAGAATTCACAGTTCGTGTCATTAAGAACAATCTAATTAACCTTTATTCTACTAACAAGATAGGTAATTAACAAGACGTGTGGTTTTAAGCTGATAAACAGACCCTTTTCTTGTATATGACAAAAAATTGTATATTTTTTCAGAACATCGGTTTATACGATGAAATTTTAAAAATTTTCAGTTATTGTGAAGCATTACGTCATCGATCTGTTTGCCAACAGGGCTTAATGACCCGATTTAGTGGATTCCTCTCTATCAGATTAAGATAAATCTTTATTTACTTTATGCCGATTATCACAGTGACACAACTCTACCCGTTAGGGAACCTTGTTTTAATTCAGTCCAAACCACTCCATCAATATTACATAACGAAGCACACAACAATTGATAACAATTCTAGATCATCGCCCTGTTCTTCAAATTAATTTCAAAGGTCAACAAATTTATAAAAAAAAGAGAAAGAAATGGCAATATTAGTAAGAATGTCATGTCATTCAAGCCTAAAAATTCTAACTGGAATAAGAAAAAAATCTGGAAAATTCATGTAATGTACACAAAAACATGATTGTTTCCAATTCTTTGCTTTGGTCAGTAATTGAAAAGAAAATAAATTTTCAAGATTATCAAAATAAGAAACTTTATAAAATATACCCATCAATTACTATGTAACTTGACCTTCTTATATGAGGAGAGGATATATATAGGCTGTGCCTGTTTTCAAATCCTCATTGAAATTATTAAATAAAAATGTTTAAATTAAAATTAGAACCTCCTTAAGTTTTAAACATAACATTACAGACAGAAGATATTTTTCAATTAACTTTTAAAAAAAAAAACGTCAAAAAAAACTTCTCAAGACTTCCAAAAATTTTGACGCAAGACAATAATGTTCTGTCTACCTATATAGAAATCATTTCAAGCCATTTATCATCTCCACATAAACAAAGGGATGGACAAACATGCTTTAAAATGTTTCATAATGGGGCTTACGGAATGTTCCGATAAAGTGGTAAGAAGGTCGGGGGGAAGAGCCACGTTATCAGGGTTTGATAAATCTACCGAAGATAAGACAGCAGGCCAAAATGAGTTTATTTAGAATTTAACACCAAACTCGATCTCGTCCCAAATATCGTTTATAAAGCGTTGAAGTTAATGGTTCCATGATGTCCGATGTTGCGGTGGAAATCTGGCAACCAACCCCCCTCCTTTTCAAACCAAAATCCTCATCAAAAATTGCTTCTCAATGAAAATATAATACCGGATTTTAATAAAGATAAAACTTACTTTCCTGATTTGTTAAATTTGATAATTTTTCAAAACCGTTTAAAATTTCAGTTAAAAAGAATTAAAGAAAATGGTTAAACCGTGTTTAGGTTTTAGCAACTTGATAGGAAAAATATAACTCCTAATAAATGATCTGTAGTATTAATAAGTTCATGCTAACAATACCTCATAGGTACATAAATGCTTATTTCTGGATTTGCGAGATGACATATTTTTGATCTTGAGTAAGTTAATTCACCAGTACAAGTGCATCATTAAAAATACTAACAGTACTAGTCTCTTTGTCTTTTTTTTTTTACGGAGGAATCAAACAGAGGTTTAATGCCTTATCTTTTGTTCTGTAAAAATCATGCTTTGATAGAAATAAACGACACTGTTAAGACGATAGGGGCAAAATAATCATAAAATAGCAATTTCTTAAACACACATTGATAAGAATGTAATAAGATTAAAAATCTAAAGAATAACATGTTTTTATTAAAATTAACAGTTTTGAGATCGTCAAGTTTTTATTGTAATAAGGATAATTTTAACCGTTCTGAGAACCCCAAGTTTTTTCTTAAAAAAAGAATGCTAGATTGAATATTTTTCATTGACCCAAACGCTTAATGAAATGAACACAAGAACTCGCGGACTGACACATCATTTTTTTCTTGTAATTATTTCAAAAATTTGATTTTCATGTCAATTTATTGACATCTGTAAAAATTGATGACTACTTCAACATGTTTCGGTCTAAAGTCATCATGACTCACGTTTCTTCATTACAAGAAAAATGAATAAAAAAAGCCCTGTGGCAAGTGAAAATAGAAGTGACCAAAATGAAGTCACATTGCCAGAAAATTTGGTATGACACACCATCATCTGTAGAAGTGGCAGAACCCTTGATTGTAATTACGAACATTGCCTTAAAGAGTCGCAGCCATTGACTGCCATGCAGAAAGAAGCAAACCAGTTTCTTTAAGGGGGAATGTTTTACCCTCAAACCAAATATATTTCTCGTCTTTTTATTTTTCTTTCTGAGCGAATCCGCATTGGACGGATTGCGGCCATCTATATACATGACATGCTTTCAGACAAACAACTTTTGTCTTGGAGCTAGATGAGTGCAGTTTTAATTAGATTCGCAATTTTACGCACAGACAAAAATATACCAGAATACCACGTTATGTAATTAGCTAATTAGCAACTTCATTAACTCATAACTCTTACAGACGCGACTTGCAGAATTTTTATTATTTTTTTTTTTGTTGTTGTTGAAAAAAAAATTCATGTGCCACACCTAATGATTTTATCATTTTTTTTTAAAATAACAAAAATATAAAAATTAAAATGAATACTACTGAAGTAATTCATCATGTCGGGAAAATCATCACATTGGTCTATTTCCATTCAGCGGCCCGGCTCCTGCAACAAGATTACTTTGTACTCGGGAAATGCAGGCGCAGGATGAGATGATATCTATCTTAGCGTGTCAGTTTCTCGTTCTTAGAATTCCATCCAAAGAAAGCTGACTAGAGTGGACTTGACATCTATCATTTACTTTCCCAACATTTGTATACAAGCTTTGCAATACGGTGCAAAACTGGAGGATGAAGAAGAAAATATCCTCACGATTCTTTTAGCAAGAGAAAAAAAAAATCTGCCCCATGCATGCAATGAGCCGTAATTTGTATTAATACGTGTGTATAGGAAATTGTAACAAAAATTATTGATATTTACTCCAATAATGCATACCTGCCATATTTCAATTAAAGTGTAAAAAAAAAAAGGGTCTAACCAATATCCAATCAAGCCATGCATGCATAGTCTGATAATCACACAAAAACTCCGAAAAATATCAACAGTACGTTAACATCGATATCCGCTGCAAGGCGACATACAGAAAGAGAAAAACGAGAAATAAAGAGAGAGACAGAAAATCGTCTGACCCTAAAATAATTCATAACCATTTAAAACATACAGAAATGGAGAACAAATTCACCACTTTGTCGCCGGAGGACTATTTAATAAACCTATCAATTAAAATGTCATTAATTTTACCTTTTCCTACAGTAAAAGCTAGCTAGTCCCTGCTGCCACAGAGTTTGAGTAGCCGTTCCTTAGGACAGCGCCGGTTAATAGAAAAAATCACTCCGGATGCTCAGCGTTAATAGACAGATAAAGGTTGATCAGGTGTTTCAATGGGAAACACTCGTCTGCTGTCAGAGCGAGCAGGCAGGCCCGCCTTCCCCATTAGCTGACATTGTTACTTACAATTAACAGCATTCATAAGCAACGAGTAATTAATCTACTACTTGTAATACTATATATAAACGACTAATGAGAGAGAGAGGGATAGAGAGATGGAGAGAGAAAGAGAGAAAAGGAGAGTCCAGAGAACAGCGAACTTCCATTTCGCCAGTACAATGATAAATTGAGTTTCGATAAAGAAACGATTACAAGAAATCGCTCGGATATCAATACAAGCGCTAAATCGCTCCCAATCCGATTGTTTTCTGGCATTGTTGACCGAATGTTGAACCTGATAACCAAGATTTCTTTCCATGCCTTTTTCCTCTTTTCCCGTGCCTATGCTTTATCTATGGAATTAAAAGACAGTGCCATTCAAATATCCATAAGTATACACACTAACCCCCAAGTGCTTCCCAAAGTTCCCAACATCTGTCAAAAAATCGTATTAAAACAAACTCGTGCCAAAGAATATTTCGTGCGATTTGTTTTTATTTACTGGGGAATACTTTTCGTATCAACTATCATAACAATTTATAAAGTTGTACGAAATATCGCAAAAAACCGGAAACGTGGGGCTCTGATTGATAATTTCAACGGCCTGACACGTCATCCGGGTTCTTCCGATCGTTGATGCCATCGCAGGATAAGGTCTCGGGGATCTGTCTCACCGCGAGTGCTAGCAATGTGTGGGCAGATTATGCTCAAATAACCTTATTATTCACCAATATAGACGCTTTTAATAAAAACGTTAAGTTTTAAGGACGACGGACCCAATTCAAGATTTCACACCTCTGCGCAGAAACCGCGCATATGCTATCAATATGGACTGTTGTAATTACGAACATCAGAATGAGAGAAAATGATAAAATTGTCATTATACTCAACATAATTTGTGATGCCAATATATGTTAAGTGGAGAAAAATTTAGGGAAAAATTAGTCCGAATTTCCTCTGTTTGCGACAAGTCCGTTATATTTCAACGGTTAATAAATTCTACAACGCCGAAAGGCAGTTTATAATTTTATTTTCTGGTAGATGTTGAATTTATACATATATTAACCTAACAATATTTATTAATATAGCAGTTAATGTAACGCCAGGCAATAAAAAATTATGTCCTTTTTTCAATGATATTTCTGAAGAAAAATGAACCATGCAGCGAACTTTGACACAACCCCTCAAAAAATTTAGGTCGATGACCTACATTTTTTTTCTGTTCATCGGTAAACTAATTGAATTCTTAATAAAACGATTTAATAAGAGTAAAAAATCTATTGCAGAATTTTTAAAATATCAGTTTTTATACCACGCCCCTGAATATTCCCATTACTTTCTATTATATCTGCGGATTTTCGTACCCAAATTTTGAAACGCCCCTAGTAAAAAAAGGAAGTCGATGATCATGTAATTTTTTTATTGATTTTCACTCACCATTAACTAATTAACAGTATATAAAAATTTGAATAAAAAATCTATTGTAGAAATGAATTGGGTCCGCCGTCCTTAAGTACGTATACGGCGTTAGAAACATTTCTTAAAAAAAACATATACACTAAAATAAAAACTTTAAGAACGTGAATATAGGTCCGGAAGTTAGAAACCGGAAACTGTTGAAATTCAGATGTCTGAGTCGCCATTGGCAATTAAAGTTTTTTCTAATGAGAAATGAAGCGTTAGTTGCTGAAGAAAGTCTTACGTACAATGTAGATGGGGAGTTTGAAGTGCACAAGAAAGATTTGCTGAGAAATTAGTTTGGTACCGTTCAGTAATTTGAATTTCCCACACTTCATTACCTGCACTCCACATTTTCATTTAAGAATTAAGTTTCCGGCAATTTAAGCACGATTCAAAAAATCAATAGCATTGAAATCTGCAAGCAAATACAGTTTTTCAATCGAATCTCATTTTGCACTTAGTGTCATGTTGGATTTGTATGGAACACTCATTACATCATTACAATTTGTACCAACAAAAGATGTCGGTAACCAATTCCTACTGAGAAGTTAAAAAAGGGCATCCAGATATTCTTTAGAAATATCTCGGCGATATTCAGTGTCAGAAACAATACGGATATTTGTAGAAAGTGTATTTAACTTGCACCCAACAGCAAAGGGCGCTTAAATTTCAATTAAAATATGTTTAAGTTGCTATTGACTTCTCATATAGTTCACAGCAAGGGTCTCTCCGCAGATAAAAGATATGCCATTACGAATGCACCCACTTTTTTAACGTGTCAAATTTCGAATCTACTAATAACAGGTTTAAGAAAACATTAATCCATTCTGTATTACATACAAAGTTTACACATGCCATACGCATAATTTTCAATGGAGGAAACGGTTTTACAAGAGATAAATAGAAATATAATGTCTACAAAATGAAACAATATGGCGAAACACGCAAATGTCACGTGTCAATCAATAGACATTGAATGATTTCGCTCAGCAGGTGCAGTTTAGGGATTTTCATTAAGAGTTTAATAATAAGTACAAAAAAGTATATTAAACTGAATAAATAATCAATGTAGCTATGGGCTGTTCGCGTGTTTGGTTTGATGTAATTCCCCAGTACCTACAAATAAAATAATCTCGCATTTGATTCCTCTTCAAAACAGCATAAAAGAGAGTTAAATTTCGTCAATTAGCCTTTCCAGTTTCCAGCCAATCCAATTTCAGTCGATTATATCTTATTCAGTTAGCCAGAATTGCATTCTAACTATGGAGTGCAAGCGTCTAGCTCCATGATGCGTCGGCGAAGGAAAATTCTGGATCAAAACCTTGAGACTATTTTTCATTTTTGGTAACTTCTTTTCGGAAAAAAAAATGACCAGAATTGTAGAAGCTATTGTCCACTCAAATAAGCCTTAATCGGCGTGACCCGTCCAGTTGTGGTGGTAACAAAGCACCCAGAGGAAACCACCCGCCGACTCCCTCACAAGGAGTAAGTCGCAATCCCTTTAATGATGCTTGAAATATGAACGAAGGGCAAAAGAGTGTTGAGAATTATTCAAATTTTTCTTCAATTGGCCAAGTCATGCAATGGCGAGAAATACTGACAACCAAATCGCTCTGACAACTTAAGTACCCCCTTGTTTTGGGAAACGCGACTGGGTACTGAATTTTTGCGGGACATTGGGAATTCTTCTAATTTGGCCCCCTGTCCGTCTACTAGCTAGAAGAGGCTTTGCTTTTAGTGATCTACCATTATAATTTTCTTTTTGTTATCACAATGTGTGTGCAAATCCATGATTCCGTCGGACCATCTTTCCCTAAAATGTTTAAACTCCACTGCTGTGCGACTAAGACTTAAAAAAACAACACGTGTTTCGCTCAAGAAGGTTTGTTCTGGAATGAATAAACAGCTGCCATTTCGATGTACCTTATCACTTAAAACAAACAGACTCACTAAAAAATCCCCAAAGAGTGACACCGCTCTGTTTCTATCTGACTCCGAGACACGTTAATCCCAATTATAAAAGAAGGCGAGGAAGCGACGCTGCCATATTTGAGGAAGTTACGTTAGAATGTAATTAAAATGTATAGCTTCACTTTAAATGACCGTTAAAATCATTATGAAATCTATAAAATATTTTCTCTTTTGAAAACTATTAAAAGAGCAGTTTTTTCCTTAATCTAAAATTGCTTGTACAGTTTAGGTTGATTCCGCAATTTATGTCTTGTTGTGTTGAAATGTACTCGTCAATTTTGCGAAGAAAAAGAAAAAAAAATGAAATAAAAAATGGAAAAAAATGTTTGGCAAGATGAATTGATTCATTCAGAATCCCTACATCTTGAAAATAAACAGGTGGGGGAAGTGCCAGGTAGATAAACCATCAAGTGCTTAACAGGCAATATATTCACCTTAAGTTTTGTTTTGGGTTGATTTTTTAACCACATATTTTTCTTCGGTTTTTTTTTTCTGCCTTTTGCGTCAAATAATCCTACATTTTAAAGTAAAGCTTATTGAACGATTTACAAATATTTTATTTTTGGTAAAGTTTGGTTTATATTATTATAATGAACATACAGAGTAAGTCGATTGAGTAAGGCTATATGAACGAGACTTTTCGCAATACAAGACCAATTTTTGGCATGCCTTTTCTAACAAAAGGTCTCCAATGTGCTTTATTTGAAATTTTACGCCCACGTCTTAATAAATGCATTAAATTCACAGATGTCAACGACGCAGTGTTTGATGAAAACTAAAAGAAAATTGATTCTGACATGGCTCTTCATCTCATTAAGGCCAGTCTCTTATAGATGACAGAGCCGTTGACGGGTGCGGAGTTTTTTCTTCCGAACAGCATGAGATGGAGGAATTTTTCTGAACTATATGCTGTCCAAACCTTCACACGCCCATCACATAGAAAAAAATCTTAATTACAGATGTGATTACAGCTCATTAGTGCTCTCAATTATACGTCCAAGTCGTCAAATGATGATGGCGGTGAAAAGGCCAATGGTTTGTCTCCTTCCCTGGCCATCCCTACCATGACTTTTAATGAAAATACAATTGTCGGTATATTGACATGAAAAAAAATAGTTTGTACTCATTAAAACATAACATTAAGGTATTCAATGTATAACGACCACATTTTGTACCTAATAAATAAATGGTCTGATATTCTCAATCATGATATATTTTTGAAAGTGTTATCAAACAAAAATACTCCACCAAAGGAATTTTCAAAATATTGATTATTGTCCAATTAATTGCACCTTTAATTTTACATTGAAGTCTATGGGCAACGCGGGTTTTATTTAGATATTGTAAAAAGTAACTTGAAATTCATACAAATGTCTTGGTGAATATATGCATAAACTTTCTCTTTATTAAATCATAAAATAAAATGAATCATTTACCGCAGATATTTTGACAAAATTAAAATTGTTCTTCTTTTCATCAAGAGAAGATAACTCTTCAGAAAAGTTTAAGATGCAAAATGACCGGCTTCTTATATGTTGTCAGTCATGTGAATTTGGTTAATTTCACTGCCTTTGTTATCTAGCAATAAATATTTAACTAATTCAAAATGATTCAAAATTGCCTTATATCCCTTCATTATGCATTGAATACCTTAAAAGCTATGTTTTCTCCTTTCCTAAGCGTCCCGAAAATATCTTCTTGGTAGACAAGAACATGTACAGTAAAGTAAGAAGTTCATACATGTATTATAAGAAGAATAGAAAATAATCTGCTGTAATGATGTTCAAAAAGTATCCAGTCTTCCCTTACATCTCATTCCATATTTGAAATGTTAAGATAAAACAATTTCATGGACCTTTCCTCGAAAAAAGAGAATGACATTAATTAGAAATCGGTCATTACGGTTTCTGTCTCCAAAAAGACATCCTGTAGAAGTGACAGTTATGAAGCAAGGTTCTAGCCTTCTTGGCATGTTAAAAGAAGTCTTAAATCTTAAAAAGTAATTTGCCGTCAAATAATGCCATGTAGCATATCCATAACCCGTTCTTCCTCTTCAAAGTTAATTTGACATTCTACGCACTCCATTCTGAAATTTAAGACCGTTTTCATGGTTTTCTTAACTATTGACTCAAGAAGGGAACACGTTAAATGGACTTTCAAAAAAAGCTAATATTTAGTTTTTAAAATAGTTTTTTCGACCTTTATTCCAAGAAAGACGGGGGCGAGAAGGAGGAAAGAGCTTTATATAACTGTAGACTGTAAACTAATAGGTTAAATCAGCTCTCTTCAACACCTGTATTAGAGTATAATGTGAAAAGTCTTGATGGTGAAATAAAAAGACCATTTCTATAAGACCAACCCATCAAACAGCACGTAACACTTTGTCAGAATTATTCATATTTAGTCATATGAAGCCCAGCAGTTGCCCTTTAGATGTCGCCTAGTGCGCGCCTGCCACTCTTATGCAGTAGGTACACAAAACCTGAGATGCTAAAAACAAAAATACCACAATCTGTAACGCGACGCCATGCAATTGCTAATTTTTGCGTTCGTATTTAGAAAAAAAATTCGAACTGAAGTCCTAAGCCTTCATCCACTATCTTTAGAGAGAGAAAAAAGGTTCTTCTGCTAATTGAGAAGAATGGTGTTACATGTAGGTTTAGCTTTACGTGTATCAGTTTCAAAAATTTGAACCTTAACTTGAAAATATGTATAAATGTAGCAGTATATAAAAAGACACCAACATGCATTAATCATGACAGGATACAATTTTATGACACGTCGAATCCGAGTTCATTTTATTCCGCTCATTTGGTGTGATTTATTACATATTTCTTCATTTTAAATTACACATTTCTCACGATTTATTGCAACAATTAGGCTACATCGCCTGAGAGTCTACAAACTGCATGTCTTAAACAATGTGCATATGTTCTGTGCTTGGGGGTTTATTGTTGTAGAATTAAAGGCTATGTGTGTGTCCTGCATTGTTTCAAAAACCCTATCGGGATCGCGATTCCGAGTATTTCCTCCATTTTTTTTCTAGCACTTATAAAATTCTTCCTGTACACTATGATTAAGATACTGGCAAATAATTTCGCCGTTCCTATATTTTTCGTTGTATACACATTTAGTCTAGGTTAAAAAAAAGAAATCTCATCTGAGAATCCCTGTTTGAAATACAATATGGCAGATGTCTGGGTATAAAGCTATTGATTCCGACTCGTTGATTTCCTTAATTAGTAATAAAGAGCAAAGGATGACAAAAATGAGTAGCCGGCGGAGGTGCTTAGACCCAATCCCAGAATCCCATGTGGTCATATAACAAAGATCCATTTGGTCTTAAATAAAATTCTAATATTCAATTAGGTTTTCATCATAGTAGGCAAACGAAAAAAGCCAGTAAATGGATATTATATCAGATTTACAAGGGGCAGAAAAAGGCAAAGAGTAGAAGACTGTTTTAAAGATCAAATGTAAATTTTTTACAAAAGATTTGAGGCCTAAACCATAATTCATTACAAAATTTAAAGATAAAAAACCTTTCCGCCAAAGAGCTTCGGCTTATCTTCCGCTAACTAAGTTTAAGGTGGGTTACTGACCAAGGATCAAATATACAGGCACAATTTATCAAGAGTTAGCGAATGTATTGAATCAATAATTAATTGTCTTCAACAGAAACTTCAAACACCATCGTTGGAGTGATCATAGATTTAAATAAAAATACTTTACCTCTATGGTTTTAAAACATGTGTTTGATGCATTATATCCATGCGGTTTCAACTGACCGAAAGACGTTGGATTAGGGTTTGTATGATTTTGTATATTTGTATTGTAAAAAACAAAAAGGTTTAGAAACTTGCAAAAAACTGTAAAAAAAATGATTCTCTCTCTCTCTCTCTCTCTCTCTCTCTCTCTTTCTCTCTCAGTTTTGTCTATTTGAAGACAGCGGTCAAGAGCTTAGAAGAACGGGGTACAAAAGTTCAAGGAGTTCCTAATCATCGCGACCAACCACAACCATCAGCCACCCGTCGGACACCAGATAAAAAAATGGGGGGAAAAAATCGCGTCACCAAACCAATTACGAAGAGAACAAGTAGCGCAATAGAGACAGAGGAAAATCACGAGTAAACAGTTCTTTGTGGAGTAAAGAAGGACCAAATCTTTGAAGATTTTCTCTACTTTCCAGGAACTCAATTTTTTATTCAATTTTCTGTGCATTAAACAAATGCTGTAATTGCACCTTTGTTTGAGTTTCTGTTTAATTTCCTTCGTTTCTTGTTTTATGCATTAGGCTTTTTGAATATTTAATGCGACAAATTAAGCTTGCTAATAATAACCTTTCATTTATAACACAACCCACCAAGAAACAAAGAAATAAACACCATGCAATAGCAAAATTGAGTAAAACAAATCCAAAGAATTTCCAATCGAACACTTTAAGGAGAAATTCAATAAAACCATTTTGCTTGCATCGATTTCTGTTCATCCATCCTCCCTCCCCTCCCCCTAAACTCTATTACGAACGCCAGGAACCCATATGTAAAAATCGACTCTGTTTGATCAGACCCAGATGTACAGATTGTGCGCAACGATATATCACATGTATCATGCAATTCTATGATTTCCTTTGACCGATGCCAATGATAAAACAATACAGCAAATACAGCTTGTTCTTATATACCCGGGTCAATTGTTGGGAGCTTTACAATCGGAAGACCCCCCCCTCTCTCTCTCTCTCTCTCTCTCTCTCTCTCTCTCTCTCTCTCTCTCTCTCTCTCTCTCAACATTTATTATACATGTATAAAAGATATACAAATGAATTAAAAGAGAGAGAAAGAGAAAAAGGAAGAATTGATGAGAATACACGATACGTACGTCGTTTAAAATCGTTTAATTAAATTTCTTTTAATGAAGCTATTTTTTTCGTCAGGATCCCCCACATTGCTTTTGTTTCTTGAATGAAATATAAATAATAACAAAAACAAACAATAATGAATAATAGTATCAGACTCATTAGAAGAGTACTACCTTAGAATGATAATCACAATTATACACTTTTTACTAAAAAAAAAAATGAAACTGAACCTGTATATCATTATTTTTTTTTCTATTTTGATAACCAAAACAATTGAGCATTTGTTCAGTAAACGTATTAATGCTTACTCATTGTATCGACATTTTAATTCTTTGACAAAAATTAAATTGTACAGTGTATGTATTGAACCAGGATTCATCGGAAATGAGTAAGGGGTTCAACAATTTTTTGTACTATCACTGACATTTTGTTGCCTCTATTAGTTTTTTAGGGGTTTTTATTGTTGTTTTTTTTTTTTTGAAGAAAATAATTTAATTGTTGCATTATAGAGGGGAAAAAAGGAAATCCACCCCATACAGACCTTGGGTCGTGAAATTCAATTGATTAGATGGACCGATTAGTTTACCTGAATGAGTGTCAAAACGGCATCGACACAGTGTCATCTCGGGTATTGATAAACGGAACAAACCTTAAATTAGACCTGCCAAAATCGTACCTTTAAATCCCAGGATATGACTTAAGCTTTTTTGCGGCCCAAGAAACAATGAGCCCTCCTCACATATTGGGGTTTAACAATCATCGCACATTACGGTAGGAACAAAACATTCCAGTCAAGAGGTATTGCAGCGTGTGAAATGTTTAAAGAATTGTACACAGAATATCCGAAATCGACATGCAACGGATATATGGAGACTGTTGCATGAAAAATACACGGTATATTATAGGTATAATTTGATATATATATATTTTTAAAAAAAAAATGTTGCTGAATTAATTAAACTATGACGTGTGTGAATTTTGTATCTACATTTACTCAAGGCCATGAAATAATTATAATATCACCTGCTTTGATATGCGTTCGATTCCCGGTTGACAAAGTTTCAAGAGAGTGAGTTGCAATATCATCAGCTCCATTTTTTTTTCAAGTTATGTATCGATGTACACCCACAGTAACATTTTATCCACCCTGCTATTTGTCAATTTTCTATCTTTGGTGTTCAAAGTGATACAGAAATTATCTCGGTAAATACATGTAGTGGGAAAATCGGTATGTACGAATCGATATATCTAGCCATTTTTTCCTATTTCAATCCATATCGAATCATACTGACAAAAAGGTTTTGATATTGAATAAAATATTTATATTCGGTAATCATTGTGTAAAATTTGGTCACAAACAAAAGAAGCCGCACCTTAAATAGCAACTGCTGTTAGATGAACAAACAAAGTATTACACGGGTGGCCTCAATATCTATATTTCTTCCCCTCTTTCAATAATATTCTTTGTAAGTTGTCGATGCAATCTCTTTTGCAAGACTTTCCATTCTGAACTTCGGAAAACACGACATATTGAAGTTTCTCTGAATGCATTTTTATGGTATTTTGCGTTTTTGTTGACTTAAGCAGAACTCTGATTTTGACTTCAATTCGCGTGTAGCAATTAGAAAAGCCCGACTTTCCTTTCACTCAAGTTTCTAAGCCTCATTTTTTTCCTAAAAGACTTTGCCCACGACATGAATAGGAGGAAAAAATTCTCAAGAGCGGGGCGACCCCGATACATACATCGGAAAACCACGGGTTAATTTTCTTCTCCAAATATTTGCTAATTGATTTTTTTTTCACCCCAAAATTGTATTTTATTATATCATTTTTTTTAAATTTTAAAAAGCAAGGTGATTGAATCGACACGTGCTGCAGTGTGCAGGTACCGAGTTGAATTTGTCAGAAAAATCGAACAAGGTCAATCAAAAGAATGGAAACAATTCGGAGCGCATTTCGACCATTACATTATTATCAATTTTCTCCTTATTCCGATACAGGTTGGAAACACCCATAAGATGCAGAAATCGGATGATTGGTTATCGATCTTTTCAGATAACGCTGCAGGAAGATAGTTATCTATAATTACATGGTAGTAACCGGGGTGTATTTACCCCGGAACAATGCCCTATTTTGTAGAATTGTATAACGAAATCGGAATTTGCTTGTCTTCGCTGCGCTGTGAAATTAATGATTATACAGAATTGCTCTTCCGATAAAATTTTAAATTCCTTTGTTTACCGCCGAGTCAGACAGTAAAAATGGGATACTGAAATACAAATCTTGAGAGGTGCTATCTCGCCATTCGTCCTGGCTATATTGAACTCACCATATCACAGAAGTAAGTTATATTCAGACGTGAAATCTCAAATTAACATGTTATTTATGGACAGCCTATTCGTATGCCTTATATCATTTCTTTTTTCATTCACTCTCCATACCCAAATAAGACCATTTTCAGAAATGCAAGCGTTTTCTTCTTGTTCTAAAATGAAATAGCATATATTATTAATTTTCTACACATCTGGATTCAGTATTTTATTCTGAGCGCAAGACTGGAGTAGAAGCAATGTTCGTCATTGTTGGTCCTTGATATCTCGCAGGATGCAAGCATTCTGTGAAGGAAGTGGCTGCATTGGGAAGGTTTGGTACCGAAGTGTGGTAATAAACAGTACCAAACTTTTAGCACCACTATCTACATACCGGTATTACAATCACAATGAAATGTGGACATATTTAACGGCATGGATTAAAAACTCACCTTTCTAATAGGTGTATTTCTCAGTTTCTATAAATGAAGCCACAATCCATTGAACATAATGTTTACACACAAAATGGTCCATGAATACATGTACGTCCCCAGAAAAGAAGTAAAAGAGAATCCACTTGCTGTCGTACAATGATATGAAAAAAATTATTGTTAAAAACCTTTGCGTGTTACGCAGTTTGGCGCCAAAGCTTTATATGACACTGAGACAACCCCCACCTAGCATCCCCAAGGTAAAAGGAATGAAATGTTTTTATTTTTGTAAAGACCTATTTTTCCTAAGTTCAGATATCACTTTGTTAGCAAGAAAACACGCTCCCCGTTTCAAATTCTCATTGTTTAGACCTGTCGGTATCACTTTCTTTGCTCTTATTGTCACAGTGAAGTTTCGCATTTCGTGGATGTATCAAACTACGTTGAAATATGTTCATTTAATATGCATATCATAAAGTAGTGGATCATTTGAATTTTTGTACAAAATTACATATAAATATATCTTGAAAAAAATGTATGTAAAATTCAGGGTTAGTTTCGATGTTTCAATTCTATGATACCGATACATTTCTTCAGAGTTTGATAAAATCGTGACAATATCCATACACCATTCGAACACGAAATCTATTATAATTACTCGAATCAAGCCAAGAGAAGGTATTCAATACCGATCACTTGGCCTGGACTTGTAATGATCTTCAGGATCACGACAGAATTCAATTAAGATTTAGACACAGACATTGTCTCCAGGTTAAAGGGTATAACTTCTCTACGTACATCAGTCACGTGACGTAATGATCACGCTTTTACAAAAGAACTCTTCATGTTTGAAGGTCTACAGTGGGTTTATTTTCAAAACTAGTATTGTTTGATTCCATATGAACCTAGTAAAAGAAATCGTCCACAACATAATGAAGACAAAAATAGTTTCAACCGCTGAAGAAATTGCCTCGGTAATTTCGATACATTGTTTTCAATTATGAAGGTTCATTATGGGGTCTAGATGGCCATTACTAGGGAATTATGATAAAAGAGAGTATCATTGACAAACAGACTGGAGGAATTTAGGAACGGTCGACAGAGAGTAGAAAATAAGGAGGAAAAACGGAATAAATATCTTACCGTGCAGATCGATGGTCTCTCAATTATCTGTGAGCATGTATTTCGGAGTCCGAGTCATCAATCTTCGGGTTCTTTACACCTGTAAAAAAAAGAAAGAAAATCCATTACCATCAGGTGAACGCCATGTTGACGAGAAACAAACGCTCAAAATAAAGTCCACTGCAGTGACAATACGAGCCTCGTGTATACGTCTAACTGGTTGTCCAACGTCGATATATATATATATATATATATATATATATCTATATCTATATCTATATCTATATATATATATATATATATATATCAAATCCTTTTGTACTAAAATCTCAAATCTCAAAGTACATGTACTCATCCCTTTCGAAGGCATATGTAAACCAATGGTAATCTTTAGTTACTACCATGTTTTTTTGTTTGTTTTTTTCTTTTTATTTGTTTTTTTTTAATTAAAATGTTGATTGTGGAAGTTGATAAACATATCTTTATCCCAGACTTAACTATACTGACGAGTGTCCCCTTAGTTGTACATGCAGGGTACATACATGTCGCTAAAAAGCTTATTATAATAGCACTAATATACCCAAAAAAATGAAATTTTTAGAACAATATAAAAACAACAATGACTGGATTTTTGAAACGTCACAGCACAAAATATTTTTCATTCGTCTTTGTTCAAATGAAACGTTCTCTAGAAGATGTAAAACAATTAAACTCCATCAATCAATCAATCAATCAATCAATGCCCACATAATTTCAGCACAATTGTAAAGTAAACCAAAGTTTATGTGCATATACACCTACATCTACATATACTGACAAATCTATCTTAAGGAATTTCGGGTTTTTTTCACCGAAATCAAATGTGAGAAGATTTCAAAACTCACTTTGGACACCCCATCCCCTTGCATCAACTTTTATTCAAGTTTTACTTCAAAGCAAGCAATGGTGCTGATGTTGGAGATCTGGAATTACGGGACCTCGTGTCAAGGAATGAAGTAAAGACTTAATGACAAATATTGCGGGAGATGAGTGGGGGAAAGTATTCTGGAATGCAACTTTCCTTACTCAGAATGTATTGCAAGTTACATTCATCGAGCTAAGCGCCAAGCGGGGCAAAAACTGACGGCGAAAAACTTCTGGAGCAGTCATTGAAATCTCGGCGTTCAGATTAGTGCTAATGGTGATTAAGATGCACTCCTTTACATGACATATGCAACTGTTTCGAATTACATACATGTCATTGATGAATATTTTTGCGTTTTTTTTAATATATTACGATCGACGAACAACTGAATGGCAAATATTTGAATTTAGATAATTAAAATTGATTTAAACTCCGTGAGTTGACACTTTTACAAGACATGTTCCCGTTGCGTATTGATATTTTTATGACAACTTTATTGTCTCTACAAGTGTCGTACCGACGTGTTCGATTTGTTTTTCCGAGACCTCCGTGAGTGTAACAAGAGAATCCGGGGTTTTTGGAGAGTCGTGGTTTTGGAGTGTTCACCGTGCGCTTTTGTATACTACACAATACATGCATGTTTACTTTCTCCCCTGTTCTTGTTTAACGATTCTGATTGTGATTTGCCACAGAACTCATAATGTAATGCAGACAATTAAACACTATAAAAAGATAGGAGGAAAAAAAATGAAATTACACCTAACGACACCAAACACAAATAAAACAGAAAATAAAATGCAAACCCAAAAATGTGAAGTGTGACCCGGATTCGGTTTTTACAACCCATCAAGAATGTTCCCAAGAGTTGACTTTAGGTCAAATTTGACAAGAGCAACACTGTACCGAGTTTGACCTTAAATATTTGTCCAAAAATGTCTCAAACGGACAACCTAAGGAATAATCAGCCAACTATAGACTCAATTTGGGAATAAAACTCTTATTTATTTTTTTTAAACGAAAAATGCCAAAATTGTTGAGGTTTTCTTTTGGAACAGATAAAAAAAAATCTGTTAAATTTTCGTTAAAAATGTTTCTCCCCACTTTTCTCACCTAATCGATTCATAAATCTGCCAGAGTTTACGCAGAGTTCCTTTACAGCAAGTAAACAGTTTGACAAGGTATATAAGCTGGTTCTTAAAGCAGCACTTGTTCTGAAGTGCAGCCTTCTAAACATGCCATTTCAGCGTTAGATATATTACCATCTGTAATATGCACGACATGCTAAATTTACAATTTGTTTGCCTAATCATAAACATTTCATGTTAATAATTTCCAATGAGGAATATAAACTAAAATGAACCGTCTTTTTGACTGGCTGTGAAATTTAAACAGGAATGTTCACCTTTTAGTGCACACAGAAGGAAACACACAGGGATCGAAAAGTCTTTTCTATTTACATATAGGTAATTTATTGGTTGAGGACAAATTGCAATGCCAACAAAAAATTTGTCATGCATTATTATTCATTTTATGTTTGGTCTTTTTTAAATTTCAAAATAAATGAAATTTATTTTTTAGCAGTATACATGTAGCTATCGCAGAAGAAAATCAAGTGAGTCCAGCTGTATCCTTGTTCTATGCCATTATTTGTTTTCAACATCGTATAACTTTGACAATATTGTTAGGGGAAAAGACACAAGAGGACCGGTTGTAAAAAACGATGGCTCACAAGGCCGATTAAATAATGCGTCTAGTATTTCCCTGATTATCTATATATACCCGAAATTAGTCAGGATATTAGTTTCAGCTTCGTTTGATCCAATATTTAGAGGATTTGATAAGACTTGTACATAAAATGACTCGCACATGAAAAAAAAATCTTAAAGCAGAGAAGAAGGAAGGGATTTTGGTGAACTTTTGTGTAATTTGGATTCATTGTTTTTCCATTTCCGTGTCAATACTAGAGGGTCTTAAATGATGTTTTTTTAAACCATTCCGTGAAATAATATATTGTCACTTGTAAAAAAAAAAAAAAAAAAGCCACAAATATAAGAGAAAACTGATAAATTTCGATCTGTCGAAGGAAAATTCAATTTTTTTCCCCTAAACATTCAAAGTTTCTAAAATTCTAATTTCTAAATTATTTTAGTTGACGTTTTAACAAGAAAAATGATACAACAAATTTTATTTGACACAAGAAAACAGTATATCATTAAAGGTAATAACAACAACAACAACAACGAAAATCTAACTTATTTAAGCCTCTCAAATTTTCTAATTAATACTGTTTTGTGTCATTTCTCTCTTTATCAAAGACGAAAAAAATCAGATTTAGAAAGTTAAAAAAACCAGAACAAAAACTAAATTAAAAAACCTTTCCAAAAAACATCAATAAACTTATTTACATAATTATAAAAGAAGCATCCTTACAGAGAAAATATAATAACCTAGGTAATTAATTATTTCTTAGGCATATGTAATTTTACCTATAATATCGAATGTGCGTTATTATTAATATTAATTATAATTATTACGGAGGAAATTAGTGACATTAAAATTCCCATCTTTGACGCTGTTGGAGTAGACCCTTTGTCATAATGAGGAAAACTAAGCTTATTTGGAACAATATGTACGACGTATAGTAAAATAATTCAAGGTGCATTATAATTAAGGTCATTCTTGAAGAAAGAAAAAAAGGAGCAGGTTCGTAATGGAAGTCTCCTTTCATCCTTATTTTCATTATGTCAACATTAAGGTAAAGCAAAATAGTCTGGCGAGTCTGAATAAGACAAGCGACAATGAAATTGAAAATTCTTGCCGTCGATATTTCCGGTTATCCTATGCCAGCATTACATGTTTTACATAATGCGGTTCAAAGCATGCTCTATAACGTAATGGCTAGAATATAGTAGTACATTTTGTATTAACGACTAAAAATGAATGGCAGACAGAAATTAAAAAAAACAACTCACATAAATCATATCTATACAAACCTCCTTAGATATAAATTAACCAACAATCACGGAGAGGTGCTTAATTGAGATTTAATCCCTGACGCGGGGCAATAATACTTACTATGTTATGTGTGAATCGTGCTGCATCATAAATCAATTCCACGGGTAATACGATCAACTATAAAGCTAACCTCCACGGCGCTCAATGCCGCTCATTCCGGAAAGATGTGCTCAACAGTCTTGTTCAATGCTAAAATACGGCATAATAAAAACCAAATGTTCATAGATATAAACAAAATGAAAATTATTTAGCCTTTGGTTCTGCCCGGCGTTGTATGTATATACACCATTTTGGTCGCTTTGTATGGGAGCTATAGCTTTCTATAAATACATTATGTGTTTTTAAAACGACGGTATTTGTTAAATGTTCAAAATTACGTATTAAAGTACTGAGTGGGTTATAAAGCTGTCATTCCATTGATGGCACAAGAGATCTGATACGACCTTAGCACCTTAAAAGACCTGTCAAAATCTGTAGATATTTTATAATGATATGACATTGGACAAAATTCAAAAAAGCACTGGAAGCTTTATCTCAGGCAAATCGGCCTGTAAAGGTTTGTATACAAAATTGCGATTGGTGATTGGCATATGCATTCATGCACAGACACGAAGAAAAAACCTCCTCAAAACATGAGTGCATAAAAAATGACAGCAAGACCAAGAGGGCGTCTTTGGCATATCATCTGATCTTTAATAAACACATACGACTGTTAATAGCGCAGTGTGCGAGTTTCTCCGATTGAAATAAAAATAAGAATGTAAGAACGCGAAAATAAGATCGTCTCAATAGATGACATGCCCAATTAGAACTTTAATTTGCCATTGAAATATGGCTTTTCCCCCCTCGATGACTTACACGAAACTCCCATCGTTTACTGGGGTCCTAATCTGATTTTTGGTCAAAAGGCGTCCCGATAAGTATCGGAACCTTCTAATGGCTGATAAAGCGATCTGAAGGGAGATAATTCAATCAGAAATTTCAATTGCTGACAGAGGGTGTATTCTGTGTGAGAAATCATGCGTCTTTGTATTTCATCGAAGTTTTGACATTCGATAAAACGATTTAATTTCGGAAGTTTTTTTTTCTCTGTATTCAAGATCTGTCCAAGATATTCTTATCTACAGTCTGATATCGGTATTCGAAAGAAAATAAATAATTCAGAACCAATCCTGATTATAATATATTTTATCTGCATAACGATTGTTGAACTTTGACAATTTGTTTGTGAATTCAGCTTGTCCAAAGAAATCTGAATTTCTTTCGTATAAAGACCAAGCACGTCTTGGCTTTCAAAATCCACTGTAAGATGACATTCATAAGGGTGAAAAATGAAATCGATTTGTGTGTTCCAGATATCGATCGCTAAAAATCGTTGATCATTCCTAAAGGATAAAAATCTCATCAAGTGGTTATCTAAAAATTGAACGCATTGTATGTGTACTAAACGATAAAAACCCTACAAAAATGCAGAGAGAGAGAGAGAGAGAGAGAGAGAGAGAGAGAAAGAGATTCTTTTAAATGAACATCTTCTGCATTACATTCACACGGATACCCGACTTTCGAATCTTGATACCAAATGCCATCCCTTTGAACTTTTAAACCCTTATCCCATTTCATCTTGGTTCACTTTTTTAGGCTACTGTTGATTTCAGTAGCCAGAGATAACCTTTTGCTCGACCATCGTGGCTAAACACTACGTCATGTTGACAAACTCAGTGGCATGATTACAATGACGGGATCGATCAATTTGCCATCATTATGGTACATGGCAGTATCGGATTTCCGAACCCGAACAAAAGCAGCATTTTTTTTTTACGGTGATAAAATATTTGGCGTTTTCTCCAACTGGAGAGAGTGAGGTGTTGACCTAATAAACAATTCAAGTGCATG
Organism: Magallana hongkongensis; assembly: GCA_016163765.1. Taxonomy (NCBI): domain Eukaryota; kingdom Metazoa; phylum Mollusca; class Bivalvia; order Ostreida; family Ostreidae; genus Magallana; species Magallana hongkongensis. Next base: position 32,453,788 of record WFKH01011581.1, on the reverse strand, counting down.
CATTTAATAAAATGTTAGTTTTATTGCAAATTGTCAAGATTAATCAAAGTAAATCAAAGGAAAGAAAACATGTTCGAAATCGAAATAATTCATTAGAAGAAAGAGAGCCATACTGTCACATTTACTGGACAGCAAATCCAGATTGCTGTTATATTTAAACTTCAGAAAACCTTGGACAAAGAGGAAATGGTTGGATTGTAATATGGGCATGCCCCATCTAAATATTTCACAACAAACCAGATGAACGATATATTTACATGTATAATCCAGAATCGATCAACAAAACTACATTATCCGGATATTACCTAGCGAGGATTGGAATTCGAATACAAATGCAAAGTTTACTCACAATACGCTCTATTTCCACAAAAACTGTCGAGTCAAGATAAACATTTGTACGAATTTAGCTGAAATCATAAATATGATAAAACAATGCTTTATGATAAGATAACACACCGCTCAGAGACCAATGGTCATCTCGACCCATGTCAAGCTATCCCCACACCTGTCATTTCAAAGATAACACATCCCCTCTTAAGTATGGACCACTTTTTTTTTCCGGCTGTGCGTTATTGAGTGCATGAACATTAAGACCTCTAGTTTCCGCCTTAAAGCTTAATTAATGGAGACAACTACCCCCAAATCCAACAAAAGTAATGTCCATATTGGTAAAACTTTATAAAAATGCAAACAAACATACATCTGGTCAGGTTCTTAATATGTTCTATTACCACTAATACTAGTGCCCCAAAATCCAACTTAATTGATGTTCATATTGGCAAAACTCTACAAAAATGCAAAAAAACAACAACATACATCTGGTCAAGTTCTCAATACATGTATGTTCTATCACTATTAACAACATCGCAAGGCCCAAAATACACCCTCATCGGCGTGGTCAGCGGTTTGGACCCATTGGAGAAGATAGATAACAGTTGAAGGGTTCTGCAATCAGTGCTCTAAGAGGGCTAGTATCTCTCAAGTTACTCCTCATCCCAGTTTTTTAAAAACCTTTCAAAAAGGACGGGAGCAAGGTGGCCATATATTTACACGGTTATAATCCTCGCTCTCCAAACGTCACTTCACGTGACAGAGATGATGGAGGTTATGGAAATCATTCATCAAAGTCAAAAAGAACAAACAGAAAGAGTATGGCCTGTCCGACAGTCCGTATTTAAACTGACCGCTCACTACTCTGAAAGCTGAGATCACTTAGTGGCCTGTCTCATCAAATACCGGACAGAGAGATAGAGAGAGGCCTCTATGCAATGTTATGATATATATTTATCTTAAAGTTTATTCACTCTTCAAGTTAATGTGAGGGACTGATTCATTAAATTATTTTTAACACAAATACCTACACGCTGTATAATTTAACATTGCGGTTTCGCATGTGTTATACCGTATATAAATTTATGGACAAAAGAACATTTTTTTCGAGTCGTATACAAGCTTTTAATTACAATTCAATACAAATACGCTAAACAAGTATGTCAAATACAAATTCCACAGTTTCATTCACCAAAAGTACAAAATGACTAAAGGAGAGGAAAAAAAAAGAAATCCATCCTACAGCAAATTCTATTAATTACAGGTCGATGTCTCGAGAAGTACAAGACCTACAATGCCAAACACACAAAACAATGATTATGCATTAAGCAATTTAAACCTCTTGACAACTCTGACATATGACAAGTGTCAGATTTGGTATTGAAAGACTTAAATATTCCGGTTCCGATGTTGTGTGTATTGCATCATTGAGATTGTGATGGGGATAGGCAACGCTTCGTTACATCCTAACAACCATAGACGGTCTCTTAGTTGCTACATAGACAAAACTTCTTGTGTTTTTCCCCTGGAGATTGTTTCGATTAAATGGAGCAATTAAAAAGCAATCTCTTGATTAGCTGAATTGAAATAATTGTGTATTTTTTTTATATGAGAAAATTGACCGAATTTTATTTGACTGTTATTTTTAAGGACGAGTGAAGATAACGGATGCAAGTATAGACTTTAATCCATGTCAGCATTCATTCGTATGGTTAATCATTAATTTTGCCTATTAGTTGAACTAATTTTCTAATAATTGCTACATCAACTGGAATAGATAAAAATAAAAAATAAACCACAATAAATTTGAATAGTATGGGGTCCTTATGCATAAAATGATGGTTGCAAAACTCCAGCGAGTGTATATGTAATTTTCGAAGTTATAAAAATGCATGTTTAGTATCTTATCAACAGGAATCAAAGAGCCAGAGGCGAGTCGTGATAAATGAATCGTTCAGTTAGCCATGTTTTGGATTCTGGAACAGTTTCCCGATAAATACCTCCTGAATGGCACTAATAAGCTAATGAAGTTAGCCTGGACCAGCGCATCAGCAAGAAACGTTTTCTAAAACGGATCCCTTTATCAACAAAATCCCAGCATTCGCTTCACAAGCAAGACGGGCACCAACCAAAAAACTGCACTACTTGGCTTCGTGGTTTCTGTGTGATTATGCCTGAACATCCCTCAATATACCATCACCAGAACACGCATCGCTCTGTATCCTCAAAGTACCACTGCACCCTGCCCTCGCGTTGATTGACAGTTCACCCCCTCGTAAATATTTGTGGCTGTAATTTTTTTTTCCACAAAATAAACCATTCATAGGTTTATTCCAATAAATGTCTTCTAGCATTTATCGTCGCAAGGCAGGGCTCCCTTACAAGCATCTCCCGTGTCTCTAGCACCTTGTTAATCAAACACAAAGCTTAGAGCCTGTTTATAGTTTGTCTACAATTACTTTTAATGCGCATTATGGCTCCCATGCCGAGCTTATAATGAGCGCCCAGAAACACAATCTATGTTTTTATAAACTACCGGGAAACTGCGAGCAATACGCTGCTAAATGTCCGATAATAGAGACATAATCAGGAACATATTCGATAACTTGTGACGAGTTCCTCTGTTGATTTATTGCCTGCTAAATTATTTTTCTTTCTTTTCTTGGATTGGGAAAGCAGTTGGAATATATGAGGTAATGGGCCAAACGATGACGTTATCAAGGAGTCGCGATATATGCTGTTGTGTCGCAGAGAGAGAGAGAGAGAGAGAGAGAGAGAGAGAGAGAGAGAGAGAGACAGACAGACAGACAGACAGACAGACAGACAGACAGAGTAATTATAAATTACAATTTGTTGGAAGACGGTTTAGAAGTTTAAAATGTACACATATTTTTTGATTTTCATCAATTATATTCAAGTCGAACATAAATTTTACTTTTTAAAAAACGTTAAGCGTTTTAAAAGCTTCAAGAATCAATTAGCATTTCAAATGCAAATTATGGACTCTCTGATATGAGCAAATACATTAACTAAATTCCTCAGAAACCTCAAGTCAAACCATAGGAGAAATGGCATCTAAATGAAGCTAGTTTTCTGCAAATGGGTTTGTAACAACATCTTATCGTTTTAAAAAATCCATTTTTCTTATGAAACCCACATACAATTTTTGTACGAAACCACGAAACCTTTAGGAATATGTCTATGAATAATGAGTACACTTTGCGGTAATATTTTTTAAACCGTTTACAACGTTAAATCAATCAATAACGGGAACGCAAAACGAATGCAAAACAGTGAGCAGACCGGAACTGATAAATTCACCAAAATAAAAAAAAATCACTGATTATTATCACAACTGCTTTCAGCATCTTAGACAATGGCACACCACCATGGAAACAGATTTACGATAATCCTTTCTGTATGTAAAGGTATACCTACCTAAAAAGTATACACGACTCCAAGAGGAAGCACCAACACCAGGGATTTATCATACAGCCTGGCATTTGGAATACACAGAGCCTTCAGTGTCTGTTGATAGATTCTGCAGAAGCCATATACGTCACGCATTTGGGGATCGTAAATCAGGCATTTAACAAGGAATGCAAACATAAACAATTGAACAGAACATAATCCCTCTAATTGTAAAACAACACTTCGCAGAGTTACTTTTTCCAGTGGACGCTTATAAATTAAGTTTTTACGTTAAAGCTGTCCGTTTCCATCAAAATGTTTTACATGTAGTGAACTATGCTCAATAATGGATAGCTTGTACAAATATGTTGTGAAATATTATTTTGAAAATAAACTCTATCTAAATAAAGACCAGTGTGTTTAGGAATCTTTTTACAGAAAATTATCATTATAAACCTACTGTGTTGTCTTTGTCTGCTTTACCTCGACAATAAAGAGAATTAACGGTGTTCGCTTAATTTAGCATTTTCATCATTCATTTATTGAGAATTTCCTCCATAATTTCGTGGATTCTATATGAAGGTGTAATTACGCCAAAAGTTCATTCAGTATCGTTTACTTATTTCAAGCATATCTAAAGGTCTTTACTACAAAAACGTATCCTTGTGATGTTATGTGCATTCATGTAGATACGTGTATACTGGTGTTTCATCAACATTCGTTGGGCACTTATTTTCGCGGACTTCGTTTTTCTAGTCGATCCATGGAATCAGTTGTTTACCGAATAAAAATATGTAACCACAAATCACAATCGCGATTAAACGTATACCCAAATCTGTGAATTTAACAAAATCCACGAAAATTGATACCCACGAATACCAATAGAGCCACAGTAATGGTAATAATGTGGGATATTCATTATTCATACGATCTTTTAAAATACTATTCAGAATTCTTGCGACCAAATGATAATTTTACACCGACACCTTGCATGGTCCCTTAACCTAGGATGAAATATCAAGGCCTGCTACTGACATTCTAACACCTAATGTCACAACGAGGAGAACCTGTACATAAAGTGACCCGATTTCAAAACGAGGTTAATTTGAACGTTGCTTTTTGTACTCCATTAAAAATGTCATCTTCCGTAGTAAAGTCAAACATAGAATAGAACACTCCTAAAACATCATGCGTGTCATGCTTTAGATGTTCGGTGTTCTTAATTTTCATCTAAACATATCCGATATTGTTAAAAATAAATCAGAAGAAATGGGTTGGGTGGAAGGTGGATATTTCTTTACTTTACTTGCAATTGGCTACAGCGTTGGTTTATAAAACCCTAAATGTGTCAAGTCCAGTCCGAAGCAGAGCTGATTTGTTGGGTTAACTGTTTTTGTCTTTCATTTTGCAAAATCATTCAAAATAAAATACTGCTATAGACAAAATTACAATTCATAGCACAGCAAGTATTGTCCAGCAACATCACGTATTCAAATTTTACGTACAATGTTTAAACCAGTGACCAAAAGTGATGGAAATGTAGAAATAGATTGAATAATCTGGCCCTATACTTCCAACAAATTGAGCTAATAACGGCAGTTTAATTGGCTGATAACCTTAAGCTTACACCTGGTGTTTTAATTTAACTTCCTCCTAAAGTGAAATTCAGAAACTTGAAAATTGCATCTCTGACACTAAAGATAATGCAAAATGCACAGCAAATACCAAGAGAGGTTAGAAGGGGGCATTGCATTATTCGTTACATCTATAAGTCCTATAAAGGACGGCTTCGTGTTATGAAAGATATTAATTTCTCTTGACAGAATTTGCAAACCAAATATATTTAAAATGGTTACTCCTGACGAAGTCCTGTCATTATACGCGACAAAACGCGCATTTAATTACAATTTGTATTTAAATACACGCTTTCTGTATGCAACTGACTAATTATAAAGTTTGTTTCTCGTACATAAAATACCTCCATTTTCTCTGAACAAAGATTTTCTATCATACACAAAATACTAGCACATACCAAAAACCCAGAAATATAATCGTCCATATTTATAGTTTTATGTTCATCACAATGTAATGTAAACAACCGAAAAAGTTCCTACAACCATAAGATATTTTAACCAAGTTCACTTCCGTTCAATTGAACAGGTGAAAAATCAGATCGCAGAGAAAAAGAGAGAGAGAGAGAGAGAAAAAAAATCTTCGACTCACCTATCAATCAGAATTGGAACCGGCAAAAGGTATTATCACTGACAACACAACTCATCTGACTAGTAGTCACCAGTGGGGGGGACACCTAATCATTTACCGTATCTCTACGGTCTTTTTTTGATCGTTGAAGAACGCGGTCACCTTCCAGCGCGCGCCCTGCCTAATTGCGAAGAGGTTCGTCACTCAGTTGTCAGCTTGCTATTGAAATCGCCACTCTCTCCCTTTGTTTTTATGTTTCGGTTGACCTCATGCGCGTCAAGTTTAAGTCTTACGATTAATTGCTGGAGAGAGGCGGCACGAATTTTTCCATTTTTCTTTGCGAATGAATTATGCATTTACGGGGCTTGTTATTATTAATTGGTCCATATGCTCCGTAGGTTTTGATTTTTGGCCCCTTTTTTCGTGAGTACCCTTTATGGATTGATTTGGTTTGCTCTCCAATGCAAATAAAATTATATGACATTTACATATACTTGATTGTTATGGAGGGGTTAGAGGTTGCTTTCAATTTCATTCAAATACTGTCGTTTTGTAGTGCAGTTGCCCTTACAGGTGGCAAATTCCTTACATTTTTATTGCAAACCATTACGAACTACTCACAAAAGCTAGCTACTAACAAATCGGATGAAATATCACCAAATCACCTACTTCAAGAAAAGTCTGTTTTATGGGGTTGGAAAACGTTTCAAATTGTACTGTACGCACAGATTAATGCTGAGTTTTGATACATTGCATATGGAAAAAAAAAGACATTATAATGAATTGGCATGGGACTGTGGATGAAAGAACTTGAAACGACAAGTTCGAAGGTGATGTTCTCGCTGAGATTTTAAACATTTTTCTCTATCAACAAATGGCTAGACCTGGATGGCAACATACGTTACATGTACATGTAGGTCCGTTGGAGAGATTCTCTCCGAGTGAGACATAATTTAGTCCCCTACATAAGGACAATGGGGTGGTGATATAGTTGTTAGCAGAAAGACGTCAATCTGCAGTTCTAGTACTACAACCAACGTTTCAAGATTACGTTATTGGTTTGTTGGAATTATTGATATAAGACAAAAATTTACTCGGTGAAAAAGCACTGATGCAAACGCAGAAAAAAAAAATCTTGTAGCAGAGGTATACACTTTCAGATATGACTACACTATTTAAGGTATTAAAACTCCCAGAAATCATCTACATATGTAATGGTTTCCAATTGTCCCACGGTCCTCCAATAGCGTAATAATACCTTAATTTGTTCCTTGGTTTTATATCAAAATAGACATATTTTAATATTACAAAAACGTGTGATTTTGGCACAAATCGTAAATCATAACGGATATAGACGATGATATCGTTATCATAGTAGATATTATTTTTTTAAAAGAGCATTTACCCTCTCTTATCTATTCTCCTGACCTGTTCATCATGGGTTATTTTTTTAAAACCTTCAGAGATCTGTAGCTTCCAACAAACTAATTGTCCATCTTTGCAAACACGCGGTAATATAGACAAGGAGGTCAGTACCTCTGTACTCGGCTTCATTTGGGCTTCATATTTGTAAACTTTATGTCATTGAACTCACATCTTGCTTGCAAAATTAAAAAAAAAAAACTTGGCGCGGGAGAAAATGGCTTGGAAAAGGTTTTGGAGTCGCCAAAAGGTAAGCAGCCACGCCTGCTGTATATTACAATACATCTGTTTACCCCCCCCCCCCCCCAACTCTTGAAACCAGCCCGTTTTTCTGATACAATTCATTGTGTCAGTAATGTTTTTAGTTTAGTGAGGTCGTACAAAATTTAGGATAAACTGTGAAATGGGCAAATTATCAAGAAATCTAAAGTTCGCGCAAGTTAAAGTCTTCAGTGACACTTATAAATGATAAAAATTCCGCCCGCACTACAATGATCATTTTTCATGTTTTACAAGCAAAAAATAACACATCACTGAGTCACGATATTTAGATATTATTTTTTCCTGACACAATGCGATAAGGGGGATACTATACGTGCATTAGAACGCATTATGGATCATTAATAACAACCAAAATATAGACATTTAACAAAAAGGGGCTTACACGAACCAGCACGGGCGCCATTCGCTCAGCATCCGTCATAGTGACCTCAATAAACCGAATGACCGGCTAATTCGAAGATTTTATTATCTCTTTTTTTCATGAAAACATACTTTAGTGAGGTTCGTGTATTATCAACAGATTAAAAATAGCCCAAACATTTAAACATATTTTTTGAACATCCATTACTATCAAGAACAAACCTTGTTTTTATGGTCCCATAAATTGCCTTTCCATTGTTCTTCCAAACTTATGATTCATAGAGTATTCCATTAAAAAAGAAGAACCAAATGTTCAGCCAAAAAAAAAAGGTTTTCATTTTCCAAAGCAGCTAAGTTACGCTGTCGGTTTTCAACAAACAGATAAACCATTCTTAGTGAAGCGTAACACACCAAGGGGAGCTACATGTCGAAACAGCGTCTTAATTAGAGGATTCTGGGGATTGTTTCTGATTCTAAATAGATTAACCTGCAACTCTGCATCATTGACCCAACAAAAGAAAACGTGTAAATTTATCCTCCGCTAATAAGCCAGGTAAGCCATGCCCCGTTTCCTTTCGCAGGGCAAAACGTGTATAGGTTTCACCCGCCATCAGAGTTTCCTTTCCACCAGAGCAACCAAATGCTTCACCTTGTTATTAAATATCATATCACAATTATGTAATGGGTTATTTTATGTAATTTTTCTTTGTTAAAGGAAAATTTACAGACAACAAATGAGCGAAACTTTTGGGGTTTTTTGTTTATGATTTTGCGAAAATTCATTCTAAATAGGGTATGCAATAAAAAAGCACAAATCCTTCATTCTAAATAGGCTATGCCATGAAAAAAAACACACAAAATATTTTTGCTACACTCAATCTTTTAAATACAGCTGTCTCTATCACAGAATTTTAAATAAAAAAAATCCATGTATATACCGGTATCCAAACCTCATTTATTATTTTAAACGTCTTATTTAGTTCAAATCATGACAGCTCTTTTCAGCAAAACGACTGCAGCGGGCCAAAAGTCAGCCCAAGATGGCGCAACCCTTGCTCGGTTCTTGCATTGTAATTTGCCGACTGAATTCATTTTTTCCTTGAGCTGAGGACAACAAGGTCTCATTGTTTCCAAGCACAATAAAACGGCATGTAAAACTGTATTGATATAGGTATCAGATTAGCCGACCTCTTGATCGCATGGCATGCCGAGCCACGGAATACCCTCTCCGATTCCCATGCCAAAAAACGTAGTTCTTGTTCATTATCCATTATTTAGACTTATTTTCTCAGGTGTGATCATGACGTTACAGAGACAGAGTGTCACGTGATCTGCATGTCTTCCTGTGTTTATCTTTGTATATTTTTATTCATTCCGATGACAAAAATAGGATTTTTAATAAACAAAAACTACTCGATCTTTGCAGAACGTCTTTATATATATGAAAAATGTATCATTTTTCTAGTAGGGTAGGGGCTTGCTGGGTTTTTAAAATTTTTTTTTTGATAATTTCACTATGCATTTTAATAATTATTTTTTGTATGATTTATTTCCATCATTTTTTGTGTTAGCTTATTTTTTTTATTAATTCATTTCTTGCCTTAAATTCTAAATTTACTTTTCACTATAAGCACACACTTTTACAATTTTCATAATTATAGGACAAGGACTGGCAATTGGAAAAGTGTGACTTGCCCGTTGATAGGGGAGCCGGTCTTTGATATCACAATTAGAATGTGCAGGTCCATGATGGCGGGCCAGGGAACCTGAGCCCCCCGACACCTGTTGAGCATGAAATTATTAATAAGGGGCATTTAATTTGTGTCACTGGTTCATCGGTAATGTTTCATTGCGTCTATCAAATTATCAAGTCAAGTCTCAAACCATTTAATATCTAATATTATTTTCATTATAACCATAGCAATCGTACAATCACTCTATAGAAAGAAATATAGAAATATTAGGGAGATTGTTGCTTATAACTTACGAACAAAATTAAGTTAATAATAAAGAAAGACTGTTTATCAAAATGCTTGAAAAAGAGTAACTTTTCTTAACAAAAGCTTTTCCTCTATTTTTAAATTCATTTTCAAAGAAAATCAACACCACTTTCAACATTCTGTACATTTTTGTCCCCTCTCGATTTCCAAGGTATACTAAGTATTACTGTGTTTTAAAGTAAATTCGGGATTATCGTATAGAAATGTCAGTTTTGAAGTAATTTGGTTGAGATAATGACCAGCTTGATGCTCAGTCAGAGCTGTGGGCTAATCTAAATGCTAGTCCTTGATTAAATATCTCGAGATAAAAGGCGCAAAAGGTCAGCTATAAATTAACAATAGCTCGATTATGAGAGCCAAGTAGGTCGCCTTGAAGAAAACCCAGAGTAAATTTTATCTCGCAACATGGCTTGAAAAAAGTAAGAAATTTGGTAGAAAGAAGCTGAAAACGACTCAGAAAAACAGATAACGTATAAGATTCCGTATACCTTGTATCCGTCTCCTTGAACAGCGCAGTGCATGGGTTTCTTCTAATGTTGAGTGGCTGACCAACAGCGTTTACAAAATCACTCTGTTTAATATCACACGCCTAATTTTTCTTACGCCAGAATCTAAAATCTAAAAATCCAGTGCGACCGCTGACGCCGGGAACAATGACATGTGCAGTAATACACAGTTTAGGAGTCTCGGGTTCCGCCGCTAAAAGACGAGAGTTCCGATAGCAGGACCAATTGCACGCATTTACCAGTCCCGTCTACTCGATATTCTCTCCTCCGAGAGGTGAAAGCGAGATGTCACAACTGGTTTCTGTTACTTTGTTACACCAAGAGTCGACCGCCCCTGTGAAAAAATGGAGGGTTGCTATTAAATTTCCCCTTTCTCCTTGTGTCACTTTTTTTCAGAAGTAAGCTACAAAAGAAATAAAAATATCACAAAGAAAATGAATTTTGAGAGAAAAAAGTCAAACCTTTGTGCTGTAGTTTCGTTCAATTTTTTAAAGACTTTTTGTACGTAGATGCTCAAATAAACAGTGATAAACTAGGGGTCTATGTTTCTTCAGCATCTCTTAATCTCGAGATATCTCGTGATACGTCGACGGAACGCATCAATTTCTTTTCAAAATTTAAAAATGTACTCACCGCTTTTTTATTTACCGTAGGAAACCCCGCAAGGTAATATCTATTGTGAGTAATGGTCCTACTCGGTGAATTAGAGGAGGAAGAAGCGTGGATGTTGGTCTCTGGCAAGTTCTTATTAATTGGAGCAAGGACGATTCCAAAAAACGTCAATTAAAATCACAAATGTACAGCGATCTCCGCCAGATGTCGCTCTTCATTATATGTGCTATCTTATCACTGGAGTCATTACCATAGTCCACTTGAGGAACGATCCCTCAACCCTCACCCCAAAGCCTTCAACAACAGATACAGCATCCTCCGGGTTTCTTGTAGATTCCCCGCCATACATGACTCGCGATAAATTACAACAAAAACCGATTGGCATGTGCAGTGCTTCATTTCTGTTCGATCTCACGAAGAAAGGTACGCCATGACTTGGTTGCATAGAGTCATAATATTCGGATTTTTTAGGATATTAAAGTTTTTTACCGTTGATAGACAGTTCATCGGCAGATAGCTGAAAAACAATTTTCATTACCGTAATGCATATACTCCTATGTCGGTTAATTTTCGTTTTGTGAACTTGAGAACGATTCACAACGGAAACAGACGGGTGATGGTTTTCTTCCCGTTGTTTTGCATTCTAAACAAAATGTTTCTTGAGTTTTTGTGCGATAAAATTTACCCCATTCTATCGATTTATGAAAAACACCTATTATGACAGTTCACATATTGATGCAATAAACTTTTTTGAGCATGCATCTGAGTTTAGTTTTACGTTTTCTTCGTTTTCTAACATTCCGAAGCTAAATTTAGCATATGGATTGACCCCTGCATTACTTTTGGTTCCGACAAAAAATATGTGAATTATGCAAAGCTGTCTATAGTCGCCATTTCAGAAATTGTGACGACTTTGGCCGTTCACTTGTTTTCCCGACCCTCTTCCTAGTAGTGTATGATTATCCTTTGTTATAAAAACAAAATCATAAACATATTTCAAATTGGATTATACCTTTAAATTAACTTGATAACGGAAAAATGAAACGTAAAGTAACTGAAATTATCTTTGATGAAGATGTATACATGGAATATTTTTGTAAGGTCAGAAAGCATTTCAGCATTTTAAGTAAATTAAAAACAAAGTTGTATGTAGGACTAGGACTTAAAGTCACCTGTTCAATGATTTACTGTCTTTGCTGTATGAATAAAACTGCAATTAACTCAAGTCCGAGGTTTATTTATGTTGTGAGATACTTAATTAACGTGTGTTAAAAATGTACGACGCAATTTGAAACACATTTTTAATTTTAGAGATACAATTTCTTTTAAATTTTTGTGAAAATTGTAATTGTCTCCCTTTGCTGCTTTCTTCTGTAAAGGAGAAAAACGAAGTGTGAATAGTAAATCTGCCGAATTTGGCCTCATGGAAAAGGAACATAATAATGATATTGTCTGTCGTGTCAAACTCAAGTTTTGTATGAATAAGCTATACGAGCATTTATTGGGGTAAAAAAAATTGAATGTTTATTGGAAATATTATGTGGACAAAAGGTAATAACATACTAGAATCGTATATATTTCGAACCTTTATATGCAGTAATTATAGCAACATCAATGGTATCTCGTAATTAAATAATTTTGTAAATGAACTTTACATATATATCCCTCCTCAAAAGAGTAATGAAATAATAAATGACAAGAAAAATGATAACTAAATTTTAAATATGTTCGATTTATTGATACTTTGTGTTATAATTGCAAAAGAATTTGAACCTGAGGAAAACAAACAAATGGAATGGTGACTAGATGTCCCCTTCTTTATTTTGAAATGCATTAAAAACATTAGGCAAGTGCGCCTTTCCAATCCAAAGCATCAGATATCTGCAACAAAAAAAAAATACATTTTGATAACATTTTTAAGTTTTATCAAAAATGTTTTGCCAACAAACGGCTTTATTTATACGTAACGTGCTCGATAAACAATACCTGGGTAGAGCGTTGTTTAGGCACTGAAGCTATCTTACTATGAAGCGTGTTTGTGGCACCAACACGGCTCCCAGTTTATCATGATAACAATGGCAGAAGATTGATTTCTTTATATCGCATAACTGATCCAAAGCTGTGTCTATATGGTGCACAAAAATGCATGTCTGGCTTTATATCTATCAACAACATTTTTTTTTTCCGTCATGCAATGGGTTGATAGGTACGTGTACAATACAAATACAAGAGGGATAGGGCGAATTCGATGAAAAACAATATATTGTTATTGTGAATAATAAATCTTAACATAAAATGCGAATAATTTGGATTGTTATTATAATAATAGCATTTTTAAAGCAATGGAATTTTACTTCCTAGATTGAGCGCCACACACATCACAACACCGCGCAGACGCGCATGCCCTGTGAGCAGTAAAACAACTGATCAAATATGGCCGTTGTTTTACTCCAATATTTGCCTTAGCAAATTAAAAAAAATATTTGAGACGGTTGCAAGTTCTAATATGATTATAATATAGTGAGGTCATATCAATGTGGAGTCATTTTGGTATTCGTTTTTGTAGCAGAACTTATTCGAGTGGCCGATATTTCCTATCATAACGGGTGATACTTGTATCACCGATTTGATTTAGTGATAAGGCTTCTATAAATGTGTGACATCAACTATTTATTTTTCTTGCTACAATAAACAAATAGTTCCTCCTTTAAGACATGGTGGTCGTCTAAGCAAAGGAATGATAAAAACATAATGAACAATTCTAACTTTTAAAATTATTATCTATTGTGTTTATTGCGTTCATATTTGACGATTTCTTAAAAAATACATATATGCGTTGAAATAAGAAAAAACGGAGTCTATATACCACAAAGACGCTCGTATTCTTTAACAATCACAAACAGTCAGATCTTGACCATAATGCAGTGTACACTGTATGAACGACTTACTCATTTTACATTATATTCTAAGGTTGGTTTTTTAAATGTTTATAGGGATTATTAATTTTTTTACATTATTTGATTGTATATGAACATATTGATAATTTGATATTCTTGTTTTTAGATATTTTGGAGGAATTTAGAAGGTAAATATTTTTAGTATATCAATGGATATTTCAGTCAAATGTACAATTCTATTAATGTTATCAAAACATGAAATGAATTTTAATATTTTTATTAATTTTTTTTTATATAGTTAGATATATTATTATAAAATAAATAAATATTTCGTATTTTAATGAGAAGATTTTTTTCTGTCAAACACTGGATATTGCACATGTATATAAAACTTAAAAGATTTGGAAAAAATTAATTGTTGATTTATCATTAAAGATTTTAATAATCCTGTGGTCTTTCTAATTGATTGAGAATCTAGCAGAATCCGAATCGTAAACTCGGCTGCTTTTGAGTTGAAATTTCCGGGAAAATAAAATAAAAAAGATAAGATGCTACATGTTTTTCTTACGTATTGTGTCTATTCTGTTTTTCTTTTTTTTCTGTTTTTTTTTTTTTTTTTGAATGATAGCATTTTGATTTAAATCATATCTAAAAAGTGACTACGCATTATATTAATTAAAAAAGGTTGAATTTTCATCTATTGCTATCCTTGGGGATATACAAATGCATATAAATGTAATTTTCATGCTTAATTATCAGAGTAAAAACAATTGCCAAAACACCAATAAATTTCAAATCAAAAGTTGTTTCAAATATCATGAACGAATAATTATTATATTGTGATAACACATATAAATACAAAATGAAATGTTGGAAGCATGCGCGGATCTAGAGGGAGAGTTAGGGGGTCCGGACCCCCCCCCCCCCCCCCCCCCCCCCCCCCC
>WFKH01011581.1:32404871-32438722 GCA_016163765.1 Magallana hongkongensis | reverse complement strand
TAGCTCTTGCGATCAATGTTATTGCGAAACAAAACGGATAACAAGTGCTTGATTGCCGAAAATGTTCCGGACAGGTCATGTTTAACTTACGGACTTAATCGTTTAGGTTAGCTAAGACAAATGCGCAAAATTTTACGCACAAGAAACTGACGAAAGCTAGACAAACGGTTTTAATTATACCTCATTATGAATATTTCTTTATACATGTAACGCGTTGTCTTATCGGTTCTTGGCAATCACGTGTCAGGGCAATAAAACTTCAAATTCCCCTGTCATCGTAATATTTTTTTCATCGTATCCTACCAGTTCGGAGACCACGTGACTTTTCATTCCATGTGTATGAAAAATCCCGAAGAAGAGCATACGAAGTAATCAAAGGATTAATTTTATATCAACATTGTTTTCCCTTATATCAGAAAACTGATTAATTCGAATTATTGAAAAATGAGAAAATAATACAGAAAGAAAGCTGTAAAAATTCACGACGTGTTTGCTTTACAAGAGTTGAAAAACGATTAAAACCCGATGTATTCTATATTATCACCCGTTGTTCAACATAATAAACAATTTATTGTATGAACATTCGGGAGATATGAAGATTTATTCCCCCAGAAAAATCATGTTTGCCTAGGGTGTTGTCCTCGGGAAATATGATTTTTATGGGAGAAAAAATCTTCATATCTCCCTTACCATCATGCAATTAATGTATTAGTGTACCGGCCACGTCAGAGCACTTCCGGTTTATCATTTTCACGTTGTCCAAATGTGACTCGGGTCCAACCGACATCAACGTCAACAGAGCGATCAAGTAAAGGAAAAGAATCGCATGAGTTTCGATCAAAACGTATTCCAACGTCATTTTTTTTTACCGTACTCTAGCAGACACTTTAAGTCCTGTGGTGGCCGCGAAAACCTCGGACAACGGAGAGACGACCGTCATCATTGGACAACCAATTCAACGGTGTGCGTTCTGTCGCCAATTCTTGATAGTAACAGTTAAAGTCAGCTAGTGTTATATACCGTAAGACTGTCTAAAGTTTATACTAACGTTTGATTTTAAAGTTATTATAGTTTAGCGTAATCCGTCACGTAGGTTTATGAGAGCATTATTATTTCCAGCTTTGCTTTTTTCAACTACATTCTGTAGAAGACTAAACCTTAAGGGCACATTATAGATTATATGACTGTCAGGACAGTTATTATTTAGTTAAACAGTCTACATGTATCTTGAATACTTACAATATTTTTAGTAATGTAAACAAATGAAAATCACCTGTTTGAATTTCTTTTAAAAATTTAATCGCCTTGTTTGTTTGTTTGTTTTTAAATATATATTTTTACTTATTCATAGGTTATAAGGAAAGTGTCAAATACCGAGTGAAGGTAGTAAGCATATAGTAAGATTAGTAAAATACACGTTGTAACATAGTACTACAGCGAAGTAAAAGCAACATTTTATTCTTGAACGACTTGAAAATACGCAATCTTTTATTTTTTAATCTATTTCTAAAAATACTACTCTTTATGCTACTTTTTTAAAGGATTCAATCATTTCTGATAGCAGCAAGCATGTATGCACTTTATTGAATGAAACGTTCAACGTCAAACATTTAATGAAGTTAAGATTGAGGACATTTGAGATTTCCGATATTTTGCCTTTTTTGTATAGTGAAGATTGCGAATATGGTACTTTTTGTTCTCTTAGCAATTAAAGAACGGTAACTCAAAAAAAGAAAAAAGAAACGTGTATAGTATGAATATTGATTTAATTGTAATTTTTAAAAACCCTCTAATTATTCTAAAGTTGTAAATAATTTGGTTTTATCAATGATAGTATTGACTACTTTAACTGATTTTGTAAAAAGATATGAAATATTTTTATGTCAATATCTTTCAATTTTTAAAATGTTTGATCTTATTCTGACTTGAATAATTCACCATCAAATAAAATTGAAATGATTTTGATAACTTTGTTGATAATAGTTTGTTGAATATCGTTGTCATAATGACATTTAGGCCATGGGCATGGCAGTACAAGTTAAAATATTCTGCTTCCTCCCTGGTCGTCCATCCAATTTTTTTTACCGGGAGCTACAAACCTGCAGCAATAATATTAATAGAAAAAAATTGGAACCGATTCAGTAATAGAAATATACTGAATTGAGAAGAATTTAAAAAAAACTGTGTATGAAAAAATTACCGTGACCTCACTGTGTTAAGGTATTCAATGTATAACGACCATATTTTGTACCCAATAAATGAATGATCCAATATTTTTAACCATGGTGCTATCAAACAAGTGTATAAAGACAAGAGAGATAACCCTTACATAAGAATAAATTTATAGTGACAGTTGTCTCGATTGCACATGAAAAAAAGTTCAATCTTTTTCTTTCTTTTTTTCCAATTTTTTTCATTGCCCCATCAATATCATTTTAAGTTTAATGCCAGGGTTGGGGAGCCCTGGTATCATTAAACTAATTTTACAAATTGTCTTCCTATTACATATTGAAGAGACATTTTTTAACAAGTATATATATAAACACTCACACTATAAAACATTCATACAATACATGTGTAGTGTGTTCTTCAAGAGTAAATGTTATATAAGTAGAAATAACACAATGGAACAATATAGTATATCTTAGATAACCAAATATAGATAATGTCATAGACTATTCAAGCTGAGCAAAAATCCCCCATCTTTTGGCAAAGTTAAAGCTATTACCATCCTTGTCATACATATATTTTTCAACTTTTTTGTAATATAAAACTTCATTTTTAGCACCTTCAAAATAAGGTATTTGATTACAACATCTCTTTTTGTATATGTATCTTTTAGTGATCATTAGAACAAGGTTAAGAATATTATGAAATCTATAATATCTACCAAAAATAACATCAATTACTGTGATGTCTATGTCAACATTTAAAGTACTATTTATCCATTCTACAAGTTTATTCCATAGTTCATCGACATAAATACATTCCCAGAATAAATGTGTCAAAGTTTCAACATTAGTATTACAAAATGAGCATAGTTCTGTATTGGTAATTTTCATTTTAAATAAGTGGGAATTGGAAGCTAATATTCGGTGAAGTATGCGGTACTGGAACCATCTTAACTGAATGTCTTTTGTCAAATGAAAAACAATCTGATTACATTTTTTCCACCAGTTTTGATCAACATGAAGATTAAATATCAATTCCCATTTTTCTCACAATTTGGTTTGTTCCATTTTTTAACAAAAAGTTCAATCTTGTCAGTTTAAGTTAAAACACTGCTGTGATGTCATTCCTTTGTTCCAGCAGTCTAAAATTTTACCTGTGACAGTCCAATATTAGTGAGCGAGGCCCGTAGAACTGTTTTCGGCATATATCCATTACGTAGATAGAAATATAAGAAAATATTCTTTAATAAAACCGTAAATATATCGTATGTGGTAAGCATATACTAGTAGTATGAATCAGCAAAGATGCATTTTCGAAACGAGCGAAAATTCCAAAGCAAGAAAACCATCGACTACAATGTTATATACTTTTGATTTATGCATCCATACACAAATAATCCAGCGACTATATAAATGATCTTTCGATACAATTTAAAAAAATCAGAGAACTAACCACAGTTTTGTCAATAGATGTACTTTTAACATTGACTACAGGTACAAATGTTCATGTACGTTTGAACACGTGGTCGGTGTCTCATTCTCTTAAAACTTAATAGAAGCATGCTCTACCATAAATTTTACTAAACAAACAGAAAAAAAATTTCCTTTTAAAAGAAAAAAAACCAGTTGTACTCTTTGAATTTGAACTACATGTATGCCAAAATAGCGATAACTATAATCTGAGTATCTTTTTTTTATTGTCAACTTAAACGAACAACAAATATGCTAATGTCTTACCCAATACGCGACATTTTTTTAACCTTATAAAACTGAGTATCTTTAATCAAGGAACCAAGTCTGGTGTCTTCCTACGTTCGTGTATCCCGGATATAGGTGTATTGTAGGGTAGCAGCGGCTCCCACGTGTAAATCATGGACTGTAGATCTACATCTCCCACGACGAAAATCTCCACGTAGAACCGCGGATCTAAAGCGCGACTAGATTTGATGGTCTTCCACGAGGAGTCCTGATATTTGAGGATAGGGTTGTTAAACAAGTCTAGTTTCTTCAAATGCTCTTCACACCAGTAATATTGCTGCGTTCCTTTCCGCACCAGCACCAACCTCACGTGCGTCACCGAATCGTGATGCACGTGCTCCAGAAAGAGACCCGGAAGTTCCATCTCAACGGCATACTGGTTCACCTTTTTCCCGACGTTTTCCTCTTTCATGGGAACTCCCAAAGTATGCAGGGGCTGAAATTGTAGCACATTTGACAAATACCACATTAGTCTTGGAATCGGGATTTTTAGCCGTGCGTTGCTGTTCCTGAGTTTGTCCGGAAGTTTGCCATCGAAGAGAGACGCCATGAACCAAGTTCCGGTCGGGGCATCATGGCGTCCTAGAGGTGTGTACAGCCCCTCCCCGGCCGTCACCATGGTTACATCGTTCGTGCCACGTATTCGCTTCTCTTTCTCTACGGAAGTCGATTCGACAGAGATAAATGCCGGTGGGATAGCGTTGACAGGCACACACAGGCAGTGGAAGAAGTACCCGATGCTTTCGTACGCGGTGTTTTCCAAGTCTCTCGACTGAATTATCTCTTCCAGTTTCACATAAAACTCCTCCAGTTTGTGTTTCGGAGTAAACTGTCTTGAGTACTTGATTTCTTCCACAATATATTCCATTTTCTTTTTACTTTGCTTTCAGTGCAATCGTGTTAAAAACACAGGAATGTTTCACCGTCTCAAAAGCCACTGTTGACGGGTTTTACATTTAAGTTCACAAATAAGAAATATTTTAAAGTTGTTTCGAAAACATTCTTGTTAACACAGATACATTAACAATATGATGGTTTAGTGATAAGAATTTCTTAATGAAGCGAAATATCTGCTTTAAACTTCTATTCAATCTTTCTTCCATTTGTCTTTTGTTCTATTTAAAGTGTTAAAATTTAAAACACTATATTTGTGTGTGTCCTAAATTGTTCAATATCTTTTTAAACTCAAGGGGCAGGAAGCTTTGATTTTACCATGGACATATTAAGTTATGATGGTTCATTAGAACCATGGATTGTAACAGTGATGTTTTTACAAAAGGTCTTCATAAAAAATGACTCTCTTTAAAAATTTGAAATTGCTTAATAATACAATTGCAATAACTTTATTGAAGAATGCGACTTGCTGTATGTAGAATCTTTATATAAGTATTGCCTTCATTCAACTGTTGGAGATATGACCGTAATGGGCCATTTCAGTGATAGTAACCTCTATTGCAAAACTGTAAACGTTGTATAGCCGCAACCCCCCCCCCCCCCTTCCTTTTGGTATCGAACGTTTTCCCCGTATTAATGCTATATGTATAAAGTATTGTATGAATTTTGATGCAAAATGCTCCCACGATTAAAAAATGAGATTAGAAATTGATCATTGAAAATGACACATACATACTTTATATACAACATAAATATACAACTGATTTTTGTTAAAATAGAAATTCGTCCTTTTATCTTTTGAGCAATGAAAAGAATGATTGCATCACGGGCGAAATATATACCCTATTCGACGGTGCATGACGACATACAAGAATAATCTTTTTTATCAATAAAACCTAATTCTCTTAAAACGTATTGCCTTTGTTGTTTGGTCATTAGGCTACCTGGTAAATCTGAGATATTCAAGAAATATAACGTATTCAACTTTAAAAAAAACCGACTAAGAATGAACGTCAGAACACGACATTAAATAAACACAGAAATAAAACTCAAACATTTTTTTAAGGTAACTGACGGTGAAAAAAAAACGTTGTTTCACATGTAGAATCTGCTATATCAGTCACACCTGACTTGGTCTGGTAACACAAATGGACTTTAAAAAGATGCAATATTTTCAATCCATATGCATCATGTATACATGTACGTTTAATTTCTGGTTCTTTTCTTCTTCGGCAATTAAGTCAAAGGTCTGCTAAAGTTCGCTGGCATAAACTTTTGAGCATGCTTTTAAAAATGGCACCATTGGACTAAGGTATTTTTATGCGTTTTTGAGGAACTGATTCTTGTCTTGTAATTGACCGGTTGGCCTTGATTTGTTTCCGTTCATTGCACGTAGGTTTCAGAGATCGCCGGAGCTTCCAGTAACGACGAGGACTTCTTTCAGTTAACGGACAACCGACGGATTACTTTCAATCGTCAATTTCTGAACGTCCGCTAACTTTCTCCGGTGAAACGTCACTGGGTTATAATAAACCAAGTTCCAACCTATAGTGTAAACTTTCCGTTCACTTTGCGCATTTGGAATCATTTAATGAGACTAAAAAGGTTTAAGACTTACTCGTAAGAAACGTTCTTATATGTAACACGCAAAGGAATCTTCATATAAAGGAATGCATCGGCAACACTAAACACTTCAACAAAATCGCATGCAGAAAAATATCGTAAAGTGTCAAAATTATCAACAGGAACTGGTTTGGAACTGCCTGGGAGCTCATGGTTAAGCATTATATACAAGCTTAAGGGGGGGGGGGGGTGTCTTCTTTTTTTTTGAATTAGACGAATTAGAGTTATCCTTCTTTGCATTCTATAAAAACAATGCGATGTTCAAGGTATTTCGCACACATTTATCACCGTTGTAAAATTTTCAAATTGTTCAATATTTGACAACAAAAAACAAATACATATTAAAAATGTTGGGTGCCCCAGAATATCTGATACCATTTAATATTCGAATAAATTAAACAATATTTGACCAAATCTTGTAAATTGGGATTCAAATAGAAAGTAAAATCTTTCAATTTTTTCCCACAAAAAAAGTTGGGGAAACCGTTCTTTTCTTTTAATTATGATGTCACAAAATATCATCATATTTCTTTGGTTTAATTGAATTTTCTTCAAAATGAAGCTGACAAGAGAACAGGCACCTTCCATATAAAAACTGTTTTATTAAACACAATCTCCAATTATAGTTAAAAGAATATCGGAAACCGGGGAGCGGATGGGAGTTCTAATTTGAATTAGATTGCAATAATATTGAAGTAATTATGGTCATACCCTATAAATTATGTCAACACGCAAGATAATAATGTCACCATGCAACATCATTATGTTTGACATGCAAGAAAAAATCACTCAGACACGAATTTTGACAAATTTCAGAAAATATCAATAAATGCCCACATGTGACTCCCAACATGCCAGATGCAACTTATTTAAATCGACATGCAAAATAAATATGTTGACATGCAACTATTTTCATAAAGTGATGATTTGCTCTGATTTGTTGTGAATTAATTACAGTTTATGAAAAAAGAATGAGATTTCAATGTTATGTATCCTTTGAATGTATCGTCATCTAAATCTTAACTTGTTGATGGGACTACAAAGTATGAATTTCATGATGGGGAGAGAACAAGAAAAAAAAAGGCAAAGCCATGCTCCCAGAATGGAGAGAAAGTGCAACAACCATGACATACTTGTCAAAACAAAAAAAAAAGGAGTGAAAGAGGTCCACAACAGGATCTCTCTAATGGCAGTAGAAATTGTGGGGATTATCATAAGGCAATGGTGTGGGGCCGAGATCATTGTGACTTGTGTGATAAGTAAATACAGTTCAACTTATATATAGAACATCAATAACTCTAAAACCATGAACATCTTCTGGAGGTTAATTGGAAGTTCTATCCAGTGCTTCTCTTTGTGTTTTTAACCTCTATAAATCGGTATCTCAAATCCGTGGATATCCTTTTTTTTTTAAAATCCCTTCCTTTTGATCATGGGTTCAAAATAATGAAATTTGACTTTAATATATGTAATAATTAAGCATATCACAAAGTTGACATAAATTGACCCAGAATTAATTTGCATTTTCAAGAAAACATATTTGTTAAATCAAATGTTAAAATTAATGAAAGATGACCTGACTATGGAATTTACTTGTAGGTGGAGCCAGGTACAAAAACAAAAGTGTTGGTCTATTCGTATGAGACCAAAAAAATGGAGACCTCTGGCTCCTATGAATAAGGCCAGGATGTAGCATTCCCCCTGTGTTACAGATGGCCACATTTTTGCAATCGGTTGAATAGACGAAGACAATTGGTATATACCAGTATATCTTCACAATTTTAAAGACAAAAGGAGACATATTATTTACCCAAAACTATCAATTCTTCAAATCTATTAAATAATGGTAATATGATGTTCAGCAATGAAAGAAATTCGAGAGATGATAACATTTTAGAATTCAGCATTTTGACATCAGTGAAATGTTACACCCCCAGGATCAATCGCTGATTCTCGTGAAAGCTCTATCGGAGCCCAGGACCTTGGCTGAGGGAGGCAACGTCTGCCTAGAAGGGGGATATGGGGAACTGAAGAATGGGCAGGCCTCCAGTTTCTACCAGGATGCTGAAGACAAAGTCTTATGGTGTAGAATCCAACAAGTAAGTATGAATGTTATAATGTTCATGTCTGCCTTGTCAGTATGGTATTAGTTCTGTGTGGGGATTTTTTAATCACAGCTTTCCCTCCCTTTTTTTGTATTCTAAACAGTTTTCATATTAATAGATGATGAAGTAATGTTTGCATTTCTTTTTCTAGGTGAATAAGAAAATCATAAAGCCCTCCATTTGATTTAAATATTAAGTGTTTAAAGATCAGTTTGAAACTGAGTTTAATGAAATTTAATTCTTTACTTAATTTTTTTTTTGATTGGATATTTCTCAATCAAAAAGTATGTAAGCTGGGGCAAAATTTTTAATGAATGTGATTTTCTCGTAAAATCTGAGTTGATTTTTTTTGTTAGGCATGAACAAAAGACTCTTAACAAAACATATATAAATACACAGTATTGAGCAGGAGATAATACCTAAAGATATAATTTATTAATTATTCTGTATATCAATTTATATAAAAGAATATAGGTGTAGGAAAAAGTATTGTCTGACCAGGCTAATTTTGTTTATCATCAGTGCTATAATCAATAAAAAAATATTTTTAAAATATATATGATAATGATAGTACATATTTCTATGAGTTTTAGCAGTTGTAACTATTACAACGTATACAGTTAAATCCATTAATAGTCATGTGACTTATTAAGTGCTAAATACGCTAATTCACATAATTGCACACGTTTTTCAACAGTGTTTAAGAAGTTTTGTTCCCCCCACCCCCACCCTTTTTTAGCCCATGACCTACATTTAGAAATTATTTCCTGGGGCTTTTTGCGATTTTGATCTGTGATTTTGGAATCTTGTCTAATGTTTACAATGATGGATAAAATAACCACAGTTCGATTATTCTGCACAAGAATTGATCTAGTTTGTCCCTTAGTTTTTAAGATTTTTATCAGTAAAAAAAAAACAAGATTTTTTTTTATACAGAATAAGCTTCCCTGTTCCATGTAGAAATAAAACAAACTTTGTTAACCTTGAAAACATATGATTATATTTCAGCAGGGAAGATAAACTACTATTTTGATACGAAAATGTTTACAGAGACGCATAATTCATTGATAACACACATATTTGTTGGTTTTATCAAAGCAAACATTTTTTTTTTTATAATTGATTAGCATTGAATTCTGAGAAATGAAACTATAATGAAAAATGAAAGACTGTTCGTTAAACGGAAAATTAAACTAAATGTTCAACACCTGTAACTTCGTTCGTCGAATTATTCGATGATAATGTTACAGCAGTAGCAAACATGTAGTACCGTATAATCACAGGTTCCATATTTACAATCACAACACTATTTCCCCCCCCCCCCCCCCCCCCCCCCCCCCCCCCCCCAAAAAAAAAACCGCCCCCCCCCCAAACAAATAGAGAGTTTTAGAGTTATCCTTCTTTACACATCTTTATTGAGTCTATATATCGCGTATCTACGTCGTATCATGTAATTTTCCGATACACCATGCTGCTTGCACACAAAGATATGTATCTCAGCTCGTATAGATAAAAGAATTATTGATGAAATGAAAGCTTTTCTGACAGATGTTAAACGAAAAAAAAAGCGCGATGCACATTATTAGTAAATCGCTATAGTTGTAAAGTATCGGAAATATTTTGTACCAAAGTGCCATGATTTTATCATTATTTGGATATGATATTTCCTCATAAATAAAAAACAAGCTTATAATAACTCTGTATCACCGATAGCATTGTTTGTAATGAAACCTATACATCAATGCTAATGAGCTTTTTTAAAAAAAGAAAATCGTACCAAATTGTTTTGCATAAAGGCCTAAATCTGCTTATATAGCCTACCAGTATTTATTAAAGAAATGAAGTCTGAAATACAAAACTTGGCTGGGTGTGGTGTCAAGCTAACCACCCAACCCCCTCCTTTCTCCTTCTTCCACCTTTTTGATCCCTCTATCTTAAAATTATTGATACAGTGTCTGGCAGGTTGTGTAACTTTTAAAGAAACAAAATCCACCCACCCCCCCCCCCCCCCCCCCCCTATAAAAAAAAAAACACAACAAAAACCCCAAACCACAGAAAGCCTGATTGCAGGGGCTTTATCTATAAGGGGTGTCAACTGGGTGAAAGGGTATAAATTAGCTGCAGACCTATACATGTAGCTCCCGATGGTCATCCAGACGATTTTTTTCAGACCGGGAGCTATACAGACCTGCAGCTAGGTACACAAGTTCGAAATTCGAAAGCAATATTTTTTTATATGTATGATTTATATGATTTTTATCCCATCAAATAATGTAAGAAGATAACGTAACGAGAATTTTACCGCCGTTTATTGCGCTGTACATGTATGTCTCATATACCACACCTATAACAACTGCTTTCCTCCATCAGAATAGCATACACTTTCTAGGTGTACTCTCCTGATCGTAAAATATATCTCATCTGAAATACGATTTCATTGTTCACGAACGATTCACGACCTTAGTGCACTCTTGGTACAAAAAGGACTGCCAGCTATAGCATTTTACATTTAGGAAACTAAGAGAATGCATACATGTATTGTTGAAATTTCTAGAATACAACTACATGTAGAAACAAGCTAAACAGAGAGCATTTTTTTCAGAATTTTAACTAGTATTAAGTGGAAATTGAGGTTCTGTACATAAAATCATACGTAAGGATAAAATCCCCCCCCCCCCCCAAAAAAAATTTTTTTAAAAGTTATCGGTCTTTGACAGAAACAGATCACTTATTGATTTTTAACAATATAGAGTAGTGATTTGTTTCCTTTCACTTTATCTTTCTTCAACGAAAATTTGTCATTAAGAAGTTTCTGCCGTGTTTAAGTTGTTAGCTGTTGTCGAACAGCTAACAGTTCTGTGATTACGAAATATTGAATTATTTTCAAAGAAAATTACGATACAGTTTACAGTGATGAATAACACGTGCGTTCAATAATGCGCGCAATTTGATCTACGTATAACTTCTCTTAGATTATTGATTTGTTTTGAGAGGTTGTTTGTTTTTTGTTTTGTCTTGGGTTTTTTTATTTGTTTGTTTTTTAACACTCTTAGATGTTTGGTCTGGATGTTGTCATAATAATTAACTTTTCTCAGTAAGCAAGGGAGAGTTTACTTCATAACTCTAAACGACTCATATTTAATTAGCTCCTCCGAATTTGCATGAGATGTACAATGTGAGATTTATAACAAAGCTCTGTAGTCGAAACAGGTGATTGTTATTATATTTCACAGAAAGGAAGCATCTTGATACAAAAATATTTTCAGCAACAGTGCCCCCTCCCTCCTTTTCCCTTCACGATAATCTTTTTCATGTTTATTTTCTTCTATTTTTTTTTTAAATATATATTTTTTTTCATAGAGAACAAGATTTTGAAAAAAAAAATGTTCTCTATGAAAAATCTGGCCTGATTTTGAAAAGATGTAGATTGATTTAGATTTTATAATCAGCCATTCTTGGTTAAGCACATTCTGTTTAAAAAGCACACTCTATTTATAGAAGGCAGTTGCATTTTATAATAATCAACAATATAATATATTTATATCATATTCTTATTTTTTTGAATTGTGCGTAATATATGCAGATATGATTATGAATGCATCAGTACATTGTATGTGGATATAGTCTTTGTTTAGATGAATTAGAATTATAAGACATATTGCTTCATTATTCCAATTAGTTGTTTCTAAATTAAGTGGAGGTATTTGAAGTAGATAAGCATGAATGTATATTTATTTTTATAAACTGTTCATGATATATAATGAATGTCAAAATAAATAAAAAGCATGTGATTTTCTGAGTCACCCACTATTTTTTTTCTTTGCGGGTAGAAAAACACTAGGAATATGTCGTAATACCCATTTATTTATTTCTTGGTTGTTGATATTACACCTCCTGCTACCTTCTGACTCAACGCTCAATACACAAACTGACTCCATAGCAGACGATCGAGGCCTTCTTATAGCTTCCAAATATAGCCAAGATTTGCATACAAATATTTTCCTTAAATGGAATATCTCTAACCAATTGAATTTTAGTTTACTCCGCTCAACTAGGTTTTCATTGGACAATATTTCAGTTGGACATTCCTTTTCCATGTAAACTGAAATACGATTGGATAATGAAAAATTCCTTCTTTACAACAAACACATTCAAGCGTGTACGAGATCTTGTCTGAGGTGAACGAGATTTAAAGGGGCCAAAAACATGATTCACACATGTTTAACTAGTCACATCTACTTAAACTGATGTTTTGACTTGAGTGCATGTTTTGACCAGGTGTGAGAAGATTCCTTGATTGCAGACGCCAACCAAAAGAAATTCCCATTCAGTCCACGATGGACGTGTTGCCGAGCGGGAATATTTTCCGTGAATTACAAGTTGTTCACGATACAGGCTATTTTTCTGCTCAACCATCTCTTGAGGACAGATGGCAACAGGTATGTGTACAAACTAATGCATTCTAATCAGTGATGTATTTTTCTCGCGAAACTATATTCAATCTCAATTGTTATAATTCACTCACATTGTACATGGGAGACGCCAACCCCCTCGTGAGCCTCTGCACCATAGTTTGACATTTGTAATCGGACGTGAAACCGATTGAACAGAGGAAATTCAATCGTCACTGGCACTCAGACACTATGATTATTGCGTTAAGGCAATTACAAATTGTCGTATGCAAGATCTAAAAAGTATTATCATTGAAATAGGAAATTTTTTTATCGGCCCAATGCGGAAATTAAATGTTGCATTACAAAGCTGATTTGAATGTGTTGCACTTACTACATCAGTACATGAATCATCACATGAGGCAGACTCATTTGTACAAGCCGTTTCTTTAATCAAGATGAGTAACTGGCTATTTCCTCTATAATGTGATAAAGTTTTATCAATAATATATCAAGCAGTGCATTATCATTGATTGAATTGCTGACCTACACATACACAAAACTATGACCTGTTTTAAAAACCATTCCCAACGATTGTATAAATGCCAACAGGATACACATGGTAAAAAAATAGGCATGTGTGGAAGAAATAGAAGTGTGTGTGATGTATCTAACCCAAGGTTTCTATGCCATGTGCATAAATTCATAAATAGCACATTGATCACAGTCTGGCATTATCAGACTGCTTTGCAGGAAACTCTAAGGTCATTTTTGATAGTCTGCCTGCAGCTGTGAATATTAAATATGATGATATTGGTGCAGACATGAGACATTCACTCTTTATGAGTCATTTTTGCTGTGCTTTATAGTATACTACTCGCACAAAATTTATCCCATTCACATGGAGGACGTCAATTATCAGCTGTCAAAATCGAATGTC
Organism: Magallana hongkongensis; assembly: GCA_016163765.1. Lineage (NCBI taxonomy): Eukaryota > Metazoa > Mollusca > Bivalvia > Ostreida > Ostreidae > Magallana > Magallana hongkongensis. The sequence goes on along the minus strand of WFKH01011581.1, from coordinate 32,424,840 downwards.
AGGCACAGCAAGATTCTTAAAGTGTGTCAGGTCTCAGGGGCTAGCTGAATAAGTGTAGAAGAGTCAGGCAAAATAAAAAATACAAATGCAATATTATATTTTTCTTCCTTGTATAGTTTATATTTCATTGAAATATTAAAGGAAAGTAAATATTGAGGTACATGTAGGTTGGGAAAAAATGAAATTTAAAAGTGACCCAAGTCGAGGCAAAGACCAATATTTGTACAAAGCCAAATTGAATGCAAACATTTCAGACATTCTAGTGATTGTCATGTCTTTGTGTGTGAAGATTGGGGTATTTAAAAGAAGACAACGTAAAAAACGAATTTGCACAGGATAATACATAAGTAATTATACATGATGTTGTCAGTGGTATCCAATTTCTGTTTAATTGTGCAATGGTTTATTCATGAAATATACCACTGCCTATCCAATATCCAGATATTCTAGTCATGTTTTAATATATGGGAACAGTCGATGGCATGTTTTAACAACTTTATTGTTAGATCTGGGATTGTGTGAGAGAGAGATAGAGAAAGGTGTGCGATTTGGTATTAATTCTGTGACGTTTGCCCTATGGCCACAGCATTGGATGTGCTCTGTCAATGAACAATGCGTTATTATTGATATATTATGATTTTTCCAGCCCCAGTGATCAATTTTTCCTGTAACACATGGGAAAAATACATTTATATATGTGTGTATGAAAAGGTCACACAAATCAAGTATTGTATCATCTCTCTGGTTTCTTCCGTTAGCCTTGCCTGGTTCAAATATGAGAGAAATTCCAGAGTCATCCTAAACAAAAAAAAGAGAAAATTCTTTGCCTCGTTATATAATGTCCAGGTGCTCATCAAATCCAGAAGAAGTACAGGATGGCAAGGAAATTAATATTCAAGTCATCAGATGCATACATCTGCATATTTTAAGTAAATGGAATTTTAGTTTTCATCTGAAAAAGCTAGGAAAGACTATAAAAAGGACACTATTGATAATGTACAATGCGTTTGCATCAGTACACCTAAATACTTACCATCCGATGTATACAGGAAATTTACTGTACATTAATATTGTATGAATAAGTTGAATTTTCAATTTTCTTAAGGGAAGGTAATAATAAATTATATATAAATGTGTGTATACCAGTATATAATCATTCTGATATTGATGTACAGTGGATGTACGGCCACATGGTGTAATACAATCTCTGGTTGATGACACATAACAGATGATTTCATTGCTTGATTTAATACTGTGAAGATGTATATCACAAAGATTTAAAAATCTGCTGTATAGACTAATTCATACATGTACTGTGTTACATATATACGTTGTTAAAAGTAAGAGGAAGAAACACTTTTTTGATGACTGTGGATGAAGTGTTCACACAGAGCAAATATGAGTAAAATACTAAAATGAGATTTAGACAACAAACAGATGGGCAAAATGCCTGCATTTTCACTCATCTATTGCACTAAAGCATTGAATGCATCAACCAGATTGGATTACACTTTGTTTTGAGTGAACATTTCGATAACTGTGTTACGTAATTTTTAGAAAAGTGTACACATACATGGCTTGAACTGAACTTTGTTATATCTGTTAGTGTAGATTATTTTTGCTATCTTAGATTGTTTTTAAAATTTCTTCTTTTTCTCTCTTTCTTTCTCTGTCTCTCTTGCATTGTCTCGATCCGTCTCGCATGTTTTTTCACTTATGCAAATAACACATTTTTCCATTTGATTCCGAGTTACTATGGTAATAGTCTACTAGTATTCATGGAGAGACTAACAGAAATTCCCCAACTCAGCAGCTATAAAACAAGGATCAATAAAGTTCATATATCCAATTATAAGCCTTTTCATATTTCATTGAACAACTTCATCTAGCAGTTTCTATTTCACCTAAGACGAACAGTCAAATAATTGAAGTACGACAATAATCCACCAGTATTTATGGTGAAATTTGAAGTATTTATTGTTGTGATTTTGGTTTTGTCTCTTCTTCAAATATCATGTGGACCCCAGAACACATCTTTGCAAGTTGTTTCAGTCTGAATAAAAACCTGATCTGTTCCCAGGGAAGAGATGCAATATTGGAGCCCAAAAGATGCCAAGTTAAGTTACATAGATAATGCATGAGACTTGGATGTGATTATTCTCCCAGACGACATTTTTCTATGGATGTAGTGCCTGGGAATTTTTGTGCATGAATGAAAGAGGTCAACATATTTTTAAATGCTGATAGTCAAACACTAGCGAGCCTTTCATATATTCATAAGCTATTGAAATCTTTCAGTTCTAGTATTAAAAGTTGGCAATGTCTCGGAGAAAAAGCATTCTTCGCACAGGGGGGAACTCGATATAATATTCACAGTCTTAACATGATATGATATGTACGCAGTAGTAAGCGGCCCAGATACTTGAAATTGTTGCGTGAATAGGCAGACTGCACTCTTTTTTCTTTTACGATGCTACTTTAAAACACCGATTCTATTCATAAATTTAGCGGCGACATTCTTGTTTTGTTAAAGAAATCCAGGAGAGCTCGAGTCCCTCCATATACCCGTGACATGATCACACAGGGTACCCCATTCCAGTGAAAATCTTCCTAGGACAACAATGTTTATTTGATACATTTGCAATGGCCCTTCATCTCTATTTGTCACACTCTAACAAGGAAGAGATACATACATTTATCAAGTTTTTATCATGTAGATCAGTTTCCGCTTTGATAAGAGGAATGATATTTCTCTCGGACTTTTTTTTTTCATTTTCTAAACACAAGTACTTTGTAACTCAGTACTAAAGGTTAAAGACTGTACTCTTAGCCCTGTCTGTGGGGGATTTTTTACTATTGATTTATAGCTTCATCTCAGCAAATACTGCAGTAAATTCACCTGAGAGTTTTGGCTTCTTGCTGGTTGTTATGAATTTCTTGATTGTTCCAAATCTTAGATTCTTTATTTTCTGAGTTTATGTCATAATGTACTTTTCTTGTTATTGAAAGATTCACTAGAAGAACCCTCCATTGTTCCTTAAAGTCTGCATACACCCATTCTTAGTTGGCCACGACCATTTGGGTGGAGAAAGTTGTATTGATCTGTTAAAACCATTTATGCTAAGCCTTCTGTTGTCTTTTTTGCATTGCAAATCCAGGAACAGTAGTACATATCAAACATTTCATACAAAACAGGGGTGGAGTATTTTTTATTTTGTCTGCAATTTTACCTGCATAGGAACCATTTTCGTCAAGGAATTTTTCATTAACAGACAAAAGTAACATAAGGGTAATATAGCAAGCTAAGCGAGTAAGCGGACTGTATGGCCAGTATATGAAAATATAGTTATGGTTTTCATGCACACAACCAAGTCAATTAGTTTCAAAAGAACAAATATCGTAAGTATATGCACTTTATTTTTAATTTTTTATCAAGGAAGATATATTCATTGAGTGTAATTACTTTTGGCGTGTTTTTATCAAATAAGTCGGCAGGAGAAGGAAGTTCTTAAAAAACCAAAACAAGAAAGAAGTAGATCCCTCTTGAAGCTTTTAGTTTTCTTTCCCACTAATGAAAATGGACACGACAAATAAGAAGGATTGTAACAACATGAACAATTTCAAATTTTTATTGGAGAAACATAAGTGGAACATTCATGTCTAAATATAGTTCAGCTTTGAAGACTTGAGCATATAAAGCACAAAACTGAAGAAATTAGATAAGTTGATAAAAAATGAGGGTCTTAAGGTGAGGTGGGGGTAGAATGCTAAAAAAATGCTTTCATGCATTTTGCAGCTAGAATACAGGCTTTGCTGTTGGTCTTTGTAGTTTAGATTTTGGCTACATGCAGAAAAGGAGTAATATGAATCGGTCTTATTGTCCATATCTGGGTGTATTTCACATAATTTAGAGGACCATGGTTGGATTTTTTCTTTGGAGGTCAAAATTTTGGGTTTTTTTTTCAAAAAGTCAAACATTCCTTTGACAGAACTTTTTGATATCTGTAGTGACACACATGTACATTGTACCTTTTTAACATTCATAGTATTTATACCCTATCATTTCTGAAACCTTAAGAAGGATTACTGTAATAAGTTACAGGGAGTTCTGTAGAGTTTAAATGGAAAATGAAGGCATTTTGGAGGATTTCCGCATAGATCTATAGTCTAATTCCTTTTTTTTTTGGTTTGAATATGGACTTAACAGGTAATAAAGGTTGTATTTTTCACTTGTGCCATAAGGAAGGGTCCACTTAATACCCTAAATGACCCTTTTAGAGTGGTCAATCATTTGTTCAAAATCTGGGGTGGAGTCGAATATTTGACAGATAATCTCTTATTTATCAGCGGGGGCCAATAGTTATATAACTTTTTCCAAAGTTCTAGATCATAAGTATGTTTATCAAGTGGGTGAATGGCTAGATCTGAAGTGTCCAAAAAAGGCGCTGAAAGTTTATTGCCAAGAAAGGTTATCGCATAGACACATACAATGTACTTGCAGCTTTATTAGAGGTGAAAATGCTCTGAAAGTTCTTTTTGACATTGGCCTATAGGAGTATAGGCAGGAAAATGTATGTCCTGAATAGCTCAGCCCAATTAATAGCATACCTTCAATTAATTAATTAAAGTACAGCTATGATTCACTGAAATGGTATTTTCTATATTAAAAAAAAAGAAGAAGAAAAGATTCACACAAAGTTATGCCACATTATGATTGATTCACTGTTATAAGAATTAGCATTGCAAATTGGTGCACATTTGCATATTAAATGAAAATGATTTTGTTTTCTCTTCTTCAGTGAGGAATGTCTAATTGCCTTGGCCTTGTGGGGTTTTTTTCCTTCATTTAAATTTTGTTTTGCAGTTTCATTAGTAGAATTTAAAGCTTAGAAGGACCACAAAATTGCCTGACTTGGCAAAGTCTCTCACCTTAAGATGTTTTATTTATCGGCTCGTTTTATTTGACAGCTTTCCCACAGGTGAAGCGAGACTCTTACTTTGAAATGTCTCATTCACCTTCTATAGAGGTCTCTATACCTGAGTGCCCTCTATAGGCAGGGCTCCATGTAGATACAATCTGGACCCTTCTGAAAGATCTGTAAAAGACGGAGATAAATTTCTTTTTTTCTTCCTTAGATAATATTTTGCTTCATTTAAATTAGCATAAAATTTCTCGATTGAAGGTTTTGTATAGATAGACTTTATGACTTCTTTAATGGTAAACCAAGAGGATCAAAATGGCTTTAAGAAACATCAGATTTAGGATGAATTTATTCAACACTTGTAATGTTTTAAAAAAAAAAAATAAACAGCAGAAGGTAGTGAATGTGTATAGATTGAATGATCTATTTATTCTTTATTTAATATTGCACAATTATTTTTTATCTTCCTGAGTGTTATTAATACATGAAAACAATGGTGCACATTTTGTCATTTGGAGAGTATAAATCTATAAAATTCTAGTGAAAAACTGTACAAATATTTCTTACAATTTCATAAATGGTATTCCTGGTTTTTTTAAGACTCGCAGATGGTGCAAAAGATGATGCATAGTTCATACAAAATGTAGATACTGGCAATAATGTAACAAGAATTTTTAAATATAGTAAATTATGTTATTGTCTTACATACAGCCCCCGTTCCCCATTTCTAAACCCCTTCTCCTGTAGTAGATGAGGATTTTGTCTATTATGTTATCACCTTACCAGGAAGCTGACCCCCCTGAATCAGGTTGTGAATTAAAGACCAAGACCTGAATGAGGATGTCCACAAGGAATTAACAAAAGGATAAGTGTGAGCGTCACAAGGATTGTTACAGCTATTGGATGTGTTAGTATCAATTACATCCTGTTGTGTACACTTGCACATCCTTGTTCAATCTTCAATACAAGACAGAAAGGTTGCATTGACCCCCTCCCCCTTTGATCAGTTACCCCTAGAGATATGAAGCTGTTTGCTGTAGATGGGAGATCCTGTCTGTGCTGTAGTAACTCAGATCTGGCATGATTTCATTGCTCCTATATGGGTAGGATGTAATACTGGTAAATGTAGATTTAAGATTATATGAGTGACTGAGGATGATTTTACTTTTTGCATTGGGAGATCAATGCACTTGAAATATTAAAGAAGAAGCAGCAAAACGTTGTTGTCTGGTGAAAGATACAAAGGCTGTATTGATATCCTCCTTATAACTCCAACCTCCCTCCCCCTCCCCCAGAGGGATTGGATGCTGGGAGAATATGAAATAGCTATGTGCTATAGATTAGTATCTTATCTATGGGAACTCAGATCAGCTTGCTTTGTGCTTCTTAACATCAAATATTAAAAAAGCAGTAGGGTAAGGAAGTGTGTTTGTCTAATACAAACTGGCTGGGAGAATAGATGGTCTATTATGTAGGTCAAAAATTTTAGTTATCTGAGTTATGTGAACAAGAAAGCATGCAGTGCTGATGTATTATAGGCAATAGGGGAAGGCAGTTTGCATAATGGCCAGTGGCAGTGGCATGATTTCCATGGAAGGTCAACTTGGGAATTATTCTAGAGTGCCTGGTGCTAAGTTGGGGGCCACTGTGGTTTTATTACTAGGGTAGATTGAATTGTGATTGATTTATATGTCGCTGTCTAATCTGTTTTATGTCGTCTTTATGGACTTGGGTAAATAAAATTATTTACATGCAAATTAAATTTCGAGGCAGATTAAGTGCTTGCCTTGGTATCTTACCGGTGAGGCTTTGGAATTTTTGGCAACTGTTTTGGTTTATCCGTGGTTTTCGGTGGTGACACTTGCACGCCTTGATGGTTGAACCATTTGTTTCATTAACTAATGCAGTAGTAATTTGGACGCACAGCCAAATGATCAGCATAGAAATCATTAGAGTGCATTATCTCAATTATCATCAATCATAGTGGTTTGGGGATTTTAAAGTATTAATAGGTTTTTCATCCTGCTGGTTTTCCCTAAATTTTCTATGCTTTGTGATCATTATATAAAGCATCTAAGTGCTAATGAGCTGAATAAATCATGCATTCTGGTTTGAAAACACACATGCACATAAATTCACATTATTTATGTGTGTGGAAAGTTGTGTCTGCTTTATTAGTTGACTGTGAGTGGATTTGTGAAAGCGGAATCCAGGAAACATCTATTGTGATGAGTTGTAGGTCAGCTGAGGACAATATTCATGACCAGCTGTCACCAGATTCACAGTCAGTAACCTAAAGCAAGAGGGTTGCATGATCAACAGAATGAGTCCTGTAATATTTACAACAGAAGCTCCTATTATAGTCTTCTCTTGGATATTTTCCTGCAAATTCTGCAGGGAGCAAGCTTTTTAAATGATTGCCAAAAGACTCCAAAGACTCAAAAGTGGCTCAGAAATTTAATTGTTTGTGGGTTTGTAGGTCTATGTTTTGTGTGACGAGAAGGAGTGGGGTCTGCCTATTGAAAGACACTGTAAGTAATCGGCCCCAGATAACGTTCCTGTGAGAAACATAATAGGCTGTTGACAAGACTGTGGACATCAGATCCGACATAATTGACAATGATGACATTGTCAACTCTTTCACAACCTTTGTCCTCTTTAGGGTAGACTGAATACATATGGTATAAAGGTACGCATTTGCCGGAAATATTCAAACAGAACATGTTCATTAGTCTTGAAATAGGATACCACTGTCTTATTGCACAGAATGAGCTATTGACAGCTGTGATAATTTGCAAAGCTAGCTGTGATGAACTACTTACTACCACCAATGTACTGTAATTAAGTCTTAATAAACAGCAACTAGTAATGATAAATACAGATGATAATTTGTATAGATAACACATATATTAAAGAATATGAGAAAGATAATAAATGATTTATGCCTAGAAGAAAGACTAAATTTGGTAGTAAAAAAGCATTTTTTTTCTCTCCGGTCCAAAACCCAGTTGGTATTTGTTGAAAATTGTATAGAGAATAAAGGGTTTATGGTTGGTTATTGTAAACATAAAAGAGGAAATTTTCCATCTTATTTGCAAATTGCAATTTGAATTCCTACCTTTCTGAAGGCCTTTTTAAGGTTTAGAAATCTTTAAGCAGTAGATTTTATGAAGTTATGTCAGTCACAAGTGAAAAGAAAAGAGTCTTTCAATGGAATTCATGATGAACTCGAGTGAGACAAGTAGCTTTAATCCAGGTTTGTAAAGAGATTTTGCATAAAAGAGTAGAATGCACATTCCTTTGACAGCTAGGGTATTGGAGTGGTTCAGGTAGACATGATTTATTGTTGGTGTTTGTTCACAGCTTGGGTTCTGGAAAGGTGCAGAAAAAAACCACTGTGTGGCCATACACACCTTGAATATTGCTAGATAATAAACAATTTTAAAAAATTGTGGTTGATAATTGGCCATCATCTGAAAGCATTATATTATGCAACATGCATTCAAAACATGCAATTCTTGCGGTGATGTTTACCAGTAATTGCTAAGGCTTGAGGTGTATTATTATTTTTTTTAAATTGTCCAATCCTTATCGACTGTGTATTCGTGACTTTGCAATCATGAAAAGAACCATCATGCCCTATTTGAAAGAAAAATAAAGACTTTGATGATAGATGACCAATTTTTACGGTCATCCTGTGGATTTTCAAATACCTGAAGAACTAAATTACTGTAGTAATATTGGTCTATGTTTTTTTTGGGTGTATTTATTTTTCCTGCGAACAATGAAAGCTTCATGGATGGAAAGAGACCAAGATCTGATATTATGAAAAAAAATAGAAAAACTGTGAAATGACACAATGATTAGATCAATTCAGCCGACTGTCAGGTAATTTTCACCACACCCGGTCAGGTTCCTAACTAATCATGTCATCTCAACAACAGTGCTGTCAAAATCAGTCCGGGAATCCATTAAAATTGTAATGAGAAGGAGAGAGCGGGCTGACCCTTTTATCAGGTATCAATATGAAAAGCCAATCTTCAATACAGAAGAATGGGATACATTCCTTTAGATAGCCCAAAGACCAGGAAAGGTTTTGATAGGTTTAATGGAAGGGGTGAAAATGAAAGGGATTTCATTCACCTGGAAGTAACTGGGCAGTTCAGTAGTGTTTATCATGTTTATATTTCAAATTAAGTAGCCCTCAATTAGGCACCTATGTGTAGCGGTGCTTTTATTGATAGCCATCTCCCATATACTCAGTGGTGACTTGAGGTCAGCATGCTTGCTTACCAGTAATTACTGACCACAGCAGTGTGGAATGTGTGTGTAGTGGGGGGAGCTTGAGACATAGATTGCTGGCCAATTTGCCAAAAAAAATTTGTTCTTATCTTTCAAGTTTATATCCTAACTTTTTGTAGCGTTAGCATCTTTCCATCTGAAATTTTACCATTAGTCATAACAAGATTCTTGGAGCTTAGCAAGAATAAAAAACAACAGACTGACTTAGGTGTATAGATAAAAATAAATTGGCAATAAAGTTAAAAAAAAGAAAAGAAAAGAAAAAACAATATTAAAGAATGAGCATCATTTAAGTGTTTATTGCATGCACATTGTGTAGGTGGAGCAGGGATATATTTTCATTGTCTCATCGTCATTACTCCAGTTAAAGTGCTTAGTAATATAAGATAGCCTTTTGCATGACAGAATTGAGTGGGAGATATTACAATAAGTCACGCTGTTTTAACTTTAGGAAATTTCAGGAATGAGAAATGCATATAATGTTATTTATGAATTTGCACCATTGAAATCATGAGGAAAAAATTTAGAATGCATGAAAATTTTGGAGCACCATGAGTTTGCGAGACAGCCAGGCAGCTAGCTATAAATATTGTATTTTGCAATTTGAAATATTGGAAGGGGGGTATTGTTAAACTATTGCAATTTTGATGAAACTTTATGAACACTGATATGAGCACCATTATAAGGTTCACCTTGTGTGTGAGAAGTTTTTGAAAGTTGAATAGAATGTTCATGTTTTATTTATATAATGTAATGCCTTGTTAAGAGGCACAGAGAAATTTGAAGTTTGCATAAACTATCGCTACCTGAGACGAACGTGTCAGATGTGTGAATTGGTAAATTGCTTTTTTATCGCATATTTTCAAATCTTCTTGTAGTACGGCTCACTTCTCACAAGATTATCAAAAGGGTATTTAATACAAAAATTCTTTCATTCATAAGAGCTTTAAATTTCTCACACTGTGATTGACGAGCTTGAAATGTGCCGAGCTATCGGAATTGGGAAAATCAGGACACATGTCAAGTTAATCAATGTTTTCTTTCTCCTTTCTAACAACTTGCAACAATATTTTGACAAATATTCATGTTTATCAAGACAAGGAATCAACTGCCATAATTTTATCAATTTTTTTCATTTCCAATCAAAGAAAATAAAGGTATTTGTGAACACCTGTATAAGGGAAAGGGGGTTTTCACAGGTGAATCTAGGTCAAGTTTACTTGTGCAACAGTGACCAAATCATTACCCATGAAAAACGGGGAACAATTAAAGTAGATCAGTCCAGACTACTAGCAGGGGATGCCGGCCGGGCTGCTCCTTTTAGCAGGGAATGTTCCTTTTGTTGTAGATGGAGCCTCTAGGCTTGGAAAAACAGCTGTTATATAATTTTAATAACCAGATAAGATGGGATGATATTATAGAGATAAACAATTAGAGCATTGTTGTCAAAGACTGTCTCCACTCTTCACATCTTAAAGAATGCTATTGTGGTTTAGATTATTCTGCTTCAGCTGAGGTGATTCATGTTTGAAAAAATAAAAACAACTCATGAGAAAGATTACTATCTCAATTCCAACCCTTTTTCTGGAGAGAAACAGTTATCAATAATTTATATTTATCCCAACCATGTTTTTGTAGAAAAAATGTCACATGCAGATTTGATAAATGGTGTTTTCAATTTGGCAGAACTAAATAGAATTGTACATTGTCCATTGAATATGCAGGCTTTCCCCTCCGTGCTGTCCATTCATTGACTTATTGAAAACTTGTAAGAGAATTCAGCAGCTTTTAAAAACATGTAATATTTGACTAAGATGATAAGATACATTTGTAACAGAAATAAAATTTAGTAAAACTTTTTTGAAAGAAGCGGTGTAACAGCTCAACTACTATGATACACGCAGTCATCATGTGGTTAGATTTGAAGGATTGGCCATTATAAAACTAATTTTTTACTATCTCTAAAAGCTTGACTGATTTCATAAACAGGGTTTTTGCAAATTAGGTAAATGTAAATTACATAGATCTAGCGTGGATCTTCCATCATTCAGTTCCCTGACTCACCTGAGAAAAAAATTTCAGCAATTTTGTTTATGAGAAACTCGCCTAAGTTACCTGAATTCCTGAGGAAACATCTCAATACTTTATTGATCCCAGATTTGGGATTAATTTCTTTTTTTTTGGTCTGCCAGACCAGAAGTATTACAGAGCTGTCGTTTTCCTTTCATTTTCAGCAGCAAATAGTGGTCTAGGCTGGAGATGTTTGATCTCTTGATAAATGTCAGGGTTACATTATCTGTTGCCACAGGAAAATAAAAAGTATTAACTTTTACTATCAGCAATATTTACCCTCTCTTTTTTTATATTTCTTTTATGATGATAGATAGCAGAATTGCTTAGTGCAGCTAATTAGTTTTTAATAGAAATTGAATACAATGTAGGATCAACTGGGTAAGAAAAGCTTGTTTAGGTAGAAGGGGAATGTATGCATCATTGTCGTCTGGGAAATGTTGGAAAGGGGTCATATCAGAAGTCGTTTTTGATGCAAATCATAAGATTTTGAACTTTCACAATAAACTCTTTGGATAGACTTATTCCTGTGCGATTCATATTCAGACCTAATAGTAACACTGTCTTGCAGCCACAAAATAACCTATTGTCAAAAATCATGCCACCAGACTGCAAATTAAATTTTGGTCCTCGAGTGCTTGGAATTCTGTAGTTTCCTCTGTAATTAGGTACACAGCTGTAAGAGCCAGAAGTTTTTTGTGCACAAACTCTTGTATCATGCACTCAAGACAAATCCGTAACTGTAAGCTGGCGTGTTAATGAGCAAAACAAGTCCCTTGGAAGCAGGAGAATTCTTTCATGTTGTCATTGATAATACTGTTGGCACTTGCTCACAGTTGCATGCTTTTTGAACTTGGTGACTGAATCATAATTGCACATTGCATTGCAACTGGGTAATTAGACAACAGAAGCAAGCAGATTTAATTTTGCTCTGTGATTTTACGTTAGATGATGTATGGTAGTTTTTTTCTAGGACATTCCTTGCATAGCATCAATAAACAAAAACACAAGCCTCATACAATGTAGGATGACACAACTGAAGAGAAGGGTAGAGATAATTCACTGTCAGATACCAGCTCATGTTATACCCTGACATATAATATATTCTCTGGGCTAGAAAAAAAAAATAAGGAGAACAAGACAGAGAGAAAAATCCCAGCCGTGGCTGAACTGTTTTACTATAAATATCTAATGTCTACTCAAGCAAAGCTGATGGCAGTGCCAGTTGGCAGCCTGCTACAAGAGCTATAAGAGAGCCCCCTCTTGTACAAGTTTCTGGAATGTGCTGATCCCAGTTCAAGTGTTAAAAAGATTACATACTGTATGGCTGGAGTTAGTCTTTTGAGGTGTTATTGTTTTGATAATGAAGAAATACCTCACAGCTGGTGGTATTAGTTTTTGTTTCTTTTCTTTTAAATACACAAGTTCTTGATTTTAAAATTGGCATTTTGACATTCTCTTTTTTCATTGTTAAAAGGTTTATATTTGTGTCAGGTAATTTAAACTGTAAGGAAAGGAAGGGGGCAGTAAAAAGTATTGTAAGCTTCCTCAACATAAAATGACTGTCTTGTTTACAATAAAAGGAGGAAAAGGGAAAGGGCAAAAACTGCTTATTCATCATAAAATGTGAGCAAGTTTATGTTACAAACAGGATTGGGAGAGAGAGAGAATGCAGAAAACTGTTTACTCTTCATGCTATTAAATAAAACTGAAAAAAAAAAAATGATGAAGGGAAAGAATATAAAAGGAATTCTTCCTCAATGTCACAATAAATGTCACATAGTTTATCCATGCACACTTGAGTTACTTGATTCGACCTTGAATGAGAAATCTTGGTGATTAGTGGGATGTTGCTCAACCATGCCTGGAGGGTATACAGAACATACCAATTGTCATGGGGGTCTGGATGTCCTATTGACTGCTTTCAACATTTGCATGTCAATTCTTGATTTACGAGTGTTTGCTGTATGGATTTTCATAGACACAATGTTGAGATAAAGGCTGAAAAATTACTCTTGATACAGTGTGTGCTCTTCCTCGACAGAAAAAACATTCAACAGAAGTTGTAGCAACTACACTGTCTATCGAGGTCGAGCCGTGTACTCAGTATAAATCAAATCAGAAGCACTTGATACAACTGTTTGTCTAAACAACAGCGTCAAAACCGAACAAAACATACAGCCTAAAATTGCAATTGAACGCTGTTTGCTTAATGAAAAGGTGGTTTAATTCTATTTGCTCATGTATACACTCACATGATAAACTCCTTTTTTCCTCTCTTTTTTCTTGGTATAATAAAGTAAAAAGATTTTTGCCTCTTTTGTATTTCCAGAACTGTCTAGAAATGGAGAGGTACTTGAAGAGCGAGCCAAAACTGACATCATTCAAAAAATTGAATCCGGAGGCAGTGGACATGGACCGATGCTGGGAAAACGGGCAGGGATCCATGGGCAGACTGTCTCCTGAGGCCATCAAGGAAGAACCGGAGGACTTCGATGATGGCAGCATCATCCCTGAACCCTGCGACGAGTTCTATGAAGATGAGGAGGAAGATGACGAAGAAGACGGAGATGAAACGGAAAACGAGACGGAAGCCGAGGAAAGACTAGAGCAGCTAGCATACTTGGACCTCAATGATAGGACATCATGTGATACACTTAGTTTGAATAGTTTTAATTCACAGTCCTCAGGTGTCTCATGGGATAGCAACAACAGCGATCCCCCTCTATCACCCATCATGCCTAAATCAAATGACCCATTTGCACTAAGACTGGTAGCACAGCCGGGCCGAACCACGACGGTGGCTGTCCGAGTGCCCTCTGCCGATCTCATGCGAAGGCAGCCCTATTCTTATGTGTCCACTTCTCAGAATGGGCGCATGCGCCCATACACCGCCCAGCCCATTCAGCAGCGACCCCCAGTGCCTATGAATGGACAGAAAATCCGAACGGACGTGAGTCCTGACATGCGGAGACGGAATCACAAGTGCCCCTACAATGGTTGTAAAAAAGTGTACACAAAGAGTTCTCATCTCAAAGCTCATCTTCGAACGCACACAGGTAACTTCAGAATTTCATGAAAATTCAACAGATATCTACCTTTTTTCAATCTTCAAAAATTTGAGAAGCATTGATGTCTAGTGAACGTATTTCACTTGCTGATACATAAGGCCTTTGCTCTATGGTTGTATATAGTCACATGTGTAAGGTAGTGCAAAGTTTGTACAACCTTGTACATGTACATCTGACTTCTTCACAATCATGGCTGCAGTTTTTTAAGCACACAATGAAAGTTTAACAGTTATAAATTAATAAAATTCATCAATGACAAGTATATTAAAGCTCAATATCTATGGCCTTGTCAAGGTTATTTTTTGATATTTCAACCACCTGACACTTTTGATGATTAGTGTAATGGTGATATGTATCAGAAATGCATCTTGTTCATGTCATCTTGATGAGAAAAATCAATTTACTTCAAAATTGAGAGAGGGAAATAAGAGAACTCGAAACGGAAGAAGTATCATAATATCACTGACATTTATTAAAGAAAAAAACAGTTTGAAACTCATTTCATGAAGAAAATATTACGAAGTGTCAAAAATCTGAGTCAACTTGGTTATGAAAGGTGTCAACCAGTTTCAAAGATTTGTAAATGATACAGGCTTCAGATTTTTATACTAGTATATCAAGAAGTCAATCCAATTTTGCAGTCAATACTTTATCCTGGGCTGTTAAACTAATTGATGACTAAATGCTATGATTATACTGTATCATTGGTTGATCAAGCCTGTTGCTTTACGAGTTAGGCCCTGATTAAGTCAATTCTCCTAACGAAAGATACTGCAGAACTGCGTACCAAACCCCAAGCATTAACCTCGCAACCGATATTGATGATTTTGTTTTGTCTGTTGTCTAGGAGAGAAGCCATACAAGTGCTCATGGGAAGGATGTGAGTGGCGATTCGCTAGATCTGACGAACTGACTAGGCACTATCGCAAACACACGGGAGCCAAGCCATTCCGGTGTAAAGTGTGCGAGCGCTGCTTCTCCCGCTCCGACCATCTTGCGCTTCACATGAAAAGACACCAAACAGCAGACTTATAGCCGCGGTGGTTTTAGCAGTTAACAAATTAATTCACACCAAAAAACATGATTCCAGTTTATATATTGTGATGTCTTGTGTAACATTGCTCATTCATGTGTTTTGGACATCCTTTTCTGTTTTTCGTACATGTATTCTGTTTTTTTTCCTTCTTGTTCCATATTTGTGTGCGACTCTATATTGCAAATTATTTTCAGGGTACCTTTAAGTTAAAGTGCTAAATTATTGGTGATGTTAATTTTTATTTTATCATTTCTCATCTGAAGCTTGTTGATATATATTTATATATATATGGTTTTCCGAGTGCTCTTTGTTTAAATTCCTTGATTCTAAGTAATATATTAAATTTCTATTTACATCCATGCAAGTAAGATATTTTTAAGAATATTGGTGGAATTATTTTCTTCTTAATTTTTGAGTAATTTTCAGCAAACCTATGTCATTTTATTCTGGCTGGGTTAGTTTTTTAATCATTTTGTAAATTTCAATTTAGTAGGTAAAATTCTATTGCATAAAAGAAGTGTTTAGCGTATAGATTACAAATAAAGGGGCTTGTGTTTATGCCTTAGAAATTAATTTGCAAGGCCAGGCAAATGTAAAATGTGATGAATTGCCTCGAAAATGAATACCAATTTGAAAAATTGTTTGGTATTAAGTGAGTTTAATACCTGTAGATTTTTTTGGCTTGCATCAAGGTAGAAAATTGGATCTTTTTTTTATTTGTATGGTCCATGTAACATCACCATTTGACGTTTGCCTGGTCCATCTGTCTTCTTCCATAAAAGTCCCAATTTGAGTCCCCCTGGTCGTGACTATGACTACGCAGTTCATTCGTGTCATGACATCATTCTTGTTCATCTCTCGGTGGTACTTGTATATTCTGTTTTGTCAATTGAAGGTCAGTAATGTCACTCGGACATCTATCCTCACCCCCATCCCCCATCCCCCTCCCCCTTGATGTGGGACATTTTAGAGGATCAGTTCCCTCCCTATTTTTTTCTGTGGGTTGGCGGCTCCCCCCCCCCCCCATTTGTCCCTCTTAGCAAATGTTTGTAGCCCAGTGTGTTAAACATTACTTGTGCTATTCATGTATTTGTGTATCATTTCATATTTGCTGAAGAAAAAGTAACCTGGGTTTTTTTTTCATCACTATGGTGGATTTTTTGTTCAAACTGTAGACATGGTTTTCATCTATACTGATGTATACTACTATATTGATAGCTTTTCTGTGTTACAATGATGGGGGTAAATCATATATATTTAAGGATATTGCAAATCATTATTTTTTATTGAAAGTCTCGCTGATTTTTTTAGACCTAGTCTAATATTATTTTGTATTCATGTATTCCTAGTTTCATGTGTGTGAATATCACGTATGAATTTTTCTCCTCATATGCCTTTGTTGTGTATCTCAGAAAGCTTCAATTCTGTGTTTACTTCTGTCGCTAGATGTATGTCTTTGCTCTATGATTTTGGACTTCATTTCGTATAAATTGGGTATCAACAAACCATGTATGGAGAAATCTTGTAGACTGGGGAGCACACCAATCATTATGTCAACCAATCATGTTAAATTTGTTGTTTTTTGCCTGTTGTTAAGCTGGCATTTTTTTCTGTGATATTTTTTCCACGGTATATATTTGATGTATATTATACACACACCTTGCCTTAAATGTTGGTGATACGTAAGTCATGTCCAAAAAACATGATGTCTGTGCAGAAAGTTCATGCAAAGCCAAGACTTACCATTTTCGGAATGGTTTGGTTAACAAAGCTTAGTTTTCAATCAAGTCTTAACATTGGAGTTCTTAGTGGCATGCTAACTGTAAAGTTTCTAATCTCTGAATTTTTGTTCCCTCAATTTCAATATAATTTTTCTGCCAGATTGAACCACTATTCCTTTTGCTGTATAATTATTCATGTCTGTTGAAAATTCTTTTATACCAATGTACGTGTAGGTGATTAAAGTGTACAAAGTATACAGTACTGTGTGTACACTACTCCAATCCAAGCACCAAAAGTTTATCACAGTTTTCAGCTCTGTGAGAGAGAGAGAGAGAGAGAGAGAGAGAGAGAGAGAGAGAAAGAGAATGGGAGGAGAGAGAGAGAGATGAATCTCCTTTGCATCAAGATCTGAATTTTTATTATTTGTTGAGCAAATTCTTTCAGCTAACCCTGTGACATTTTTGCCCGTGACCAAATTTGCTGCTTTATATTTGCAAGTTGCTATACATTCTAATTGTTATTTCAATTTTGAAAATGTTCGTACTGTAATATTAACAAGAAAAACAACACCGGTACCATAGATCCTAAAAATAAAGTACATTTTTGATTTAGGTCAGAAGAATTGTTATTTCCAATGATTTCATTTTGCCGAAGATATGGAAGTTTTTCGCCATTGGAAGTGACTTTTCAGAACTGACTTTGAAGATTGATATCCAATATGTTGAGTTTTTTTCCCCTTATCTTTGGTATATTAGAAAACTAATGAAAAATATTGGTACCATTTTTTTTTCTCCACTTTTGCCTTTTCTAATAACAATTTTTTATGGTGGGATTTTTTTCGGGAAAATAACGTTATTTTTTTTTTCCGGAATATCTGAATTGATAATGAAACAAACTTTGAAACTTGACAATTTCTCTTTTTCGTGTTCTTCAAATGTTTTTTTTACTTTTTTCATAAACATGAAAATGCTTGCCTAGCTATATAGCATGTGATCAGAAGTTAGAGTAGACGCTGAATCCTTTGTCTTGTAACATTGCATCATGACTCGAGAACAGTTTCAGGCTTTGGTGGGTGTTGTGCAATTGGTCATGCAAAACGTTTAAACTATGCTGTGATTATATCTGGTTTTGTTAAGATTTTCTTTTCTTTTTTTTTCTGTTGAGGATAGTGCTATTGAAATCGATCTTTTTTCTTCTAAAATTTTGATCCATTTCGTCAGATCAAGGAAATTCAGATATAAATTGTTTCAAAACGACAAGATTAAAAATGATTTTTTTTTTTTACTTTTGATGTAGCAGTTCAGTTTTGTGGTTAATAAAGTGCAATATGGATGTCAATGAACAAAGATTCTTATTATTTTGATATCGTTATTCTGATACCTACTTTATCAAGCCATTTATGACTTTTGGTACTTTTAACAGTCCAAAGTTATGTATCAAGTAAGAAGTTCATAAACATTTTTTAGAAGATTATACAACAATTATACCTTTTTTTTCTATTTTCTTGCATGTGATCATTTGTTTACCTAAATATATGCAAGTTAAAAAGTTGGTACATTTGTACTTAGTTGGGAGGGTGGATTGGAAAGTCTTAGTTATTCAGAAAGGACTGATCATCATCCAGATTTTTTACTAAATGTGACGGATTGACTAGATTGTATTCCTCATTAATAGTTTATTCATATACATGATTTAAGAAAAAAGAACAGTTTTTTGTACCTCTGTGTATTGTATACAAATGTTGTACATAACCACAAACATAATATATATATTTACAAAGATTGTGTGTTTGTGTTTTCTTTGATGAAGTGCATGTGAAATGCTCAAACTACAAAAGAATATATACATTACAGTGTTTATAATGATGTTGGTTATACAAGTATTGTGGTTTATCAAGGTGTCTTGATATATAAAGTCTTCTGTATAAAAGTATGATCTGAATCCGTATTTTATGACGCCCATATTTGGCGATGTGCCATATGACGTCACAAGATTAAGGGGGTATGCCACTTATAGATTTTAGTTACCTCCTCACAACAAAAGAGTGTCTGTTTAATAAATAGATTGATAAAGGTGACACCAGTCGGATTATCCATTTTCTGAGATACTGCGTTAGCAGCCGTGAAACACGCGATCACACCCGTTGTCGAGATCAAAAGTTGCTGAGCAAGCTCATTGTAAACACGTTGTCTGTCCAATCTTCCTTTAACATCGTGAATATTTACAAATCGTTTGCTTGCTAAGAACTAGCTGCAGAACTGTAACCTTTCAAGAAAATGAAGGTTCTACAACATGTCAACCCGAATTTTCCCGTAAAACACATTCCTGCAGCAAGCTGGGACAAAAAAAAAAGACGCATGCAGCGAAGGGAAAGATAAAAAAAACAAACAAACAGGCAAAATGCCCTTACCTATAACTTTCATGGAATATGTCAAGTAGAGCTAGTACTACTAGTTCATGAAAGTAAACTGAGTTGATCTTGTTATAGGAGTCACGAACTCCTGCAAAATTCAATTTTTAAATGCTTTGGTATGGATTAATTTCCAAACAATGCCGTAGAATGAAAATAATCTAAGCCGTGTGAATATTCAGAATTTTTATGAGACGGGCTGTCGTTGACCTATACCTTCATTCATCAGGGCCAAATATTAAATTCCACACCTGAAAGACGTGGGCGAGGGCATATAAAGAGTAGGTAGTTCGAATTTCGTGTGTAAGGTATTTAAATTCACAGGGGATGTCATTTTTCTTCTGATAACTAAGAGTGGGTTCTGAAACGGTGTTGGATCCAGTCTTCTGTTTTGGGTTATGATCTATATGATGCAAATACGTGCGTGCAAGCCAAC
>WFKH01011581.1:32297096-32324941 GCA_016163765.1 Magallana hongkongensis | reverse complement strand
CTCTCTCTCTCTCTCTCTCTCTCTCTCTCTCTCTCTCTCTCTCTCTTCACATATATTTGAATAAAGTCATTCCGAACATAAGAATAAGTTCAAATGCTAGTATACATAAGAAAAATATTTGCTTTTCGACCTGCAGTACACTATTTTTACTATTTTTAATGCAGTTGAACTGTTTCAACCGCACGCGTTTTTGTGGCGGCTGCTGGCGAAGCGACCGGCCGACTGAGTCTAGCGAGCTGGGTCCAGTTTTACTAAAGGTCGTAGCTCGAAAGTAGACGTAAACGTAGACGTAACTCAGGCTAATTTTGCGTTTTACTAAAGGCCGTATCTTACGTTTTGGCGTAGATTTACGTCAAAATCTACGGGTGACGTGCAGCAGACGTAGGACGTACGTAGCGTAATAAAAATGGCGACGATCCAATTGATGCAACGCGCACTTAGAATAGAACGAGTTTTCCGGGATAGGAGTCAGCCGCTAGACTTTTTAGATGATGTTGATTTGATCTCGCGATATAGATTTCCGAGGAGAGTTCTCTTAGAACTTATTGATGCCGTTGATGCCACTTGTAGATCGGCGACGAATAGATCCCACTCTATTCCCACAAAACTGCAGGTATACTGGCGTGCGACCAGTTCTCGCCGAGTACCATTTCTCGCCAGTGCATTGTTACGTCATTTTTTGTATATAATTTTGAGCGAGTTCGATCACAAACTACGGTCGCCGTAGTTCGACTAAAATGAGATCGAACTCACTTTAGTCCGACTAAAATGAAACCGTGGTCCAACCAACGGAGAGACTCTGGTCTGACTCTGGTCAGGTAGTTTAAAGATGGCGGCGGAAAGCGAAACCTCCAGATTTTGCTTTTTTTAATCAGGACAACATGCAATCTGTTAAATTTTGGCGCGCACACATATGATTTAATGTGTTAATAAGGTATTGTCCTTCCTTTTTCATGAACAATAAAATTATGTGTAGCAATTAACATCTTTCTCATTTTTTAAACCAGACATCGACTATATAATGTGCGTTCGTACACAGACATGCGCACCTTAAGTTTTCCTTACTACCATGGTTAAACTCTAGTTAATGATCGAACTCGCCCATTATGTGTTGATAAAATGACGTAACAATGCACTGGCGAGAAAGGGTACTCGGCGAGAACTGGTCGCACGCCAGTACTGTAAACAAAACGAAGGTTGATGAATTGTTGTCTCCCTTTGGAGAGCTCCCTAACAAAATTGTGCACCCGTTCATGAAATTATTCGTTCTCAAAAACTTGTAAGTTGAGAGGTTGTATAAGCATATACTTTTTCCAAGCTGGAAATAGTAACAATACTGAGTGACCAAACATGAACTGTATGGTGATATGAAAGAGATATACTGTACATATACATATAGCACACAGAGAAAGAGGAGAGAGAGAGAGAGAGAGAGAGAGAGAGAAATATTTTTGTTTCTCTTCGTATCAATGTATCCCTTTGTATTAGATTGAAATATATGTATAAATATAAACCATTAAAACAAAGCACGAATAGTCTGAAAAACAAAACACATTATACATGTAATAAAGAGTGTATGCCAAAACTGCTTACGCATAGAAACTATCGAGGATTCAAATTTTCTTCTAAAAGTGGGGAAAAAACTTTATTGTTATTCATCATGCATAATATGCGAGTAGATGATGTTTTCTATAGAATTGTGTTTTTTTAAACAAGAAAACACGGGATTACATGCACAGGTCCCGATTTTTTGCCGGGGGTGGATCCGAGAGATACTTTTGTAAAGTGGGGCTATATATATGTGAATATTTTGAACAGGGGAAGTCCGAATTTTTATTTTCATCTAGATCTAGATCTAGGCATATCTTTCTATACAGTATATGTAAATTGATTCAGTGCAAGTTTTGTTTATATTGAAAACAGGTTCCTCATAAAATCATGAGCTTCAAAAAGAAACAACATCATTTATGCTATAAATAAATAACGCACATGCTTCCTCTGTCGTAGCTATAGAAATGCATGCATTTTAAACGAGGGATCTTTATTAAAGTTTTGCGAGAACTAGAACATGTGGATTTTTCAATTGAATAGGAAAAAACAAACGAAAGAAAAAAAAACCAAAAAAAACCCAGCGCTTTTTCAAATGAATCGAGTATTACACCGTGTTAACTTAATACGGTATTAGCATGCACTACATGTATAAGTAAGATTCCCTATATTTCTTACGAACATTGATTTTTTACATCTCGTAAACATTGACTCTCACCAAGTGGGAAAATCGACGGTATTTTGAAACGAGCTCTATATATTTTATCCAAGAACAAGTTTCATACAGAGTGCATCGATGGTTACTGAACTGCTATAAGGCTATTTCGAGGGTTTTAAAAATTTATGCATTTGCTGTTTATAAAATGTAAGTAAAGAGTTATTAAAATATAATAACACTCCTTCCACACAACTCATTTCAAAAAGATCAGTCAGTGGTCCTACATATGTACTATACTCGGGCTTGTTAGTACCAGAAAAGACAGTTCTCTCTATGAGCACCTTTGTGCAGTAAATTTGTGTAGGATGTGCTTGTGAGCAGAAATACAAACGTGAATTTGAAGGGCTAGTACCTGGTAACCTTATTTGATCAACATTGCCTTTGAAATTCAATCTACAGAAATTGCATAAATCTATTTTCCCGAAGGACGTTTTTTTTATTGTGTTTGCTTTACAAAAAAGAGAAAGAAATATGGGGTACGCCGCTCCAGTTGTGTGTCTTTAAGAGAAAAAAATAAGATCGGCAGAACGAAATCTTTCGTCGACAAAACTATCCTGTTGCCTTGTTGTAGACACTTTAATACTCTTAAAACCCTTGCTTTTAATTTACATACATAGTTTATTAGGGAAGAAATTTAATCAAACGATCATGCGCAAAACGACAAGTAGCTTGGCTTGACATTAAAAAAAAATTCGGCAAACGAATCAACCAATCATATTTAACGTATTATCATATCAAAGCTTCCTGGATTTGGAATAAACGAATGCTTGTCGTTAGCTACTTTTTTTTCTTCTTTAGTTTATCATCTCAAAACTTTATGATGCATATTAACAATTGAGTTAGTAATACATATTAAGTGTTCACTATATATTTCCCCTTTTAAAAAAACTTAATTTCGTTAATTATTTGTTGCGTTGAGTTTGGATTTAAAGGTTTTAAACCTCAAAGCATTTCAGCTCAATGACTCATTTCTAAATTCAAGTTTTCTTTTTCTTATTAAATTAAAGATTTGGAATGCATGCAAACATGCTTGATCTTTCAAAAAAGGAAAGACGAAATAAAAACTCTTCTGAATAGTTTTCTTATCTGTATCAAAAAATAGCGAATGGAAGTAATGGGGGGTTATAGTAATTACATTTATATATTGAAACCGCGAATACTAGACTTAGTACTTTTATTTATTGACATAAGCGTAATTGTTTAATTAACAAGAGGCCCAGGGACCGAATCGCTCACCTGTGCAACAATAGCCAACAAAAGCTTCTTCAGAGTATAAAATAAAAAATATCTAGATTCTAGACACTGACAACATCGTAAATTATATATATATATATCTTTGATTTTCAAAGACTTTCTTAGAATATTCTTCAGTTAAATATTGAGCCTCTTTTGTCGTCTAAGTTTTTGAGAATAAGATTTTTAAAGATTATTTTCTATTAAGTCACCACATTTTGGCTCCACCTTATTCCTTGGGATCATGAAATAAACAAACTTGAATCTAGGCTACTTGAGAATGCTTCTACACAAGTGTCAGCTTTCTGGCCTGTTGGTTCTTGAGAAGATTATTTAAGATTTTTCACTATATATTCCTTTGTAAAAATGAACCCCCTATTTGGCCGTACCCTACCCCTCAGGATGATGATTTGAACAAACTTGATCGAATTTACACTACATGAGATTGCTTCCAGCAATGTTACAGCTTTTTTGGCTGATTGGTTTTTAAAAGAGAAGAAGATTTTTAAAAGATTATCTCTATATATTCTTATGCAAAAATTCGACCTCTCGTTGTGGCTCTACCCTACCCCCGTGGATAATGATTTGAACAAACTTGAATCCACACTACATGAGGATGCTTCTACACAAGTTTCAGCTTTTCTGGCCAAAAGGTTTTAGAGGAGAAAATTTTTGAGAAATACCAAAATATTTTCAATAATACTTAATTACCTACCCTTAAATGAAGGCGTGGTCCTTCATTTGAACAAACTTGAATTCCCTTAACCCAATAATGTTTGTGCCTGGTTTGGTTTAAATTGGCCTAGTGGTTTTGGAGAAATGTGAAAAGTTTACTACAACGACGACAGACAGCGGACAAAGTTTGAACAGAAAAGCTCACTTGAGCCTTCGGCTCAGGTGAGCTAATAAAAAGGAGAGAAAAGGGGTCAATTAAATTATTCTACTAAGGGCCAAAAAGGGTTGTTCAAAAATGCACATAATTCATTTATCTGGTAATGAATAAACAAAAGTCTATGCATCTAAACTAAAGCAATATCAACTTAAAATATTTACACTACAAACCTGCAAGCTACTGTGTGCACAGCGGAATATACAAAGAGGAAGCGATATGTTGCTTTTATATGTAGAAAACGGCGAAATATCTCCAATTGGTCTGTATGACATAATTTCTGACTCATTTGGTTATGAAAAAGGGTAAAAGGGTACACGAAGCAGAACGAGTCTGCAAAGAGCACGTAAAAAGTTAGGCAATTAAGCAGTGGTGTGAGGCCTGTCACTCACTAACGTAATGGGCGTGTCCTTGCTAAACTTTCCCAAGGGTGACGGTATAGAATTGACACAAATTGACATTACTGGAATAAGCTTAATCCGTCTCCCTGTGGCAAGCGATTCAAAGAAAGCTTCGATTTCCAATAAATGCGCATGTATTTGTATTTGTTCATTTGATTACTTTTTCCCTCTATAGTGTTCATTAATTGCATTACCAAAATATATTTGGGCACTGCACAGCACTGGTTTGATTTGGATCGCATTATTATATTTTTTGTTTAATAAACACAATACTTGATTTGCCTATCATGCACAGCTATTGCATTTTCACACAGTAAACACCACTTTATATCAACTACAGGAAACTGTCTGTAATACTTGTCCTTTACTAATATTAAATCTAAAGTTTAGAATTCAATTTTTTTTTCAACTTTAAATTGAAAAAATAGTAAGCGTGGTTTCTGTCTTATTCGATCATGGACAGGATTGAATGAAAATATATAAAATTTTAAAAAGTTGAAGTAGCGCCTAAACATCAGAGAGTGTATTAGAGAATTATTTTTACATCCACCAAGTATGATTCCCTCTATTTCTTACGGAAATTGATTGTAATTCATAGTTCTGTAGAAACTGACAGGACTGAAATCTACACGCCCCGTTTATCGATTGGTCGAAACCTTCATCGACCTAAGAAAAATCACAGAGTGCACAAAATAATCATGATGATGACAGACGCAAATTCCCATAGAAGATGCTTTGGCTGTTTCTTTTATCTAACGTACTTACTGTATGTACATTAAATTTAGTTAATCTTTACTTATTTTTTACGATAAAATTATTAATTTGTTAAAAGAAAGATGTAAATATAAACAATAAAATGCTTTCTTTAATGATTCATGCGAGAAAAAATTTACTTTTTCTGCAATATCGCCACCTTCATATCCCGCAGAAATCAGCAAAGAAATCATCTTATTGTTTAAATAAATTGGATTCATTGTAAATTAATAAAATTTTTAAATGACCTGTTTTTAGCGCCAACAAGCAAGACACAAAGTGGCGATTTCACTTCAAATCATTCACCAAGTCTTACAATAGCCTTGTCACTGGGACACCTGATTTTCAGTATGATGAACATCAATCTGACAAAACTGTTTGAAAACCCTTGGGGATTTAGGTTTGACAAGAGTACATGTTATACAGTATATCTTTGTCACATGCGCAACGACGTAAAATCCTCAATGACCAGGCCATATGCATATTACATAAACATCTAATATTTGAATTCGGCAATTGCGCAAGATTATGCAGTTCTTACAGAACGTATGCTCCTAACTGTGTCGCTATAATGTAAGGCCGCTTCATTCTCTAAATGAAAGAGGATATTTAATTTAATGTTTTAAAAATGCACTTTTAACATCATACTTTTTTGTTACCAACGCTAATCACATTTTTGTAATGAATGGTTTAAAACCGTTTATTCTGTTTTTTTGTTTTATTCTCCTGGGGGTAAGGTGTTCATTTGGTTTTGTATTCTTTTCAATTAAGAAATAAACAGCAAGTTAAAAAGTTCACCGGGATATGAACTTGGTTGGTCACGTGATCAAATTCTGTGAAGCCCGAAGGGCTTCTCAGAAGATTTGATCACGTTCCAACCAAGTTCATATTCCGGTGAACTTTTTTAAGTTGCTGTTTATTACTTATATTTACGTTTGCGTAAGGCAACTCGTTCCGAATTATTAACATAATTGTGTTTTTATGCTTACAATAATGCAACCGTCAAACGATAAGCTAGCTGCAGGTCTGTAGCTCCCGGTCTGAAAAAATTCGGATGGAAGACCTGCAGCTAACGGTAAGCACGTGCAGTAATTATGGTGACGTCCCTAAAAGTTTACACAGAATTGAAGGTTTTCGCTATTCTATAGGTTCATATTTACAAATGTAAATATATAGTTTTTGTGTTTACTTTCTGTTTATGTGATTTTGACAGTGGGTGTCATATAGATTTAGCGATTTATAAAAGCAAATCGTAAGCAAAGTTGCATATTTAGATAAGAAATGATTTGTTTTTACCTACAAAGATAAAAAAAGTTAGCGTATTATGCTAATATTTGATTTAAAAAGTCTGTTTGAATATTTGACTCTTTGTGCCTTTGAACACGATCTACATTAAAAATTTTGAGTTTTCAGCAACACTGCGCATGAGCGAGGAAAGAAACGATATTATGTTTAAACAATTAAATGCTGTCTTTTGTGGCTTATTGAAAGATCAAAACTAAAGCAATTCTAGTGTCAAGCTACAAGCTTCTAGTTTATTTGCTTATAAAAAATGACTGGCACCTCAGAACTTCATCATAATTTTAAAGACAAAAAGCACATTTATTTCACGAATTTATTCTATATCAATGTATTATATGATTTTGTATTATGTGATAACATTTCTGATAGTTAGTGTTATTAAAAGTAATATAGCAATACATGTATCAAACACTATTAATTTGACAAAAGCCAGAGATATTACCTCTATTCATCGAATGTAATAGTGTTCTTCTCTGCACAGGTACTGAGCTATATAGATTAATTGAATAGTCAATCGAATTATTTCGATCTTTTCTGATAAAGAATAAATCTATTTAGAAGCCCATGCATATACACATTATACACATCAATGCCGACCGAACTCCGTTCTGTTTTACACATATATACCGGTACCCTTTCAATGTCCAAACGTTGCCATCAATTGTCGCCTAGGCAAACAGTTGTGTTTCTTTTTTCATTTATCAAATTTCAAATTTTCAAAGTTTATTTTTCCATTTTTAATGTCTAGAATGGTTAATATGTGTATTTTTAATGCTTTGTCAAATTTTGAAAGTCAAATATCAAGTTACAAGCAAGATACAGAGTTTGTAATTCTTTGTTTTGTAAACAAAGCTCGAATCTTGTTATGATTGTTTACATATGTGTTGTATTGATATAATTTTCAATCAAATGTTGCTGTTTTTGTTCATAATATTATTTATGAACTCATTGAATTCGTTTATCTTGTTTGCCACGGGTCATTTTGTCAAAAAAAAAATGGTAATTTCTTTACATTACTCGATTTGTAAACAAATATAAGACTCGAGCTTTGTTTACATAACATTGAATTCTTTCCTCTGTATCTCGCTTGTAACTTGACTTCTAACATTCAAATTTCGGTCAATCATTCAAAATGTAGAAGTAAACCATTTTATACATAAAAAATAAAAAATAAAATTTTGTTCTCAAATCGTGTCTAGGTCCCTTAATGAGAACATTTGTAAATGTTATGGTAAAGTGTAGAATATCATTTTTAATATTTGCATTGTCATTTGTTACAACATTCGATTTATTAGCCATAATTCACAATTTCCTGATTATGTTCCGTGTCACTTACTGCATCTTCCAAATTTCTCCAGAATACACTAAGACTCTGCAAACTGTCATTATCATCATTATCATCCGGGTACTCTAAGTAAGATTTACTCTCGATAATATCTAACAGAGACCGCGGCATTTCTTTAACAACACTTTTCTCGAGCAATATTAACAGAAGACAGTTTTCTCCTTCACGGGAGTATACGCTTTCCATGCGCGCCATATTCAATTCGAACATGCACCACTGAGACTGGAGGAAATGTGACGTCATTACCAGTATGATGCGTCTGCTATTGTGAATGGCGATCGTAATATTCTCAGCTATGTCCACTCCTGGAATAAAATCCCGATCGTGAATACGAACTTTGAATCCTTTGTTTTCGAGTTCTCTCGCCATGTTTATTACAAAGCCTCTCTGTTTGTCAGCGTATGATATAAACACGTCAGATTCATATAATTTTTTCCGAATAGTTTTCTTATTTTCAGGAAATATGACCCGCTTGATAAGGTAGTATATGTACAGTATTTTCCATCGGTACCGATAAATTATTCGATATACTATGAAACTTGTGGTGAAGCAAATGAATGAAGATGCCAATATAATGATTACGCTATAGGAGGAACAATCCTTCTGTAATATTTCTAGAATTTCAGGCAGGTTTCGAAGTAGTACGTTAGATCCATTATTGTAAACACATTTTGTTTCAGAGAGGCGAATAAATCTGGACCGATCGTTATTGTTTATCCAATTTAAAAAGAATAGGTTCTTGCACATACAGGACAATGGGTTTCCTAGGAAACTGACATTAAAGTGTGTGTGTTTTGGTAATAAGTCGATTGCCGTTTCGTCGAGCTCAGATATAAGGTTGTACGACAAGTCCAGAAGTTGAAGCTGGTGCATATGCCGAAGGTCAACATTCCATGTCTCCAGTCTGTTGTGTGAAACATTAAGAATCGTTATCATTGAGTTGTTAATAAATACATTTCGGGGTAAAGTACTTATTTTGTTATCGTGTAAATTCAAGACAGCCAGCTTGAGGTTGCTCCCCAACATTTCACCCTTGTTATCGTCCTGAAAAATGTGACCCAGATCATTTCGAGAAAAGTTTAGTACTTCTAATTGGGTTTGAATTTTTAACACCTGTGGTGTAAAATTTCTACAATAATTGTTGGAGATGTCTATATACATGAGTTTATTACACCCTGACGTTGGACCGGACATTTCATATATAAAATTGTTCTGAAAGTGAAGATGTGTAATATTGCATTGTCCAAAAAACAGTTCACCCACGGAAAATTGTAACTTCATGTTGTTTGCAAGTATTGTTGTCAAATTTTTGGGAAAGTAAAAGGTAAATTTGGGAGACTTTAAAGAGAGTCCCGACGAAACGCTGTGAAGGTACCCAGAATAGACGCCTCTTTCACCATCATCCATGTTAACTTTTGATTCTGGTGAGATATGACACGATTGATGGTAATCATGGCAACCTTCGAAGTAATTATTATGCGAAAATATTTGAAAACTCACATTAAGAGTCTGCAGACTGTGTAAGGCAGAAATCTCTAGTACGTAAATAGCGTTGTCCATCTTGTTGTCTCCCAAAGACAAGATTCTTAAGGACTTGGGCAGATGATACGTAATAACCCCCGTTTCTATGATCTCAAGTCTGTTACTGTCTAAATACAACTCTTCGAGTGAGGTTTTGTTCAAGTAAGCCGTATGGTTCAGAAGTAACATTGTGCCTAGTCCGAACGTACAGTGGACCTTGTTAAGTTTTAGTACTTTGATTGTACTGTTCTGAAGGTCATGTGCTATGTTTTGGAAACCTCTGAATCCAAGTCGTTCGTTATATGAAGCGTCTAAAAATTGCAAATGTTTCTGAGAAGCCAAGGAACCTTTCTCAATATACATCAAATTACAATGAGAGAAATGTAAGTGTGTCAAATTGAACTTATCAAACATTGACCCATTTAATCGACGTATACTGCAAGACCCGTCATATCCGGAGACATCAAGGATTTTCAAGCTGGAAACTTTGTTTGGAAACATGTCTGCGAAATTTCCTCTAGGAAGCCCATTGATACGCAGATGATATAATGAACCAAATCCTGCGAGTAAGTTGTTAGGGTAACCATCAAGTTTTTCGAAATTACCTTTTAGGGATAAGAATTGTAAGTTTGTCATTTTAGTCAAATTTTGAAAAGAATTACCAGTTTTAATGCCGTTATTGTCCAGATTAAGATGTCGCAGTCGCGTGTATTTCTGCAAGAAAACAAACTTATCTGAAATTTTATTATGGGATAAATCAAGAAATTCTATATTTTTTGGCATATTGTCTGGAACATGAACTAATTTGTTGTTTCGCAGGTTAATGGCCGCTAATTCAGAAGTTTCGTTGAAGCAAGGAGGAATTTTAAGATTAAGTGATGAACAATCCGCGGACAGTGTTGTGGCGTAGGAATACAAGCATTTAGCGTTATTGTCACATGTTACTTCCGCATGTACATACGAAGTCATCATGAGCAAAAGAAAACAGATGATGTCCATATTCTTTCCCTTAAAAAAAAAGAGACATAAAATATTTAACATATGTAGTCTTTGGTTTGTGTAAGAAAACAAATTAATCATTTGCACCAGACTAAAAAAGAATAAAATCATTGTTTTGATACCAAATGAGAACAAACACAACTACCAATCCACTTCCCCTTCACTTTTTTAAAAATATGTCGAATGTCGGGTACCTGTAAAGTGCGAAACGAAATAGAAACGAAACGAAACGAAACGAAATCTACCGAAACGAAACGAAACCTACCGAAACGAAACAAAACGAAACGAAATCAAAACGAAACGAAACCTACCGAAACGAAACTATCAGAATATTTTTGAAATCATTAAAGGTATAAAATTATATATATATAATGTGTAAGGATTATTCTTTACTTCATATAAAATTTACATAGTTCAAGCACTTGTTATATAAAATTTGACACCGATAAAGGCTCCCTTCTCTATTGACATATTTTATTTATACGTGCATACTGTAAATCAGTGCTCGTGCATACTATTTAATATATAACTTATTTCAAAATATGCGTAATATTCTCTTTTATTATGTCTTTCTCTTTTTTTAGCCCTTAATCATCTAAATACAACAAAATTCTCAAAATTTATGTGTTACATGTAAAAGCTTGTTTATTTACGGATCGAAATGGTGTTGCTATGCGAAATAAAGTTACTACACTGTTGTAATGCGAATGTCTATAGACATAATTTGCGAAAAAAAACACCAAAAACTGTACACATTGAGTTAAATGAAATAAAGTGTATTACTGTTATTATACATATCATTTTGTGATCAATTATAGAAAACCCATTTATTATACTTTTGATCATTGTCGGGTCCAGCTTTTTTGAGAGGTAGTTCCGAGAAGGACCCCCCCCCCCCTTCCAAGGTATATGTTTTTGTGGGTGTATTACTGTAGATTCCTTATTTTGTGCGAGTACTTAATACCGCGATTCAACGGTTTTGCATCAAATTGCGAGAATATAAAATCGCGAACGCGTATACGGGAGAGGAGAAAAAAAGAAAAAGTGGCAACATGCCTATTTTCATTTGCTAAATGTCTGTTTGAGGCAAAAATTCCCAGATTAAAAAAAAAAGATATGCTGGTTATTTCCAAAGAGTCGGTATCAATTATACCGGAAGAGGTAAAGGCAAAGTTGCTCTACGTTGGAGTTGATGTATAAGCAGGAAATATTAAAATTTGAGAACGTTATCGCTTTGTTACTTCTTTTTAATAAAATGATTATGAATTTAAGAAAAAAGGATCAATAGCTTTTTTTCCTTACATTTAAATTAAAATAATTAGTAGTCAAGAATGAAGCAGAGAGAGAGAGAGAGAGAGAGAGAGAGAGAGAGAGAGAGATGTGAAATTATGCAATAGATCGCTAAATATTCTATCTATAAGTAATGTTTTTAATCGTTATAAATTTCTCGAAGTTCACAGCGACGTCACATTTGACGGTACCCGATTGACAGCTTAGAGAGCCCTAAACAAAAGAGAGATAATATTTGATTGGCGCAGAACTTTTGATCAGCCAATGAAAGTGGTTTATGTTCTAAGTAAGTTAGATCATATTAAATAAAATTTACGCGATTAACTGATTAGGAAGGGGGCCGCGCTCGCTTCGCCCCTTCTTAATCACGTAAATTTTACTTAATATGATCTATTACATAGTTTGGTGTCGGACAAACGCAGACCAGGAATCACCAGTAAAATCCGATTTTGTGTATACAAGTATACATACAAATGGATTATATTAACAAAAACCCGAAAGTGATAATTTGGGTTAAATATATAGGCACGGTCTAAAGTGTTGTTTTGCACTAAAATGAACAATATCTAAAAGTGTAATCCATATTTACAAATGCGCACGTTTACATACGCGCAATTTTTTTTTTACTTTCGCTGCGTTTCAAAAGAGACTTGTTACTTCTAAAATATACACTATAAAATATATTTTAAATCATAATGATTATACATATTTCATTTTGCTCGATTTCGTTTTGTTTCGTTTCGTTTCGGTAGGTTTCGTTTTGATTTCGTTTCGTTTCGTTTTGATTTCGTTTCGTTTTGATTCGTTTCGGTAGGTTTCGTTTCGTTTCGGTAGGTTTCGTTTCGTTTCGGTAGATTTCGTTTCGTTTCGGTAGATTTCGTTTCGTTTCATTTCGTTTCGTTTCGTCTTATTTCGTTTCGCACTTTACAGGTACCCGCCGAATGTCTGCATATTTCGTATGTTGAAATGTAGATGCAAACAGACAGTAAAGGGTTAGAACATACTGACTTTTACATTTTCTCTTCGTTGGACAACCTAATGTTTTCTATCATATTCATATTTAATATGATGGTGTAAATATTTCTTACTTTTGTCGCGTTTTAGTGATAGACCTTCTTCCAAATAACATTTTTATAGTTTCGTGATTCCAATTATGCACTGGTGTGTCGAGCCACCTTGAATTCCGATAGTAATGACTGAAGCCAAGCGCAAGCGCAACTCCTCGGGCCTTTTCGGCAGAGCTTAGAAAAGCACCACGAATGTATTTGCAAAACAAGTTACACCATTTGTTAAAACTTACATAGAAAA
Organism: Magallana hongkongensis; assembly: GCA_016163765.1. Taxonomy (NCBI): domain Eukaryota; kingdom Metazoa; phylum Mollusca; class Bivalvia; order Ostreida; family Ostreidae; genus Magallana; species Magallana hongkongensis. Next base: position 32,311,634 of record WFKH01011581.1, on the reverse strand, counting down.
TGGATTCCCTTACCTTCAATTAACGAACGGTCTAGACAGTTTGAAATGTCTCTTCTGTGGTGTATTTTAGGTTATATCGAAGCTTAGCTCTAATCTCAACAAATAATACACTGCCCTTAATTCATATCAAAATTTATATAAATGGTGTTGTAATCAATGTCTACACAATATTTCCTCTATATAAATAAACAGAAGAGTCGGTAAACGCAGAATATATATACATTTAAAAAAGACACTTATTCAAGATCGAACAAATGTGAAAGTGGACCAATCACACAACGCGTAACAAACTCGCATGAATACATTGACTATTGATTGTCAACTTGAATGTTCGATAAAACGGTTACTCCACTTTTGTATTATGATTGCGAGGTATGGGGCTTTGAATATTTAAATACCATTGAAAAAAAATTCTTCTTAAATTTTGTAAACTTGTACTCAATCTTATGACATCTACACGAAATTATATGGTTCACAGTGAACTTGCTAGATATTCATTGCTTGTAAATGTAAAATGAGAATGATCAAACTTTGGATAAGATTAGATTGTTAAATGATAAAGACACTAAATATCCCGTATTTTATATTTAATTTTTTATAAGGCCAAACACTGATAATACACAACAATGATAATTTCAAATGGATTGAATGTATACAGATAGGGTTTTTAGGAATGTGGATTAAATTTTGTATGTATAATGCAAATTGTAGATATATTGTAATGTAAAACGGTTGTTGAATGTTATTAAGCAAACCTTGAATGATCAATGTTAACAAAAATGGATGTCAGACTGTAACATATCTAGTAAAGGCATAATTTATAATTTGTTTACCAATTTACTAGCATTTTTGTAGATAGAAATTACTTAGACGCCAATGTACTAATGAATAGTTTCATCACACGTGTTGGATTCAGAGCAAGTATTCATAAACTGCCAATTGAGACTAACCTTATATCCTGACATATCATGTAGAAATACGTAATACCATAAAATTCTCCAGCAAATTTACTACAGAAATCGTCGCTTTACTCGCCTCTGAAATTCTTTTCAACATCATTACCAGCCCCGTAAAGTGAAGTAGTGTTATTAGTTTACAGTTTAAAAATGGCGACTCTCGTTACACTCGAATTAACCATCCTTCATTTTCCGAGGTCGGTTAAGCAATGTAAGCATGTGCTTACAAATATTTTTTGCAATTTTTAAACAAAATTATTACCTACAATACTGTGTGTTTGTACAGGAATATTTTATAAAGCTTGTTATCCAAACTTGTTCCTTTACATTGTACGAAATAATACATTTATTTGTGCACATTCATGGGATGTAAGGCCATCGTGTACATTTGAGGATAAAAATGCAAACATTTCTTAAACTGACTTGTTTATGCCAAAAACTGACCAAAACTGCTGTAAAAAGATAAAAAAGCAATAAGTATGAGGTTTTACGTGTTGTTTTGTACGCAAATTGCTCACACAAGTACAGAACAATGCTTCGGTAATTACTTGGAACTGCGCAGCTGCAGACTTATTTCTGAACTAAACAGTATATATATTATGTATCCATGTACACAAATATTCTAATTTCATACAAATAAATATTGCGCAAAAAATTGGCGATTGAATATGCAAAAGGGTCATACTGTGGTTTCATCAATATTCGCTGAATACCAATTTTCGGGGATTTCGTTGTTAAGTTGATCCACGAAACTAAATGTTCATTGAAGTGCAATTTCTACTAACATTTTGTAACCGCTCGACTATTTTAGTTAATTCCTTCTTAAGAAAGAACTAACTAGAATAGTCGAGCGGTTACGCAGGTTGAGCGTATAAAGTCAATTACTTTTATTTTAGTTAGGATCGTATGGTTGGTATTATTATTATTATTTTCTTTTGTTAGCATAATGAAACACGTAATATATTGATGATATTAAAATTCTAAATTGTTAGATTAATGTCCTTGATGTGTGGGTTTTTTTAAAACATGATATTTAACACGTGTTGTTAAGGGTTTTTTTCTCTTTACTTACATGTACTAAGAAATGTGTACAATATAAACATGAAGTATAAACAAGGAACATATATGTAGCGAACTGAATAACAGTGTGTGCATATATCATTTTTTGGTAAACACGCCGTTTTTTCAAAGACACAATGCAACCTGTGCAGGCCAGGCAAACAAGAAAAGTATGAGATAGCGAGGAAAAAATAGGTCGACTAGAATACTGCAACAGTCCAGTGATATGACAGATTGGTTTTGTACAGAGTTATTGAACCTATTATTGTTGACTTGTAGGAAAGTTAAGATGAGCATGTGTATTGACTTGACATTGCAGGAATATGTATTATATATGTTTTTCATGCAGCTGATAGGTGATTATTAACCAGTTTGAGTGATTTGTCTGGATTGAAACAGTTTGTGTACATGTTTTGAGTTACGTAGAAATCAGCTGATCATAGCTGTAATTAAGTTGTAGTATTATAGTGTTTCTCAGTCACTATCACTGATAATCCGTGGGTATACCGCTGAACTTGCCGGTCGCCTCGTCTAGCACATGTCCTACGTCTTCACTCGCTGGCTGCAGGCGGTAGAATCCTCCTCATGCAGATTCCCGCGTGGTGACGTCACGGGCTATTAGATAGCCCGTACGAGGAACGAGTCCACAAACACTACACTCCCCTCCGTTTTCCTTGAGGGGAGTAGGTCCACGTCTAGTACCAACGGGACCACCGAATAACGAAGGGCGTGGGAACGCCATCCCAGCAACAGCCGGGATAACTTCCAGGGAACCCAGTCCCACTTGCAGGTGGGACCAGTAATTGGCAAGGGGCGCGGTAACGCCCATCCCGGCAACAGCCGGGATACTAAGACACTAGAGCAGGGCCCGTCTAAATGACAAGGGCGTCCATACACAAAAAGGATAATCCAGGGACAGTCCAAGTCGTTGTTCCGGGTTGCTGGTCCAGTCCGGGGAGGGCAGCTCTACCACGTCTGGTCCACGAGACATGCCCTGCACAATCCAGATGGCGAAGACGGCATCTCCAGTGCATCCGTCACTCTAGTCTGGACACCAGAACGGGGATACTCCAAGTTTGGTGCTGCTCCTAATGGCTGTCCTCCTCCAACCGACTCCCAAGCAAGAGAGTTCCTAGTTGCAGGAACATGGACATCCTCCACCGCTGTCTCAAGACTGCTTCCTGGTATTTTCAGCTTGGCTGTACTGGCAGTCCGAGCTGCCATGACAAACAGATCATCCAAAACTGCCTCCTTGATCGGGGGCCAAGAGTCTTCCACTATGTCATCCTTGCCCTTGGCCTCAGAGCACCTGGATTCCGAAGGAGTCTCCTTGCTGCGCAGCACTTGCAGCCGACAATTACTGTCCACTGGAGTAACTTCTTCTTCAGGGACATCAGGATCACTGGAGAACGACTTCAGCAAGTTTGGCCTCCTGCGTCGCACCCTACACCTACCACGCTTCCTCATGCGCCTTATGCTGGGACAAGGGGTGTCCTTGCCGGAGTCACCGTCACCTGCAGGGTGCTTCCTCAAACTGACCTCCTCATCCTGGGTCAGTAAGCACACAGTGCGAAGCTGCCCGCTGGGCGCTAGACCGCAAGTCTTGGTCTTTTCATCGGCAACTGCTCGACAGGCACCACAGCTAGGCAAGGAGTGATCTACAACCTCTCCAGCACTTCCTTCCGTCCTCCGTCTGAGGATTGCAGGACATTTGTGGTGACGTCACGGGCTATTAGAGAGCCCGTACGAGGAACGAGTCCACAAACACTACACTATTTTAGCTTACTTTATATGTCAGGGACTTTTAATTGGTATCCTGTGGTTGATGAACCATAGCTTTATGGCTGAAGTCATAATTACTTTTAGCTTAACCTGTTTTCAGTTGATTTTCGGTGATTATCGTCTTGTTGTAAACCGACAGGAATTGTTGACATGACTTTATTGTCGTTATTACGGGATGTCGAGCCCGATCGTAAATGTTACGATAGTTTAGGAATTTTGGATTTAATCGTGCTATTTGTTGTATTAAATGGATAATGATTTACTTATTGCGATTTAAGAATGTATTTGGTGATTATTTTGATTCATAATAGTTGCCTTGTATGCAGTTATTAGATTTTCTATGGACTTTGCCGCTTACAGGATATGTCACGAGAGATTCTCCAACATGTTTCCAAGGTATCCAACACTTTCCATCTTTTACGTCAGGTTTTGGTATAAGAGAGAGAGATTTAGGGAATTTCGGTCTTCTGCTAGGAAAGCTGCATATTAGTGGTAAGGATTTAGAAGTTAGCATGGGCTGGGCTTTTTTCTTTTAATTTAGACTTAAAATTGACTTTTTAATTTTATTTTAAGAAGAGCCAGGGTTATTTTCAGCATATTTTAGAGACTTTTGGAACATTTGTGGAATTTTACAGGAAACTTTGGTCATTTGCATTGTGGGAGAAGTTGGTTATATACAGATAGAGTAGGTGACTAGACTAGAGACAGACTGGGACAGAGTTTAGATTTGTTGCTTGTTCATTGGAGATAATTATCATAATAAACTATTAAAATTGTATTTTGTAATATTTCAAATACAGAGATTTACAAGGTTTCCTAAAGTTGAAGGTTTCCAACTAAGTTGGAAATGTAAGGGTAGTAAAGATTAAGAACTGAGTCAGAAGATACTGAGTATTAAGAGAATATAAGTGACTTCCTTAGAATCTAGATTGTAAAAGACTTTAAAAGTAGAAAATGAAAGCTGAGAGATTTCGTTTATTAATAAATTTAGTGTAATTTAGAGAGCGCGGGTTAATAATAGATGTATAAGTTGTAAACAGTGGTGAGTGATACAGTTGTTATTAGATAAAGGGAGATAAATTCGTATTTTGAAATAAAATTTAAGGGTGTTAAATTTTAAACCACTGTGCCACATACAATGTAAGCCCTCCAAGCTCAGTTGAGCCGTGCAACGCAAGCCTTGCCACGGAAGATAAGACAACCCCTAGTGAGTCTCTCGGACAGAGAGAGAGAGACCCGTTACAATTTGTACGGATTAATGTGTTCCACGTGTTTATCCAGTAATTATCTAGATGATATAATTAGAGATTTACAAGCAAAGCAGGATAGATCAAACTCAAATAATTTTATAGAACTTGAATCAGATATACTAGATATACTTTTAGAGTTCATGGTGGCCCATTTTTCATGGTATTCGTGGGTAGCCCCACGAATTTACATCCACGACGAAAACAAAGTTAGAAAGAGTAATCTTTCTTACTGAAACTGAAAACCGACGGATCCACAAAATTACATCCCCACGAATAAGCCCAAAACCCACAATCCACAAAAACTGGCCCCACGAATTTAATGATTTATATCTATTTCATTAAGTGTACTATACCTGTTATAAATGTTAACTGGCATTGTATGGTATTGTAATATATTATGTACAACAAGGAGAGGACTCTCTAAGTTTTTGGAACTTGTGTCCAATCCTTTTGACATCATTAGTCAATAAAATATGTTCAACTCAATTCAACTCAACGCTGGAAAGTAGAAATCGAATTGCTTTCATGTTGTATCAGAATACAGAACATTTGTATATGACACATATAAACATATGTATATGATCTTCTCCATAACTCTGTTTCTTTCGGTGGTTACCGTGTTTGCTTCTACAAAGCTGTGTCCATATTTAGAGATGATTTTTCATGCGTTACGGGTAATGTGTTTATCATTCTGAAATTCTCAATTCCCACCAGGCCAACATTTTGAATTTTACACCTGAGAGATTAGCAGGCTATAGTCTGGTTTCATATGTATTTGTAATCAATTACCTGAGAATGGCTTTAATTAAAAGAGTAATTTCATAAAAACATTTTCAAAGGGTAAATTACAATAAATATAATTAGAAAGAAAAGTATAGAAGCTACTTTTTTATACTAATTGAAACATAAATATACTTTCATTAACAGTATATTCATTTTGTATATGTTATTCTTATTGATTTTAAAAATCCTTATTTTTGCCAATTATCGTAATAAATAAATAGAAATAACAATAAAATATCATAAAAAGAAAACAATTCTTTTCAAGGCAATTACATAAAGTTTTTTTTATATCTTTAAACCAATACTGGTTTATGCATGATTAGAGCGTTTATGTCCAGAATTATGAATTGTCTGAATAGGATGTGTAATTACACAATTGGGATGGGTAAGCAGTTTTTAAAGAAGAATGCTAGATAAGCATAATTATGGTCTTAATTTACAAAATCACAAGTGTGAAAACTATAAGGTCTTAATTGTTTTCGATTTGATATTTTATGTCTTTAAACGAACAGTCCAGAAGCATTTAATATCTTACTCAAGCATTTTTTGCCTTTTATTAAGCTTTATATTGATAATATAATACCATAGAGCATAAGGAAAATGAAAAAGGAATTGAAATAGGATCTACAGCTAAAATGTCAAACTGGATTGTTAATACATAATTGCATTTATTAATACATGTATAACTAATTCAAAATATGATAACAATAAACAAATCATGATATATACAGATCAATTAAAGTCACAGATTAAGGAGGATCTTAACAGTTTATGACTTTAAATTTATAAATTATATTTTCATCTGAATAACTTTTAAATGAAGCTCAATTTATATTAACTCTACTGTAACAAATATCTTATTCCACCCATTTTTATCCGAAAACAGACTATAGCTGTAATTAAATTCTTTTGTTCTCCACCTGCACCCCATTCCCACTTAGCCAACACAGATCTACCAGTATTTTACCTATAGTAACACGTGTGTATATTGAACAGGTATGTTTTGTTAGATTTGCTTGGATATTTTCCGAAAACCATACTTCATTTGTTTCTTTTGTTACCTGTTATATAGGTATTTGATTTAGAGAAGAATCATTGCTTCCCGTGATTTTGCGAACAAGGAATAAGCCAAATTCGAAGGCTCTCATCATGTGCGTTTAGTCATGACGCCCATCCACCCAGCCACAAAGTATTTATGAATTGTTTTATTAATGACATTGTTTTCTCATTGTAGTAAAAAGAAGATTTATTTTTCAAAGAACATGTTTTTAAATGTATATGGACGTTGATAAACAGAACTCTTGAGAGTGCTTCTGTACCTACACACTGTGTCTATTTATAGTATAAATTATATTATGTTCAGTGTATATATATAATTCAAATTTCCTTCTCGGTTTACAGAATATCAATGCAATTCTGCAACACCTTCCTTTCTTCGTAGTCAGTGGATCAGAAACTTTATTGTGCCAAAAATATTAACTACAAGGGTTGATCCAAAAGCAATCTCATACAATGCATTTTGGCATTACTTATGGGTCAACTCTCGTACATAATAGTCTTTCTAATAGATTTTAACAAAAGATTGCATAAAATCAGAGGTTTTATTTTGTGTTCGTTTAAATGCTGTAGACTCCTGTGTGTCATATCTATATACAGCGAGAAATTTATTTTTAGTTAGTGGAACATAATCCTTCATGAGAATTTAATATCCGGATTTTGAAATTAATGAAATTGCTAGTATAAGAGGTTGACGGGGGAAAACATTAGAATTTTAAGTTTGTTGTTGCTCTAAAGTAGAGATTTTAAAACTCTTACAAATGCTAATACTGCCGAGGATTGGAAATTAAAATTATACAATAACATAATTGGACAGACTTTAAAATTTTAGAGAAATTTTCACAAAAGCGTCAGCTAATCAAATAATTAAAAAACTTCCAGGATTCTAATCTATGTTATCAATTTAAACAATTGCGTACAAATGTTAAAGACGTATCTACAATCTATTCTAAAATTGTTCGTTAGAGACTTAAACCGCCTAAATTTACAAGAACATTGAGTATAAAAATATTAATAATGAACGACATTAAATGATGTGCAGAGAAAATGACGGATGCAACAATTTTAATAGTTTTGTTATTTCATTTCAAACATCTGCAAGCTCATAGTTTCTTTAATTTTTTTTTACAATGGGAAAATGGGGTAAAAATGCAAACATCTTAAAATCCAGAAAAGAAAAAAAATGAAAAAAAATTAACAGAACACTAAAATAAATTTTAAGAAAACAAGTATTTCTAAACATTGTATATGCAAAATAAGCACAAAACACTTACACTGAATCTGTGAGTTTGTGCATATAGAGATGGTTTCATAACGTCTTCGTTTGGTAGTGTGCACAAGAAGAACGACCTACATTGCGCAGTATGTGACTCATTTTAAAAAGTAGTCGGCAAGATATTTAAAGCAACGCTAGATTTGCATGTCTTTTATCGGAAAATCCTAACTAACATTCTAATGCACACAGAGATCAAGCATTACTCGAGAAAAAAAAACTAAGTGTCATTTTATCAGCAGCATCTTTGAATTATGCAGAGCTGCTGCTCTGATTCTATTCAGAATGTCTGAACCGGACAGTGGTTCTTCATATCTGATCGGTTCTGCAATTTTTGTTTGGCCCTCTGGACGAAGTTTTTGACCTTGATTTGATACCGAAACATACGGGTTCTTTTTTTTCAAAGGAAAGAGGAAAGACATGGTGCTCCAGTATCTGAGGAATATTTACAAAAAAAGTTCAAATATTTTTCTTGGAGACATATGCGGAAAATCAATCTTTTTATGCATTGCCTGTTATCATTTCGATGGCAAGTATTGAGAACTTTCAGTTTTGGTTGTCAAGATTTATAAATGAAATCCTCAGAAAAGATGGAACTAACTACCCACCAAATACCTTAACAAACATTGCCGCAAGAATCCAGCGTAAGTTGACAGACCAACTTAAAAAATCACGGGCACCTGAAGTATGGATGTCATTCGTATTGTTATATTTAGCTGCAGGTCTGTATCCCTATAGAAAAATTCGAGTTGTACAGTTCCTCCCATTCCAAAAACTTGAAAATTACGGTGCACGAAAAATGCGCTAGTATTTGGACAGATTAACCTTATTTCTTACATATGGTACAAAAATTCCCCCGACAGTTAATTAAAGTCGTCTCTTTTTACTTAAAACTCCAGTTCTTTTAAACATCACATGTTTACATGTAAAAATTGGCGACTCTCAACCTGCACGTGTTAGCGTTTTTGTTAAATAGAAAGTCTGAGGCAATCGAAAATAGTAAATTGTCCAAAGAATTTAATGGGATTAAGTATTTTTTTTCACTGAATGTGTTAGGAAATGAGATTATGGCACGGTAACCCGAATTTTCCTGTAGGGCTCACAGGCACTTGTTTCTGCGATAAAATTAGTCCCATAGTATAACAATAACACAAGGTATCCAACTCCGAATTTGATGTGAAACGACTTGAGCAATGTTTGGATGCTGTTTATGCAGATAAAATTAAATAAATGCAAGTATGCCATATATGATTTTGTTGGTAAATTATCGTAGTTGAGAATGGTTTTCAGCACCCTCACATTGCGTTTCGTCTGAAAGAGAAATTGATCGCAATTCACAGAAGGTACAGAATTAGATACCTTATGTTATTACTATACTGTAGAGTGGACTTTATTTCTGAAACAAGCGCCTGTGGTAGAGCTACAGACTGCAGCTATATTATGTAGGGATACACTTATGTACGTTTACATATCTGCTCCTCATTTTAAGAAACTGTACGACTTACATTGGTTTGTTAGATCTTTTATCGAATCCAAGTTCTTTCTTAACAAATCAAATGATGGATAACAAAAGACTTGAAGGATGCAGAGCGCAGGGTATGAACATCTCCTAACATTTGTATCAAATAATTGAACACTGCAAGCACACTGAATACAAATTTAAAAAAAAAAACCCAGAACAAACTTAATAAGATTGCCTTTTACTGAGAAGAAAAAAGATATTTCTATCTCTTTGTTATAGGATCATCCCCAAAAAGAGCAGAAAAATGTTCTGGAGCATCGGTTAGACCTTGTGTATAAAGTCATAATTCAGATTGCTGTATACCTCTTGTTTATGGTTTTGAGAGAAAACCATTGCATGGTATCTGGGGTTATCTCTCTTAAGATACATGTAGCATTGATTGTAGAAGATTATGGTGGTAAAGACCAATTCTGCTCCCTGTACAAGGGCGCCCCTCCCCGTTTAATTGATTATTTTTATTATTTGTAAATTTTATTTGATTTATTTAAACAATAACGTGCTTTTTTGATTATTCATGCGGGATATGAAGGTAGCGATCATTGCAGAAAAAATACATAACCCGCGTTAGCGGCTTGTGTAATTTTTTTCTGCAATGATCGCTACCATCATAACCCGCATTAATCCTATGGAACGCCTCAACTGCCTTATGTGGATAAAATTCATTTTATGATGATACTTCTTCATTATATACTGATACTTTAACATTATATGATGATACTTTATCATTATATGATGATACTTCTACATTATATGCTGATATTTAATATTATATGCTGATACTTCAACATTATATATGCTGATACTTAAACATTGCATGATGATACTTCAACATTACATGCTGATACTTTATCATTACATACTGATACTTCTACATTAATTATATGCTGATACTTTATCATTATATGCTGATACTTCTACATTATATGCTGATACTTTTTCTTGATATGTTGATGCTTCTTCATTACATGTTGATAATTCTTCATTATATGATGGTACTTCACTGTGAGGTTGTTCTAAAAATAGCGAAGCGTCGGGATCGAAATACGCTGAAACTCAGAACGATATAAAAGTTTTAAACACTGGGCTGTTTCTTGGTGATTGATCGGATAAGACTAAGGTCCACCGAGACTAGTTTTAAGCAAGATACTCAACAAATACTACTATTTGATTACGTGTTGCCTTTTAAAGGGGTCATTTTAAATTTAAATTATGCATCCTTGGTGAGACCATTTGCGCTCCCGATCGGCGCATAAAAATCAGGGGCTACGAAAGGTCCCCCGGTGAGTTTTCTGTCCAGAAATGTGCATTCTGAACGCGATATATATAAATGTATAAAAATATTAATAGCACCTAAGCAAAGACTTCTGTCTTTCAGGTTAGATTAAATTCATGGGAATTGATGGGCTCTCCCTGGAGTTCCACGTGTAGGAGTGGGTAATATAAGGACTGATTTTTTCAACAGTACAGTTATTGCTAAGATCAGTTTCAACAGCCCACAAAGTCTCTGACATCCGACTTCATTAAGATATTGCAACCCAGAGGACCTCGTCCTTTGCATGAATGGAGCCGTGCTCTTAAAAGCACCGTGTGTGGTTGTCATATGCCTTAAGGTATCCGATCCATAATAGCCTATGTTCAATGAATCGGGATGCATGACAGATATGTATAGGGCTTAATACTCAGTATACTTGGACATACTTTTCATGTTTAAGTATCAGTATGTAAGAGTGGAATGTGTCCTAATAATTGACCTTTTCCTGTTATCGAAGAGTTGCCCCCCTTTGCTTTTAATCTATAAAATTAAATTCTAAAAATATCTATACGGTATAAAATTTGTTTTAAATAGTTTTACTATTCCTAATGATTAAATGCATCTTTCCACCAGAGCATTTATTGATATTCTTAGTATTTACTTTTTTATTTCAAAAAATGTGCTTGTCCCCATAGACCTTAATGCAATCTTCATTAATTAATTACTGCTTAGTTAATGATATTTTTGAAAATTTTTCTCGGTTAATCTTTTTCTACTCTAAAATGCTTTGAATTAATATAAGAGTATTTAATACATGATTGATATTTAAGGTTAGAATAATTAGGTCCTAATATGGGTCGGATACCTTAATACACCCATCCATATCGTATGTTCCGACATTATTTTTTATTCAGAAGAGATCCTCTCTTATGAGCTCTACCAATCAGGGGACTGTATAGTACTTTTTCGAAGCCAGCAGGTTTTTTCTTACATGTATGTTAGCAGATGCGCCAAATTACTGAAGTTAGGCAATGTAAGCACTGTAAATGCTTCATGAAGTCAAAATTAACAATACTTTTACTAACTCTCTTTTTAATAAACACACTTTTTGTGGAAACATACATTTTTCACTTCATCAAATATAAAAAAAAGTTTAAACGAACTGACCCCTTCACTCTTTTACAAACAAGGTGAAAATACATATGTATATATGGAAGTTTCATATGTAGATCAATAAATCAAATATCTTAAGACACGGGACAACTGCCCCCCCCCCCCCCCCCCCCCCCCCGTTTGTTCTTTTTTAATTTCTTGTCGAGAACGAGGGGTAGGTCTCCCCCCTTAAAAACGATGCTACGTGCGCGTGCTGGGATCCATTGGATGATCGCTCGTACTCTACTTCCCTTTAAATGGACAGTAAAGTCACTGTTTAATGGCGTATAGTAGTAGCTCCAATACCAATAGGGGTATAATAAGCGCCATTTTAAGGCGCCCACCTGCAGGATTAAATACATTCAACCTACGACATAAAAGGTACTTATAAAATCGACATGGGAGGCGCCTAAACAAGGACGAAAAATAATCAGGGGACTCGGAGTCGTTTGGCACAGAGAGATTTCGGATGGGCGCAGGTTCCAACAAATATAATAAAGGTGACCGTGCCACCTCCCTCTTCAGAATCCGGTCTCACCTGAGTGGCACAAGCTCTAATTTTGGCAATATAGATTTTTAAAATAATATGTAATTAATCGGGTTCGAAAATGTCCATTTATATATAAAGCAATAAACGTTAATGAATCGTTGAGTAGCTTGACTTGAGTCCTTTACCTTCTTCATCGTAATTACCCCGAGTTTTACCGTATCACGTTGGTGATAGCTGATTTTAGAGCCACCGCATACTGAAGTACCACCATTTAATGAAATATCAGCATGTAACGTTAAAGTAACAGCATGTAATGAAGAAGTATCAGCATATAACGACAAAGTATAATCATGTAATGAAGGAGTATCAGCATATAATGTTAAGATATCCGCATGTTATGATAAAGTATTATATAATAAAGAAGTATCAGCATATAATGTTGAGGTATCAGCATGTAATGTTGAAGTATCATCATATAAAGTTGAAGTATCAGCATACAATGTTGAAGTATCACCATATAATGTTAAAGTATCAGCATATAATGTTGATGTATCATCATATAATGTTGAAGTATCATCATCTAATGTTAAAGCGTTTTACCGTATTACGTTGCAGATAGCTGATTTTAGAGCCACCGCATACTAAAGAACCACCATTTAATGAAATATCAGCATGTAACGTTAAAGTGACAGCATGTAATGTTGAAGTATCATCATAACTGAAGTACCAGCATAAAATGTTGAAGTATCATCATATACTGTTAAAGTATCAGCATACAATGTTAAAGTATCAGCATACAATGTTGAAGTATCAGCATATAATGTTAAAGTAACAGCATAAAAGACATAGTATCAGCATGTAATGACGAAGTATCAGCATGTAATGTTGAAGTATCAGCATGTAATGTTGAAGTATCATCATATAACGGAGATCATCCACATAAGGCAGTTGAGGCGTTCCATAGGATCCAGTCTTTTTTCGACAAAACTTTAGAGTCCTATACCAAACATGCTTTGTGCAATTTTGTTTGATTTTTAGGTCACTTGAGTCACTCAGGTGACCTATTGCAATTGGTCTTTCTGTCGTTTTTGCGTCGTGCGTTAACAATTTTTCACTTCTTGAAAACCACAAAGCCAATTATTACCATTTTTTGTTTGAATCATCTCTAGGATAAGAGGAATCTATATTGTAAAATGTATAACATTATCATCCCGGGGCCAAATATGCAAAAAGGCCAAATTTTCAAAAATCTTCTTCTCTTCTATCACACATGTGGAAAAAACTAAATGGATTGTGAAATTCATGGCCCCTGGGTCAGGGTTTCAGGCCCTAAGACGGATCAAATATTGCGACATGCATATGGTGAAATTGTATTAAATCTTAGAAAATCTTCTCTACTTCCACACTAGTCAGAAATAAACTGAATATATGATTATGATGTTCATAAAACCCTCTACCTAAATTGTGAAATTCATGGCTCCTTGGTCAGGGCTTTAGGCCTTAGGACGGGTTAATATGGCCATATAGTAAAAATGTATTAAATCATAGAAAATCTTCTCTACTTCCACTGAAGGGGGAAATAAACTCTACTTCTACACACATACTTATAAAAGAAAATCGAAATGCATGATTATGATTACCATGAATCCCTCTACCAAAATTGTGAAATTCATGGCCCCTGGGTCAGGGGTTCAGGTTCTAAGGCGGAGCATATATTAAATCTTAGATAATCTTCTCTACTTCCACAGAATGGGAGATAAACTGAATGTATTATTATGATGTTCATAAAACCCTTTATCTTAATTGTGAAATAAATGGTCCTTGGGTCAGGGTTTCAGGCCCTCGGGCGGGCCAATATGGCCATATAGTGAAAATGTATTAAATATTAGAAAATCTTCTTCTCTGCTTGCAAAGCAGGTGAGATAAACTGAATGCATAGTTATGATGACCATTTAGCCCTCTA
>WFKH01011581.1:32259937-32284237 GCA_016163765.1 Magallana hongkongensis | reverse complement strand
AGGAGAGAGAGAGAGAGAGAGAGAGAGAGAGAGAGAGAGATCTTCAAAATTCTAATTTGATGTACCGAAAAAATTGATTATAATGCTAAATTGGTTCCCTTTTCTGTGTATTTTTAAATACTCTCTAAAAAGAAGTGAAGTCATTCCCTTCAAAATTCAAATTTCTATATGCGAATTTAGGAAAAGTGCATGTTTTCAAAAGAAAATTTGCTTTTTCCTGCGCAAAAGTTCACAAATATTTGAACAAATGTCTACACTATTCTGTTCATTGAACTAAATATCAATCTTCTGCTGTTCAAACATTATAATTTCAGGTGGTATGGGACACTTGTCAATATTAATGTGGATAAAAGTACATTATAATCATAATGTTTTCACCGGTTTGGAATTTTCAAATTTTACAATATTTGACCCCAAAAATGTGTTTTAAGGTGGTATGGGACACCGTGGATAAACATTTTGGAAAGGTAAAAATAATAAAAGCCCCAGGGGGATTCGAACTCATGTCTTACAAAATGCTTTAACTCATTACGCTACACTGTTATGTAACAATTTTGGGAAAGAAAAAAATCATACGATTTTACCTGATTTTATTGTTTATTTCGATAGGAAGTACGTCACATTATAAAGGTGACCCATACCACCTTAATAAATGTACTACAGTAAGATTTTGTATGAAGGGAAACGGTTGAATCAAAGTATCTTGTTAAAATTACAGTGTATAAAGATTGAAGCTGCACGAATAATAATTGGTCTTCGAAAAAATTCATCCGAGAAACACTAAAGACATGTACACAAAGGATATTAACCATAAATTAACGTCTTTAAGATTTAAAGATTTAAACCTTAATGCATATAATGCATTCCCCATAAAATTACTACAATCTGCATAACAACCAGGTATGCCGAATTCAAGTTGCCAGAACATTTCTTACTTGAACAGTTTTGTACTACCAACAATTTGATAATGGAACTATGTACCATAATCATAACAAACGCTTAGAAAATACTTGGAATGGTCAGCGGCGAAATAAGAGTGGTAAGTTTTTAAATTACTGACTGAAAATTTCCGTAGGGGTTCATAATTATGCCAAATATGTTTCATTGAAATGCGCGGATCCAGAATTTTTTTTCCGGGGGGGAGGGTCGGAGGGAAAATTTTGTTTTCCGGGGGGGGGGGGGGCTATTTTTGGTAATTTTACCACGTGAACTTATAAGTTTCAATTTTCCAGTGGGGGAGGGGGGGCCAGACCCCCCAATCCCTCCTCTAGATCCGCGCATGATGAGCAAAGATAACGCTAAACGTTTTCGATTTCATACCCCACGAAAACATCTCTTTTATGTAAATTAAAATCTGCTTTTAGAATAAAAGCTTAACTTTGAAAATGCAATGTACTGAGTATCTTGACTTTATAAGTGAACATATATATACAAGCATATTGTGTAAGTAACAATATACAGAAGATACAATATCAATAACTGCAAGGCAAAACAAGTAAATGACATGCTAAATATTTTCTATCTTAAATGAGTAGTGATTAATTTGGCTAGATAAATATCTCTTACTATTGTTCTGCACAACGTACTGTATTTCATGGAGTTCTGAAGAAAGAGATCAAAAGAGACACAACAGAAGTAGGTTAAAGTCACTCCCATTTGACCTACTTTTTATGTACGATAATCCAATGGCATCTTTGTCTTTTGTTCCGGGTACCTGAATAAATAGTATTGATTTATTTATTCATAACTTTTTTTTAAATTTCGTGTTCTTACGTCTCGAAAATTATAACCCATTGTGAGAAAACATAGAAGATATTGCCATGTTAAACTTGGAAAAAGTACATTCATGGCCTCTTTGCCTCAAAACTTAAGAATAATTAATGGCACTCAGCGAAGTTTACGAGGAGAGTTTTATTTCCTTACATCTAAAAATGTCCCGCAAGTGTCAAATTAATGATAAACCGCTCAATCATTAATATCATTGCAGAGTAGTCATCAACTTCATAGCTGTTTACCTGTAAACTTTGTGCTCATTTCTTCTTAGTTGTTCATTTACCTGTGTTTCTGGTTTTGTTGCGACTTAAACTTCGGTGGAGAAAAGAATTCAAACATAATACGAACATGTTAGTAATTTTCTGAGAGAAAAAAACTTTTTAAAAAATTTGATAAGGTATAAATAATAATGAACCGGTAAATAAGTACAAATCAAAAATTTCACAAATTTAAGAATCCCGCAAAAGTTCATGTAGCTATAGTTTTCAATTTATAACATTGTGGCGATTGAAAATGCTGGACTGTAGCTATATTCCATAAATATTACATGTAAGTTTAGCGAACCTGTGGTAACAGACAGGGGCTAGGAATCAGTAAACTCGGGGGGGGGGGGGGGGGTCACACTTCGCCATGGTCTGCGTCAGATGTTGCGCGCCTCTTAAAAATGAAGGTACCACAGACAAAAACTTCTTTATGTCCTCCAATTTTGAGAACTTGTCTAAAGGTCCACTGCAGCGGAAATCTGGATACGTAATTAAATTTTCGCACTTCACCTGCTGCAACCCTGCGATTAAACAATTGTAGATACAGTGGCTTGAAACCAAAATAGATGCCTAAATTAGCTGCACTCACACAGATTATTGTTTGAAAACGACAATCTTTCGGCTAGTAATGTAAACAACTTCCTGTGGGATATGTGACGTCAAAAAGTAATGTAAGAAAATTGTGTCTACATAGTCACTTTAAGTGTTTTTTAAAACCACAGGTCAGTGTGTACAGAATAATTCTTCATTAGATATTCATCATTAATATGCAGGAACCAAAATAAAGAGACATGTGTCAAATTTCACTAATTACTTGGATCTGACCTCTGTGGGTTTTTGTCTGTTAGATTCTATGTCAAAACCAATCAGGATTAATACTTAATCTTAATGATGAATGTAAAATTAAGATTATAGAATTGATATTGATAGCTATGTAACTAAGCATCTGGTGAAAATAAAGATACCTCTTTAGAAGGAAACGATTATCAACCAACTATGTCAGTGTCCTGAAGTTTTTTTTCCTTTTGTAGGTCATTTTATTTTTGGAACTGCATAATGAACGGAGAAAGAATTATGAAGTGAATAAGTGCGGGGTCTTTTTGTCTCTTCGAACGCAGCCATGCAAGGAATTTTCGAATAAATTATAATAATTAATTGGCAACCTTCTTGTGACTGCAATGCGACCTACAACTATGCAAATGCTGAGTTAAAAGACAGCACGAGGGTAAAAAAGTAAAAGTCTTTGTCTTAAGATAACCCCACTCAGTTTGTAACTAGCTGAAGGGGACAGTGAAACTTTACACTCTACATGCCTTTGGAACTGTTTGAATAGATGTAAGTCATGATTTTAAGCGTTTAATTTTTACAAGAGTGTCGTGTGTGGTGAGAATGATTAAGGGTTTTTTTTTGTGGTAGTGGCGGGGTGGGTGGGTAGGTGGGGGGTAACATTTTGGGGTTTGGGGTGGGGGGAAACATAACATGATCTCATATCCTGTTGAAATACAATTAGTGAAAATCCGTCAGGCTATAACTAATATAGATATTTTATTTACTTCTTTCTTTACTTTTTATCTTAAGGAAAAAAAAAGAGGAATATCTTAAATAAGAATTATACATTGGTTGAAGACATATTTTACGTAAGATGTAGCGAAATATATCCTCTCTGAAAACAAGATTCCATTGCCAATTCGCAACAAAAATTTTGTCCGAAAAGCAAAGCTGACTATAGCATGAATACATCATAAGTTATGCAAGTGACAAAAATGACTCTAATATTCCACTTCGCTTTAAAAAAAAATGCCGTATTGTCATATCCAACATGTGTCTTCTGCCATAATCGTTTGTTAATGTTGACATCTTTGTTGTTAGGGTAAACAAATGACGATAAGACATCACGGGCGGACATTGAATGTAGCAATGTCTGTCCAACGGGCAGATTGTTTTTGTTTATCATGCTGAGAAAGAACATTGTAAATCATATTAACACGAGTGAGATGTTTATATATATATATGTTTAAAGATATCTAGGTAATCTTGGAGAAAATTTCCCTGTATTGTGAAACAAAAAGAATCATGTTAATTTGTAAAGTTCATTGTATAATGTTTAATTTTATTTATATATTTATTTTGCTGTTTTTAATGCATCATTTAAAGCTTTTAAAGCAATTTTAGATAAAAGTAAAATATTGGGTTTGTATATTCACATCTTCGCTAGCCAAGGACTTTTCTCTTCAAAAAAAAAAAAAGCGGATCGTATACCCTTGGCTAGGGAAAATGGTATCTATGTTGGATTGGCCCTTAATAAAATTCTCTTGTAGATTAGCTTAGGGCAACTACAAAAAAAAAGAAGTTCATAATTTGTATATATAGATGCTTTATATCTTACAAAAAAAAAACAAGGAAGAGGAACAGATTTCTGGCTAAAACAAATGTATAGAAAAATATAAGACAACTATTGCAAATCAAGTGCGAGCCCTGTGATCTGCAAAAAACTACGAGTTCCTCCATGGTTTTCTCGAGTTTATATCGATTCTATGCCAATGATAGTCTGTCTCTATGACTTCGAGAAGTACATGTGCAAAAATAAAGCTGTGACAAGTTTGAAAGCACTGGATGTACATGTAGGTCGGTGGCTCTTCATTAATTATATGGCTGACATGGGATTGTTAAAATATATACATGCATTTTGTGTATGGATACCTTGTCGTCAATGTTCATGTCCAAAAGGAAAAAACGTAAAGAAAAACGAGGTCCGATGTAAGAAAAGTGTGAAATGCGTATTTTTCGCTGTCCCCAACGGGAATAGCTGTTTCTTGTATAACATTTTCCTCCGGGGAAAATTTGCAATTCCGGTTAAGAAAAAAAAAATGGATAGAAATAAATAAAATGAGAAAACTTGTCCGTACAATGCGTGTCTTTTAGCGAGCAAAGCAAGAAATTGTTATCTCTCCCTATTTACTCAGTAAATATTAGTATGATCTGAAGAACATTAAGGTCAGGCAATAAATTTTAAATCCTTTCGTGCCCCCATGACGAAGTATATGCCCTTTGTATGAACATACATGTATTCTTGATGCTTCAGAAGTCCGTACAAAGCGGAGAAAGTGAGAGTTTTATGACTTAATAAATACATGTATCATATATATGGGATGCAGATCACTTAATATCACAGCAATTATAGAATTACAACCATCTACGAGTAGCGTAAGAGTCAAATTTGCCTTTCGTTACGTTCCTACTTACTGTTAATGCACGCCCGTGTAATTAACCTGTCTACATCAATGTAATCCATTTTCAATATTAGCGCTCTCTTTCCCAACCCCCATCGCTAGCGTCAATCGATGAGCAAATACTGAATTGTAAGCTGAATTAATATATGACAGGCACTTAAGATTGGGCGGATGGGTGTGTGAGAGGGGGCCTACCCCAACTTTTTTTCGAAATGGACATTTTTCTTAAATTTTAAATACAGAAATGAATTTTGATATAACTGACCTCCCCCTTTTTTGGGAAGGGGGGGGGGGGCAATGTTAAAAATTATAAATAAACTTTAAATAAAAATCAAACTTGTAAAAGATATGATGCGCTATTTCCCCTCCCCCGATTTCAAAGATTGGTGATTTTTGTAATTGCTTTGTCACGATTTTTGGTAGGTCTCCCCCCTCCCCCAACTTTAAAAAACGGTGCTACGTGCCTGTGTGAAAAGACGGTTGTAGTTAAAAAAACCTATTTATTTCCTGGTTCATTTCTCCTTTACAGAATAGAAACTATTTTTTATCACATTCGATACATTTAAATCGAGATGCCTTGTGAAACCATAATTTAATTTTCAATTCTGCAGAAATTGGTCACATCCATTTTATGACATGCATATGCAGTAAAATTAATCTTAACATTATTTCTTTGTCAATCGGTTAGTTCATTTAGTAACAGCTTCGGGATAAACTCGTCAGTTCGAATCCGCCTGGAGTTTTATCAATTACCTTTCGTATAATGTTAAAACTGCATTTAATCGTGAAATGAAGCAACATTTGAAAACACAACAAAACTTGTTGAAAGTTAAGTGTGATTGTATCTTTCAAACGTTATACTATATCCACATATTATGTATTAAAAGTACCATTTTGCCTAAATTTTAAAGTCATAAAGCTGCATATAAAAAGCTTGAGGCATCGTGTGAGAAAATGTTTATGATAAATATGTAATTTATCACTTATCATATTGATAATCATATTGATAATCAATCAAATACATGTATACCATGATGGAAAATTTTATATCAACTTTCATTGGTTACAATCTAAAAATAGGTTTCATGATAAAACAATACGACATTGTTAATTTCATGAAACAAAAAACGAATATCCTGAAAAGAATCTCTTTTAGCTGACCATAATATAGAATGTTGAGACACAGCATCAAGTTTTATCATGGCTTGCGTATATAACGCACGTACGGAGTGTATATGATCTTTTACTTTTGTAAAGGCTGTATCATCACCCTTGACATCCTTTAAAATCCTGGAATGATACTCCTTTCGTTTTAAATCCAGTTTCACTTAATGACCTTTTTCATGATATAGTACAGCTTAAGATTTTCCATTTCGTGTATTATGTCAGTAAAAAAAAAGTTCCTAAGTAAACCGGATCAAAATAATTAGCGTTGATTACATTAATCAAGGTTTTCTGAGCTTATTTCATCAATGCCTCCAACTGTTTGGTCAACAAACCTGTCAAGTGTCTCTATTCTAAAAACAATCTAGTGGTGTAACACAACAATTGTAAAATTCAAAAGGTCGTTTTTTTCAAAACCTCACAACACAATAAATTATTTCTCTCTCTCTCTCTCTCTCTCTCTCTCTCTCTCTCGCATTCACCATTTCAGTAATTAACATAAAATGTAAACGAACGGTATATATAAAGTTAATTTTCCACCTCTCTTTCCTTATATGTTGCTACGACTATTTCTCTGCTGTTCATGAAATATGACAGACTATTTATACCGCGACGACTAGCGGCCCACGTCACAAGAGTCGAGAGGCAGTATTTCTTTATAACACAAGAGTTCTGGCTACACAGACCCTTTCCGATTTTGCCTGTCGACTGTACAGGATCGGACTCGGGAACGCAAGGCGTTTTCCGGAAAGGAACTTCCCCTATTTCTTGTGTATATACCTCGGGTGAGTATACTCAGTGACTGTTGTTTATCTACAATAATCAAATGCGTTAAATGTTTTAAAATTTTAACTGTAAACTAAACCTTAACTTTTTTGTCTTAATGACGGATAAATTCACCTTGAAAGCTGATTTCAATGATATGTGGATTTATGTGCGTCTTTATTAAAGAAATTGAATAAGAAGTGTTTGAATCCAATAATTTATAAATAAATTATTTCAGGTAACTTATTTTTACCCTCCGATATATTTTTCAAAAAAAAATTTGAAACTTTCAAATCAACATAAATCTTAGTAGATATTCGTATTAGTTACAGAGAACTTAGAATAGAGAGGTTTAAATCTGATATACCTTTGAAGAATTTGTTGAAGAACAATAAATTCATCACTTCCGCTCCCCCTTTTGACAAAACATTTAACAACGTAATAAACTTCTGATGTGAACTGTTCTTAACGTAGATGAAAGAGAGACCGTTATCATATGGCTGTGACTAGATGCCCATTCCCTGAATTTGTTCAATCGTTATTAGCTAGCTACTACAAATGCTTTTACATTTCCGCTACCTGATACTTGTACTATTGCATTTGTTACTACTGTTTTTGATGAAAAAAGATTTCCTATTTTTAGAAACTGACTCTGTGATACACTTTATTGAATTATTTTTTTAATAATTCAATGATAAAATTAATTTCAAAAATATTCCACAAAGCATATCAAATGAATCGCAGTGCAACCGAAAGTCGCTTTTTGGTTTCATTTTCTTTCCTCAGCAACTTTCGTATTTGCAAAGACAACGTCTACTGTATTTCAGACAAGAAACCTTGACCTTGCTTTGACCTTGTCCTGTCATAATTGATTCTGTCTGGATATAATTGTCACTCTTATGCATTTCTCTATTCATGAGCCAGTGATCTCAACGTCCTTTTTTAACTGACAAAAATGCTTTAAACTCTTGGACCTACATCGAAGTCTTGTATATCACTATTCATGTCAATGACCATTTGCGCTTAGTAGTCGATGACAATACGTCACTCTATATATTCATATTGTCTTACTTGGTATTTTTGCCATCAAGGACTCACATGGATGTAGACCAAACATCAGGTTTCAATCAACGTACTGAGTATGCAAACAGTGTGTTACTGTACCCTGTAATCATATCGAACACATGCTAACGATCAGCCATACAAACCAAAGCATTTATGTGAACCATTTAAGTTAAGAGTTAAAAAGGTTTGTTTAAAAAAAACATATTTAGTTAGATTAACAAACATACGGCTTCAAGGTGATAATAATAGAAAATGTATGATGATGTTCGATTGGTATTCGAGAATTTCTTTATTCATAATTTAGATAGGTCTGTCGTTTTATTAATGGAAAAAGTCCAGAATATATAGATGAATACAATCATGACACTAGATAAAGAGCGAAAAACACACACATACACAACAAAATCACCAGTGTAATAAAAAACAAAACACCCAAAGGTGCAGTTGAAACGTCCCCAATGACCACAGTGGTTATGAATTTGTGATTTTTCTTAAGGAAGGGGTTTAAATGATGGCTTTTTTGTTAATATGACAATGTATTACTCGATGTGACAAATGTCAAAGTTTTTAGCTGTTTCTTGTACCAGATTCAACTTTTCCAGAATACACTTCACGGTTCACTGAAGCCATTTAAAAAAAACCCAAAGTTAGCAGTGGGCATGAGATGTTATAATTTATGTAATGCCTTAAAAGAATCCCCCTTAAAACTACAAAATCATGTATGCACGGATAAAAAATCTTTATCAAGCGGGACAACCAATTAACTTTTCCTCGACCCCCTATTCCCGAAACGTTAAAAAGTGTTTAATGCGCATTTCCTGCAGGCAAGGTTCAGTTGTTAAAATTTTAATCATCAAGTTGATGCGTGTTTTTAGTGTCGGTGCATGCCAGAGGTTGTCGACGAAGCGAAACTCTGGTAAAGAGAAAAATTATGCATGCACAATATCATAATAGCCTATAAAATTCATTAATGAATTCATAACTTCGTACCGACAATGATTTTATTGTTACAATCTAGTATCTGCGATAGAAGTTCTTAATTTTCATCCTTACTTGCTAATTCTACGCGTAATGGTTCTTCGGGCGTATATCACTTGTTTTAACTTAAATGACGTTAGAGGACAAACATTTATATTTATTCTACAATTTGACATTTGTGGAAGATATTTAAATTTTATAGCCAGAGCGCCCCGCCTTACTGAATTAATGCTTTGTCTTTGGTTCATGGGTTCTTTAAGCGCATAAAAAAATGAAAACTAGTACAATATGTAGAAGAAATGAACAGATAAATTAATAGTTGCCTCAGTTTTATTGTTCAATTTGAATTACATATAAATATGTCTACTTTTACATTGTAAAAAAACTGATTTTTCCCATAATTATCAATGAAGTCAAATTCTAACAAACAAAAACGAAAAATTAATACATTTTGAAATGTCTTATCCACAATTTTTAGACCGAAATCAAAGTAATGTTCAAACCAATTACAAGTGAAATGCGCGGCCAGCGCCTCTTGTCAGTGTAAGGTCGAACAGTCATCCTGCTGTCAAAAGTTTGTCGACTTCTCCAGAAGTTTATGCATGCTTAATTTTCCTGTTTAAGTGACATTACAAGTGAAACATGAAACAACATTGATTAGCATAGATACGTTTTTAATACATTGCGGTTCGACTTTGCAATGTTTTTCTAAGCGATAGTCCAATGACAGTGAAGAAGTAAAAAGTGAACAGTACTAAAAAGTCCAAAATAAGAATAATTCCATTTTTTATAATTGTTTTATTTTAACAAAGATTTTGCGCTGCGTAAAAATACGAAATGCCTCGCTCAGGCATGTTAGGCCACTAGAGGGCGCATAAGAGAATTTGTCGTGCCCGACATAAGATGGGCCAGAGTGACGTTTGCGCCGTTTGTCCATTAGTGTGACAAATGAATAATAATGTTTGGATGGGCCAGCTGTGATGTGTTTCTTGAGAAGTACACGTGTTGAAACACGAGGGAATGCATTTACCAAAATGACGAAAGTCAATGTTTATGAAACGCAAAATGAATTCTCCCCCCCCCCCCTACCCGAAGAAGTTTTCATTTCTTTGTACGAAATATACATCTCAAATTATGAAGAAATATCATAGAAACGATTTTACTGTATTGAACTCTTACAGAAAAGATTATAATATCTTGAACTCATTGTGACAACAGTCAACCTTTTAACTGTATACGACTAAAATGATATTACCATGACTAAAATTTAATATTCATGTGTCCCAATGTCGTTAGAAAGTGACACAGAAAAGTAGTACTCAATGTTTATTATCTTGTTCAATTGAACTGTAGCAACCCAAATTGACTGAAATATTATCACAATAAAAATGTCAGTAGAAGCAGACGACACCGGGACTGTAGTAAGACACTATAAACAAACGCCATGGCCCTATTTTAGGTTCTTGTGCGCTTGGTGGTAAATTTGGAACGGGCAAGTAAACAGTCTCCCGTAGTCCCGTTTTAAACATTTTTTTTTATTATAAAAAGTAATAAAAACAAGAGAAACTTGTCTGAGTTTTTGACGTTTACTTCGAGGGATAAAGAAATACAAGTAGATGTATTTATAAGAAACCCCATCCCTTCATTCTTACGCACTATTAACCCCGTAGGAGGCCAAAGGTGATGGGGGAAATAACCAAAATCAACAACATTCCACTATTTTAGGCTTAACCAGGGAGAAAAAAAAAGAAAGAACATATGATCAAAAGATTTGATTAACCTGAGCGGCTGACACTCGGTCAATGTTAAATATACAAAGCTGTCATAGGTTGTGACCATTAGACCTGTGATGGACCGGCGGCTATACGGTAGCTGTCAGGGACAGTGTTTACACTATCCCTAATCGTCTGACTTTGACAGCGTGGTCGTCATATTGGTGATGAGAACGCGATAAATGATAATGAGATCTTCTGATATATATCATTTGTCACGGAGTAATTTATGAATGAAGAGGAGGAAGTTCTTTTCCTGTTCGGACAATAGTTATTCATATATTTCCTTTACATTTTAGTTGTTTTCATAACAACGATGCGCGCGCATTAAGGTGTAACGTAGAATCGCCACGATAAGACTTTATGCAAGATACGGTATCTCTATTGCTCAAATAACATGCTTTTAGGAAAAAATCGAAAAGTACTTCACCCTGAACTTTTCAATATTTAAATATCTTGGAGCAACAATTATAATAGCTAGTAACTTTAACCATTATTAAATAGTAAAGCGTAACTTAAGGGAATGTCTAAAGAGTTGCAATCACAAGTTTTCATGCGCGGATCAACAAATTTTCCCGGGTGGAGTGAGGAGGGGAGGTCGAAGGGGTAATTTTATTGCCATGATGGTGGTTGGGGTGGGGGGGGGGGGTGTAAGGTCTATAATCAGAACTTTCCTATTTAGATTTAATATGTTTGAATTTTCGTGGGTAGTGGGGTCCGCACCCACATGACCCCATCTAGATCTGCACTTGAGTTTTCATCGTGTACTTTCTTCGTCTTTCCATAAATCAAAGATAAAACCCATCTGTTTTGGGGTTTTTTGTCGGCCAGTTGTCCGAATTCTGTCAATAAATAAGGTCAAAATATGAGCCCCATTTATCTATCTCACCAACAAACGTTCACATTCTCAAATGCCTTAAAACAGAGAAGGGAAAATAAGGCATGCAAACTTATGAGCCCTCAAGAAAACAATGTTTTTATTTTGCTTAAGGTTCTTTTCCTTCATAGTCAACCCCAATAGGAGAATTAACTGTATTTATAGACACTGTTAAGATGAATGGTTAAAAAATCAAATAAAAATTTCAAAAGTTTAATTAAGGTTTATTATGATTATATACGTATATCTTTAATTCCTGTGTAATGAGATTTTAAAAAGAGCAACCATGATTAATGTGCACGAAATGTCTTGCCGAATTGATTGCAAATTAAGTTCAAATAACGTTCCGTTTTAGATTAATACGCTATTGTGTTATTTTGCCACGATGATTTCAATACGAATTTGCGTTTGATTTATTTCATTTCTATGACGTTCTGATAAAAACGGCAATACTTTAAATCAAAGATAAAACAGGTTTTACATGCGCCTACATTCAAGGTTTCTTTCGTACCTGATAGACTAAAGAATTTTCTACTCAATGAACAAACGCATTCAGCTTTTTTGGTCGTGATCGGATATGTTGACATATTCTTTTTTCTCCTCTCTGTGGCACCTCCTTTTCTTTTGAAAGTTCTGAACGTCGTCAGAAAATTACCAAAGAACATGTTTCAATATCTCCAATGCGGATTATTTATTATATTGGTCGTCTACAGCCATAAATGTTGGACTGTGACTTTAAAAGATTTACCACCCCACTCCAAATTACCAGAAATTTTATATTATAAAAACTCAAAACCTCCCTTGAATTCAATAATACAAGTACTTGCTCGAACATGGTCATTTTTAGATGACTGTATATTCCACAAGAAGATACCGTGTGAGAACTTCTTCCAAACTTTAATGAATTTGAATCTGCGGGTAGCTCTGTGTATTTTGTTTTCCAACAAATCTTTAGAAGAAGGAATCGATATCAATAACTTTGGAGGTTACTGGTTCCTTGGCTTGCAATGAACCACTAGTATGAGATAAACAAGTGCATGAATGCGCTGTTAATGGCGGTTTAAATTTTCTTAATTCCAGAAGTTACTCCTGACGGAAGTTGAGTGTTTGACGTCATCATGACGGATTCTCACGAGGAAACAGTGAGGGATTATGGGTTGACTCGGAACTTTAGCAGCGACAATTTCGGTAATTATTAAGAGTTTAGTAGATATTGAAATTTTAAAATATTACCCAATAAGCATATATCATCACTTTGTCTGTACATGATTATGGTTATCTAGCAAAAATTCAGGAAAAACGTTTTCTTGAATAAAGCAAAGACCACAAAAGATGAGATTTGTACAGTTAATTTATTTGAAACCTTCGCAGACTCATAAAACTTAAAAAAGTTAGTTTAATTACTCCGCTATAAATAATTTTCATAAAGAAAACGAAGCATTAAGCCTTGCTCTTTGTTTTCAGCTAGCGATGCTCATCGCCAGATGATAGGAGTACGGTTGCCAAGGAGACAGCAGCGTCCTGGTCGCTCTTCATCTTCCAGACGACATCGGGATCAAAATGGCTACCCTAAATCGACTGATGCTTCAAGTCCGAGTAAGTACATGCATTTATACAGTGTGCAATCACCAAGGTTCAGCTGTTTGATAGAATGATAAACGCAAAATTAAGGCGGAACTTTAACATTACGGACTGCTTTAAGAACAGATGGTTGTGTATTTGCTATTTTCTTAAACAGATGTACCAGAAAATACAACCGGTCTTCCTGGTAAGATAGTCAGTGTTGTGAGGGTGAAATGTTGTATGGTGGTTGTGTACTAACGTCTTTTTTTTACAAAAAGATTTTATGGGAATTTACGAAACTCATAATTGTGTTTTGTAAACAAACTAATACACAGATCAACAAATAGTACTTACTCAATCATTAATATTGCGGTTTTGGAAATACACGGTATTATTGTATAAATAATTGAATTTTGCTTACTTGTTTTTTTTTTTCAGAAATAATTCTCTTAAATTGCATGAAATACTAGTATAAATTTAAATATATCAGTTAAAGTAGTTAGAATATACAATTTCAGATTTTATTAGATTAAGACGTTTAAACTAAATTAAGTTTTGGTGGCATGCTTTTGTTCCATTTTAGCTTCAGTGTCGCCTAGTGAACACATTCAGCAACTCCTCCTCGAGAACGATGACACACACAACGTTTTCTGTCAGATGGACACACTTTACACCGCTCTGAATGAGTACCAATGGAGAGAGACAGCAAGGTAAATACCCCGACCTCAAGTAGAACTTCTCACAGTTAGTACGTGTTGTACGTGTATTTGTTTAATCATCACTTCTACTGTATTTCCCTCCACATTTCGAAAAGAAGAGAGACAACTCCATCAACTCTTTATCGAACTCCATTCATTTAAGGGAAATGTCCAATGTTGTATAAACTTCTCAAAATATTTGTAATGAGGTACTGTAAATATGAGAATTAATGAATTGTTTGCAGATGGGTGAAATATGAGGAAGATGTAGAAGATGGAGGAGAGCGTTGGTCTAAGCCCCACGTTGCCTCACTTTCGCTACATTCCCTGTTTGAACTCCGGTCTTCCCTGCTGATGGGAGCCGTGATGTTGGACATGGATGCTTACCATATCACCCAGGTTGCTGGTAAGGCTCATTTTGTGGCGATGCTCAAAAGTTCTAATTCATTTTCGGGGGTTAAAATTTATATATATATACTTCTTTTAAGAATCCATTCTTACATCTTTTTTAAATTTTATTAGACGTTTCCAGATTGATAACAAAGTTGTAGATACTAGTAATCTATTCAGACGCATTTCCTTATTCAGACCTCATCATCGATCAGCTCATTAATGCCAAACTTTTGGAAAGCAACCTTCGCGACAACGTCAGAGCAGCAATAACAGCAAACCACGCCCATCAACATCAAAAGCGCAGGCGAAGTATGATGCCCACTCAACAAGAATCAATGGCCGACTTCCGAAAACGTTCAATGAAGAGGAACTTTTCTAGCCAAATGTCTTTCAGAAAGGGTAATCATTTACTATATAAATTTCGGAAGTATATACGAACTGCGAGCATTATGTCTTTTTCATTTTTTCGAAGCTCTATAAGCGTATTAATCTCTCTTCTTTATTATAGACAGCTCAGCAAAATTAAACAGAAATCCAAATAGTGTTCCTGAAAACATTGGTGACATTTTGACCGAATCTGCTTCATGCGCAAAGGTATTTCGTGGTTTTTTTTTTTTAAATCAAGACTATTTATAATATTTTATGAAAGTTCATAGGTGGAAATGAGAAGTCAATCAATTAGAAACGAGATAAAAACTGAGTATCTTTCTATTTTAAAACAGCTGAACCAACAGTTCATGAAAAAGATTCCTGATGGATCGGAAGCTGCCAACATTTTGGTTGGAGAGTTGGATTGCCTGAAGTACCAGATTACCGCCTTTGTGAGACTGACCGAGGCCAGGTCTATCGGGGACCTGACGGAGGTCCCTCTGCCAACCAGGTTCATCTTCCTTCTACTCGGACCTCCCGGGAGCCAAAACAAAAACGTGGAAATGGGACGTTCCATGTCCACAATTATGGTTGATGAGGTAATCACGACTCAATTTTACAAAATATCTAAACTACATGTATTTGTCACTGTCAAATATACGGTGAAGCTGGCGGCGTTCGACCTGTAAATTTCTAAATTTTTGGGGTATTGACTTCGCATTGCTCTATTTTCAGGTATTCAGGGAAGTCGCATACCGGGCCAAAAACAGGCAAGATATTTTGTCTGGAATCGATGAGTTCCTTGACCAAGTCACGGTTTTGCCTCCCGGAGAGTGGGATCCTAAAATCAGGATAGAGCCCCCTGACAAAGTACCATCCCAGGTGAGATATAGGATTATCTTTAAATCATGAATTTATAAATAGTATACTGGGTATTAAATAAAACTGTCATGCTCTTTCTTTGACTGCGAATCATTTTCGTTATATGATTTTGTGTCTAGGACCCAAGGAGACAACAGAACGCCAAGGTTCCAGAGGGTCCGAAGGTAGCAGCAGAACAGATTGAAGAGGAAGAATCTCATGTCGATCCAACATTATTGAGAACTGGCAGGTAATACTGGAGGGGTTTTTTCAGTTACGTTTGAATATTGCACTATTCTTTATTATGACAAACGCGCAGATACACTGCGTATTAATTTTACTTTTGTTAACAATAGTATGTATGTAAATTCCAAAGAGGAATCGGGAATTTTCGAGTCATGGCATCTAATTCAATATGCCACTTCTAGACAAAATCTGGGGTTTTCTTTAAATTTTAAAGTGAACAAAGCACGAAATTTGTCTTTTTGGATATTTAGACTGTTTGGGGGTTTAATAGCCGACATCAAACGAAAGATTCCTTGGTACGCCAGCGACTTCAAGGATTGTCTACACATCCAGTGTGTTGCGTCTACACTGTATCTCTACCTGGCTACTCTAACACCTAATGTTACATTCGGAGGACTTCTAGGATTGGCAACAAACCAATACATGGTATGCAAGAGTTATTTCGCTTTATATAGAAATTCGTATCTAACATCCACCCCAAAATAAATAAAACAAGAAGAAAAATAACCAAATAAACACTAATCACAATCCTCCATTATTTTGCAGGGCACGATGGAATGTATCTTGACCGCATCTATCGTTGGAATTCTGTTTGCTCTCTTTTCTGGTCAACCGCTGAACATTCTGGGTAGTACTGGCCCCATGTTGGTTCTGGAAATGATTGTCTACAGCTTCTGCATGTAAGTGGATGAATGATTCGTTTGTGAGTTTTGCATTCATTTGTGGATGTTTTTAAAGGTCATTTTCACTCACACTCTGTTGAATTATCCTTCTGTAGAGATCAAGGATGGGATTACATGCCTTTCCGGGCGTGGACGGGTATCTGGACAACGGTTATCATTATGCTTGTCGTGGCTTTTGACCTCAGTGCGCTTGTGCGGTACATCACGAGATTTACGGAGGAGAGTTTCGCTTGCTTGATCGCCATTATCTTCATTTACGAAGCTATCAAGAAAGTCATCGGAATCACCAAGAAATACCCCGTCAATCTCAACCCAGAGGACGAATACTTCTTTAACTGCACTTGTACGCCACAGATTGACAATTCCACTTACTTTAATGCAACGAACCTAACGATGGCTGCTGGTCCAACATACGCTTTCCAAGAGATGACAACCATGAGCTACGATAACTCCACTTCCATGGACTTTTCGACGCTGACGGAAGACATGTGCGAGCTGTACAATGGAACCATGGTGGGACCGGATTGTGGTCATCATCCGTATGTCGCCGACGTCTTCTTCCTGTCTGTCATCTTGTTCTTCGGCACCTACGTCATCGCAACCTCTCTGAAGGAGTTCAAGACCAGTGGATACTTCCCTAGCTTTGTAAGTACATCACAATAACATACCCGGTGTATCGTTCACATGAGGGCTATGTAAACGCATATTAACTTTTTGGAGATTCTTATAGATATTTCTTTGATTGTTGATGGGTTCTTTTTAGGTTCGTCAAATCTTCAGTGACTTTGCTGTGTTGATAGCCATTATTCTCATGGTCGGTTTGGATATGGCCATTGGAATCCCCACTCCTAAACTAGAAGTACCAGAAAAGTTCTCAGTAAGTTTCATAAAGTAAATGTCTTTATTCCGCAATTTTCTTAATTTTGTATAGATATCAATACTGATAAATTATCATCTGATTTCAGCCCACTAAGCCTGGCCGTCCGTGGTTCATCAACCCCATCAGTGACAAGAACCCCTGGTGGGTCATCATTGTTTCTGTTGTACCAGCTTTCCTATCAACAATTTTGATCTTCCTTGATCAGCAGATCACAGCTGTCATCGTCAACAGAAAGGAGAACAAACTTAAGGTACATTGCCCATCAATCTGGTATACTTAACCGTTCTATAGTAAACTTATGAAATAAGTATCTATTAAGCATATTCTAGTATATCATGTTTATATGCAATAACGTACACGTATGACATTAAGGGTACTCGGGTAAAAAATAACCCCCGAAATGTATCAATACACACATTTTACTTACCAGTATTAACAAATGAAAATTGAAACTTCTCCATCCTTCTATATATCTGGACTCAAAGTCTGTGTTTTGTATCTAACATCTTTTTAAATCATTTTTGAACAGAAAGGAAACGGTTACCACTTGGACATGTTCATTGTGGGTATCTGCGTGCTGATCTGTTCCCTGCTGGGTCTGCCCTGGTACGTCGCCGCCACTGTATCCGCCCTGGCCCACATCATGAGTCTGAAGAAAGAATCTGAATGCTCCGCTCCAGGTGAAAAGCCCGTCTTCTTGGGATGTCGGTATGTTGAGTTAATAAAAAGGATAAATCTGCTATGTAGTTCGCATTAATTCTTACAGTCTTTGTAAAAATTAACATAAATGGTAATTTTACTACATTTAATTTTGGGTCATTCTCTTCATGTTTCAGCGAACAACGAGTTACGGCTTTGATAGTCGGTATTCTCAGTGGTCTCTCTGTCTTCATGACCAAAATCTTAAAGGTACATCCAGTTACTTTGTATTAATGATTGACGAAGTCTAACTAACTCAACTAATGAGTACAGTTTGTGGACTTTCTACTCTATAGCTATATGTCTACTACGCTCCTTTTAAGTTCTGCATTGTGTTAGACTGTAGAATAGTTGACCTAGCTCTGTCTGCTTTCAGGTTATCCCTATGCCTGTTCTGTACGGTGTCTTCTTATTTATGGGTGTTGCAGCTCTTAAAGGAATGCAGGTATTTAAACATGTTATTATATCTTTTATGCACTTGCAGCATACTTTTCGTCAATTTTTTTTCAACATCAACTGTCGAGTTTTGATACGTGTATACCGAAAAAGTGATTATCGCAAATGTTGTTTTTTTTCCAGTTTGTGGACCGTCTCGCTCTCATCTTCATGCCCAAAAAGTACCAGCCTGATCACATGTATCTACGTCACGTGCCAATCAAGCGTGTCCACCTCTTCACCTTCTTCCAAATCATCTCTCTGGCTGTACTGTGGGTGGTGAAGATGATCAAGTCCATCTCCATTCTCTTCCCTGTCATGGTAACATTTTCACTAGATTTATTTAATTATAAAGTATACGGCTGGATCCATTAGTTTTGGCTTAAGAAAAACTTTTTTAAGCTGTTTGTTTCCATCTTTATAATATATCCATACACATTCAAAATGTTGGAGGGTGTTTTACACTCTAAAACACATATTAGAAAAGATTTTTGTGTGTGTATTATATATATACAAATTGTGCATTTACTTATTTTCTATTTTTATAGGTTTTGGGTACTTGTATTGTACGAAAGTTGTTTGACTATGTCTTCACGCAAAGAGAGTTAAAATGGTTGGATGACTTGATGCCGGAAGATAAGAAAATGGCGAAGGAGGACCAAGAAATGGCTGATGACACCGAGGTTTGTAGCATTAGATTTCTTATCATCAAGGAATTTTTATTCTTTTATTGGGTATATTTATTTGAAAAAAATTTTTTACCCCCCCCCCCCCCAAAAAAAAAAAAGACAAGACAAATCCAATGTAAAATGTACATTGAACAGAACTCAAAAATAAAAAATTGTGTTAATAGATGATACATGTGGTAATTGTAAAAAGATTCAGTAAACTAATACACCACTAAAGGTTACTTGAATGATTTCAACAGAAAGATCAGTTGCTGAATGAGGATGAATCAAAGTTCAACTACAACCGAGTCAACATCTCTGAGGAGGTAAACAAGACCGGCATGTGGCTCCAAGTGCGCCGCAGCTCCACCAGGGAGGACTCTCTCCATGAGTAAGCACGCCCGAATTTACTCTGATCTAGTTGTTGTTATTCTATATGTAGAATAGGCTTTTATCATGCTGCATGGGCGCAACTACACTTCTCAGAAAGTGCTATTTTTCTGTAACCTGTTTGATTGAGAGTACCTCTCTTAGTGGTTAGAAATTAGTGGTCATTTTGGGTGCTATTATAATACTGAAAAAGGCATTTCTAAAGCTGAAGAGTTTTAAACTAGGAGATTGTATAGAAGATTGCGTGTTCTCAATTAATAATGGTATTTTATTGAAGTGAAAAGAAAGTGAATACCATGCCGTGATAAAAAGTTTTACTGCATTATAATGAGCAATTCCTTTCCAATTCCTTCTAACTAATATTGTGCTCCATTTACAGCAAAAATAGAAAGAACATGAAGAACGAAGAGAATTCAGAGAAAAAGGGACAAAAAGCCGCCTTTTACTTCGGAGAGAATGCGTAAAGGACAGAGATAAACATACAGAGATAAAACTTATGTGTTAATTATAAACAAAGACGCGGGGAGATTATGTGCGTTTAAATGTAGCAAGTCTTTGTATTGTTTTATAAGAGACATCAATACTAGCATAGTATTACAGAACTCCTGATATTTTGTGTACAATTGATCAAATATATAGTTAAACAGAAACAAACAGTTTACTTCACTTTGAAGTTTTGTATTTCAATGAATGACTATGTATTTTTATATCACTTTGGTATTTTTCTGTACAAGATTGGAATATATATTTTTATTTCCTAATTTTGATGGTGCTTTTAAAGGGATGAAATTAATTGGAGTAAAAACAAAACAAATGAATGCTTATAATTGATACTCACTATTTTCTATGTCTGCACCAACCATCAAACTCATACTACATTTGATAACATTCATTTTGTGCATTATGATATTTACAAAGTAGCACTTTTTTTTCAACTGTAATTTAATTTATATACGGAATAAAAAGACTTTAAAATCCAACAACAGTGTTATTTGCCTTTTAGATTTGGTATAAAATCCCCCCAAAACATAGAGGAGAAAGTCAAACGTGAAAAACAGTTATTTCTCTTCATCACAGATGGAGTCGCAGGATTTTAATACAAACTGCAAAAAAGAGTATATATATTATAGAAAGACCTATTAAAACTATACATATACTGTTTTTTTCCCCCCCTTTTTGCACAGATTGTGACAAAACTCTGTGAGATGGGTGATCCTAATTCAATTTTTAAAAAAAACATCTTTGAAATAATTTTATTGATATGAAATTTTTAAAAAATGTGCGTTGTACATATTTTTTAATTCTATACATTAGTCCTTGTTTATGTCATTGTTAAACATGACCATTGGTACCTGTAGTTAAAGCAAATACAACAAACAAACATAGATCAACGCGATGCCTCTGGCTATTGCCACAGTTTGACATGTTAAGATGATTATATCATAAATCACGTGTTTAGTAAGTAATAATTATTTACTTTCTTCGTCTTTAACATCCTAGAAATTCTAGTATGAACCAGATGAGAACAGGTTATGTTGGATCAGAAGTGACGTCATTGAAAGTAAATTACGAGTCCTTATTACCTTTGATTAGAGTTTCACTTCAAATGTGTTATGCTCCTACTAAATGAATTATAATTTGGTCTAAACTTTAATCATCTTTTGTAAAAAAAAAAAATAAAATAAACAAATGATGATATTGAATTGGATTTATTTCTAAACAAAAAAACCACACCAGAAAACCATATGATTAAGGTGTGATTTATTTAGAAGATTTTGTGACATTTTTAAATCTTGTATCGGTCCAAACTTCGAATTCAAACACACAAATTTTGAGCAGGGGTGGAGTTTCCATAATCCTTACTGCATTGCTATCCTAGTTCGCCCCTCTCCATTTTGCCAATGCTATAAAAAAAATGTGACACCCCACTTCCCCATAAATATATTTACCTGTAGAAATATACCGATTTTTCCTTTTCATTCATCGCTGTATAAAATCCATTCATTGGGCACACGTATAATAAACGATTGGGTGGCGAATTGTTAATTGCAATAATCAATTATTGTTGTCTTGCTTCTGATGATATTTTTTCAATATAATTTACATGATAAGTCGGTAAAATTGACCAAAATACTCAAAGTGGGCTAATTACGCAGTAAATATACGTCAGCTTATTGATCTTGTACCCGATTCCAACTAAAGAGCAGCATCATTTGTATTTAAATGTACACAACTAGAAATATGTATAAGTTTAATCTATAACAACAGTTCAACAATTGTAACAACAAATAATATGAGTTCATACTAAAAACCCTATGCAGATTTCCTGCTAGTTTTCACCTAAACAATCTTCGTTAACAATGAAAACACTGTGGCTGAATGTACAATGTACAGTTTTTTTAAATCACATCGATGGTTTAACAGGAATGTCATTAATTGCATCATGAGATTTTGAGGAAAACGATAACTTCCAGAAAAAACCCTATCCGTTTTTATCTGATTTTACCATCCAGCTTGTCCAAAAGTATATAGCAACATACTAAAGATGATATACAATACATACATATTTGTGTCAAAATGTTAGCTATCATGCAATCATAATTTGACACAGGAAGGAATTTTCAGCGGAGCACGGAGTTGGATCCCATTTAAAGATGTCTGAAATCATTAAGATACAATCCTCCCCTGCTTTAGGCGATCTTTGAGATTTCCAGTTTGTGTACACCATTTCACTCGAAGATAGTGTCCACTTTGAATTCTCGTATGTTCCATCAATCCACATATTACCCACATCTTCAAAGATATAAAATAAAATATCAAAGTAACCGTATTTATAAAGGTATTCAGAAAATATGTGCAAATTGGGAAAAGACCACGTAAGTTGATTAAACGTGTCTGAACCTTTCGTATACTACCAGTATAATATAATACATACAATAAAACATGTTCAATTCAGAATTAGGTTAAGCATATTTTTTTTTGGCTAACGTTTTATGAGTTACAGGTAAATGTACAAAAATTACTTAAATTTGAGGTTTCAATTTTATAGAAATGTTACTTTCGACATTATATGTTTTACTGTTGACTTAACACAAAATTTAGCAGTGCTCCGTGACATCATTTTCGCAGGGTAAAAATTTTAATAATTCTTAGATACATGTATAAAGGAATATACATGTATTTAATATTTTGAATTCAAATTATTTGAAACTATTGCTCAATTATGTCTACCATTTAGTAAAGATATGACTTTAAGTAAAATAACTATGACAAAAGTCTTCGTATTTTTTTTATCGGCCCTCGTACATTCCAGTTATGACTAATTTTGAATATATATTGTGGATCTTATTTTGTTGCTTTTTAAAATCTTTTTTAATTGTTAGATTTATTTCCTTAAGAGGACTGGAAGGTTGTGGCCATTTTTAGACTGTATTGATCTCCTTTAGAAGAGAGCTCTGAATAAAGATTTGAGAAAATACTAAATTTTTAAAGCTAAAATTTATGGAATTTTTCTAAAAAAAAATAAAGCATATGATATCTAATTTTAATGTAGATCTGATGGTTAGCTTGTTTACAACCCAGTCTCCTTAAAACATTCTCTAACTTTTGAAATTCTACTAAATAAGTGAATACCTTTTGACTCAATTTGCAATCTAACATGCCATTTGGTACATATTTTCTTTAAATATGAAAACAAGGTTCTTTGTGTTAAAATATGACTGTTTGAATATATGGGGCAAGTGATCTGAAATGCACATAGGAGTATGGTTAATTAACACGAGCTTATGGAATTCGTTGGCTTTTTTACTCAATTAGTATTGTTTTAATTTAGATTTTTAACAAAGACTGTTGATCGTATGTCTTATCTATTCAAAGAACGAAAGCCACTAACTAGAGTTCATATGCTTCGTCAGGAAAGCTGAAATACTGTTCTGTGCTTCTTCTGAATCAATTCGAAGTAATAAACAGTTGCTTGTCTTTTGGCACTCGGATTTGGCGTTGTCATGTGACATTTTGTTCTGCATGATGGAAATACACAACTTCCCGTCGTCACTTTCTATGAACGGCGCTGGACATAAAGATGAATTTGGAGTTGTTGAAATCGATGACGAATCGGTTGCAGTTGATACCGAAGTCGTACTTTGCACAATACTCGAAGCAGACAGCGGTATAGAAGTCTTAGATGACTTGGGAACTACAAATGTACATTGTTCAATATGCATGAGACAAATAATAACTTTCATGAAATCTCATTGGATTTTTTACACAATTTCATTTAAATGCCGAAGCTAACGAAAATAACGTTTGAGAGAGGCTGCACAAACTCTTACAACTAATAAAATAGACGATGTTTTCACAAAAACAGAAGCATGATTATCCAGAATCAATTCCTTTCTGTGCATTTTACGGACTCTCCTAGTGTCTGACATTTTATGGTTCTGCAAGGTAACGCAATTGATATGCAAGATCTAAAAGCACGAGTTTTCAAATCTCGATAAAAAGTAATGAAAATAAATTGGTAATGAAG
>WFKH01011581.1:32212039-32254937 GCA_016163765.1 Magallana hongkongensis | reverse complement strand
TCTCTCTCTCTCTCTCTCTCTCTCTCTCTCTCTCTCATAGCATATTTGCTGTGAATTCCCGCTCTAATGCTCGGTTGTGTTGAAAAAAAATCAGACAGGACAAAAGATAAAGAATGATTTTCATAGTTTAAAAACTACGAAAACATAAGTTTATACAATTGCAACTCTGGGTGAAAAGCAATAATTTTAATAAAAATAACATATTTATACCCCACAATTCAAATAACCTTTTCGGTTTTTTCTTTTTTTCTTTTTTTTTTTTGGCTCAGGTACTCCACATATACTTTTCGACTAATTAAAGTATAAAGCCTAAGATTAATGACCTTTTTGTGGTCGCTCTAATTTCATCGTAGAAGCTTTTATATGGCTTATTAATTGTCGGAAACGTCACGACAAATCAATGGGCTGAATTACAGGTAAACAAACTGAACGACGTAAAATAAAGGCAAAACCAATGCGTCTCTAGTATTCACTTTTAAAATTGCAGAGATCAAAATGATTTTCAAAGCATGACTAAACAATATACTGTTTTATATATATCTAAACATTCAAAGTCGTCAAATCTTTAAATGTTCTACTTCAAAAATATGAAATTATTGTAGAAGTATTATTAAAATCT
Organism: Magallana hongkongensis; assembly: GCA_016163765.1. Classification (NCBI taxonomy): domain Eukaryota; kingdom Metazoa; phylum Mollusca; class Bivalvia; order Ostreida; family Ostreidae; genus Magallana; species Magallana hongkongensis. The sequence goes on along the minus strand of WFKH01011581.1, from coordinate 32,254,318 downwards.
CACAGAAGCAACATCTGCCATGTCCACGTATGTAAAGAGCGGATCCTCGGACACCAAGGAAGCGTCGTTTTCCTTTCGGACACTGCTCCGATGTAAGTCACAGATAAGACGGGATCTACTGTAGCTCACGGAGAAGCAATCCCCCCGCGTCTGACATTCTCTTATACACATGATAAATCCAACACCATGAACAGATTCCAACAAACGATTGGTCAATTTTACACCATCTTGTCTTTTTATTCCCGTAGACCAAACTTCGGAAGCTACAAAAACCTTTAAAATAATGAAAAATAAAGCGGTCCAAGGGGTGAAGAATTTCGAATATCCTATCATGACTTTCAATTTTTTTTTTCAAATTGAAATGAAAAAATAAACAAAATGACTGGAAATTGCGGTGTTTTGTCCTATCCTAGTTCCATCGCTGAGCGACTCTGGTGATGAAATGGTAAGTCAACGTTGTGAATCGATCGATAGTGAGCAAAAGATCAAAAATAGTTCGGTTAGAATTCAATGACAAAGTCGAAAATTAGCTATACATATATATGAGCAGAGGAGCACTTTCCTGATTAAACGCTAATTTGCGTTTTGTTTTATATATCAAACGAACCCGATCGATGACAATTAACCATTGGCCTTCACACTGTATAAGATGCTCGTGTATTTAAACATGTGCTTATTTGAAATGCTGAACATATTATACTCAGAAACCGGTGTTTTCTCGATAACAATTTTGTAACTATCAAATAAAAGTACCGTTACGTAGGATATTGACTTTTTCTGACGATATTCATATAAAAAATTTTACATGTAGTAAAATTCTTTAAAAATCAGAGAAATTTATTAATTATATTCTGGGAAGAAAAATAAACCATGAGTATAAGTATGCAATATGTTCATGTATTCGACTACTGCACCTTTTGAATCATTAACTGAATCAACTGATTAAAAAGGCAATGAAACCTTTAATTAACTTTCCAGATGAGTTTTATTATTCATCCTCTTTTCATTTTTTTTAGCTAAATTAAATTTTCATTATGCCAAGTGATGTTGAACAAATTCAGTTTTAAATGAATGAAGTGAATAAGGTTCGTTCATCTCAAAGTTGACAAACTAAGAAGAAGCTATCCTGTGAATGAATTTAAACAAAGGAAGTCTTAACAATATAAATCTGGACCACAGAATTTGGTTTTTGGTTTTTTGTTGTTGTTTTTTTTTTTTTGTAACGAGTCGACCAGAAACCGATAAGCACTACCGGCTATTCCAGTGTTTCCGAGTTTTTTTTTTAAATTTTTTTTATATCCAATTTAATCATCTTTTTTTATTTAATTTGATCATCTTGATTAAGTACAAAACAAGGATTCGTGGTGTTTTGCCATTTTCATCTATCACGCTAATGTATATTGGCAGTTTCGTAAGAAGCGATCTCATTCCCGCATTACGACATAACCATAGATCAGTGTCAGTTCTTTGAATAACCATCAACAAATTAATTGATCAAATTAAGAATGATTAATTATTAATAAACAACAATTTTCAGGGGGCATTCACACACGGTATACAATTATGATGTCGATATATTTTTTAGATTTGAAGCATTAACTGAACAGTAATAAATTCTGCATACTAGGCCGTGTATATTTTTTTTTAATGCTGGTAAAATTAAATAAACTTCAGTATCAACAAAAATCTTGAGATATCAAACGGGCATTATAGGATTTCACCAACATTTGGCTTCAAATACAACTTGATGGTAGTAAATGACTGTTAAAAAAAAGATGTGTCAATAAATTGTCACCACATGTGCGATGGGCAACAAAGAATAATGTACCCTTTTACTTTAAAATATATCTTGAGTTGGGTAGAAATTAGAAAATACACAATTGAACCAGAGAATGTTTTATTAAACAGCTGTTTCCAGTAAAAGTGCATATTGAACAACAATGCAAATTCGTGGATATTTATCTTACTATTAGTTACGCGTTATACATACATGCCTACGTGTATCTATCGTAAATAATTAATTGGTATGACAATTCATAATGTGTGATATAAATGTGTAATATGTACGTGTAACCTGTAACTTTAGCACAATGTATTTTACAACCATCCATCCATATTGTCATATAAAGAGAGCCTTTCTGAAAAACAAAGTGGGTATGACTTACCTAGTAACCACAGTTGCATACGTCTTTTCATTTAATACTTGCACATCTATAACCTGCATCAACCAGTTATAGTCATTTAACAGAACAACATCGTCATTTCTTCATCTATAATATACCTGTCAATCATCCAAACAATCATCCAAATTATCTAATCAACCATTTATACAATATACATGAATAAAATTACTTTTAGCGTTTACGCATAGCGATGACAATTCTACACTTCACTGAAATTGAACACGTTTTTCTTGCTCTCTGGTTCAGCGGTGGGTGAATCACAGCGAGGCGACAGATTTACCGGTAACGACGACACGGAGATCTTGCGCTTCGTGGAGAATCTCTGGATATCTTCGTAACACGAACGTCTCCGTAGAGATTCGTTAGAGATGGAGACACTTGACTTCAACTCTGTTGGCTTCAGCTGTAGCGCGTAGCTATAGGCCGGTACTGAAAGCGACCGGATAGTCTTTGGTTTCACAATAAAACTTTTATGGGTCTTTTTCTGCGTCTGTAAAAAGGAATTTAAATTATTTTTTACGAAATACATGCAAGGATATGCAATCCAAAATGATATACATGTATATTATATAAGTTCGATACTGTTGTTCCATTTGACTAAAGCCGTGAAAACTGGCCCCTGTTTAAGAGTCGAACATAACCCATATTGTGTATTTTGCCGACCGGAATGCGACATCATAGATGAAAAAAAACCCAACTTTTGGGGGACAACAAATGGGCATATTACATTTACAGATAATGTTGTGTAGTTTATTGTTAGCGCTTCTTTCTTTGAATTGAACACATTTTATTGATATAAGTCAGAGGGAATAAACATTCTTGTTACATGTTTTATAGACATTTGTTGTTATATAAGCTTTCTTTAAGCTTAGAGGTACACATGGAATAATCACGAGCTGACGATAAAATACCTCCTGGATGGTTTATTACAATATAGACAGGACCATTATTTAAATGAAACATGTTCATCATCCGACACGTGCCGCAGGATCAAAGAATATCTAGCAAGACACGTTTCACCACCAGAGCAACGGTGCATAGTAAACTCGATAATTTTTATAAGTTAAACATTACACTAGAAGCATTTTATCATTAGGAGCTTCAAACGGCATGTTCAAATATGTTGTGACCAATCAATTATTAAAAAGACAACTTAGTATTATTAAATGAACTGCATGGCAACTGTATCAATCCAATAAGGTAAAAGCTTAATTGCATGTAAATGATCATAAATTTGCCTCGCACCTTTCCTGTTTCTTGGTTGATTTTTGAGCCCGGAAGAAGTTCATCCATCCACTTCAATTCATGCTGAGTAAAAATAAAGTCTAGGGCCTTTCTTTCAAAACATATCGCAAGAACCTAATAATTAAAAGAGAGAAAAAATTTCGTGTGATGAACCATGCACACAATTTGAATTGTTCATTGCACCAAGTTTCAAACACATAAATGAGATCGCATTCTACGTTGCAAAAAAAACCAAAAGAATGATTTTTTGGTTTAAAAGACAGTTGGTCATTCCTTCTAATTTCCTATTTAAAGTATGTCTTTCCACATCCCGCTTTAAGGTAATGTCTCGCAAACTTCATCATGAATTTCACTCGATATTGTTAAAATGCATATTTTGGGGAAAACATTTGTTAGTTTCAAGATTGTTATTGTCGTGCATGCAAATAATTACATGAGTGATATTCTTGCATAAATTTACAAATTTACATGAGATATACATGTTCAAGTTTTTTTGGTTTTTTGTTGTTTTTTTTAAATTTTTTGTCGTTTTTTCATGGGTTTTTTTTTTGGCAATTTTCATACTTGCATTTGTTTGCACGTGCAATGCAAGTTGTTATTTAGCCTGAACTATAATACATTTACTTACCATTAAAGGAAACACAATGCTTATAGAACTGATGCTCTTTACTGCCCACAGGGCAGCAAGGGAGATAATCTGAACTCCTGTATACAAGTGTACTTTGATCAGAGGGACGTGGCGGAGGAACTTATAATCTGGTTGGTACTTCTGAGGCATGAATACGATCAATATCCGCTGGATTAGCTGGAGATTAAAAAGAGAGGAAACTAGAATGAATGGTAAAACTAGGTGAATAGAGAACTCCCCAGGCATGGAAACTACTTGCATCATTGGATGTTGACCTTAAATTTTTCATAGGAGTGACTAATTTAACATGCAAATGACTTGTTCAATATAGGACTGACTTAAGAATAATGATTACTGCATGAAAAGATATTCAAAGAATTCGTGGGTCATAAAAACAAAAGAAAGACGCATTGCAGATCAACAAAAACTATATAAAAAGTTAGATGAACTTATTTTTTACTTATGAAAAATATTGTGGTGTAAATCAAAATATATCAGCAAATTTGCGGTTACCTGCATTCCACTTAATGCGGATGCTCCCATGTAAAAGAATACGCCATACAGAACTGGCATTGGGATGTGCTGCAAAAAAAGATAAATTGTAAATGTTTATAGATAGAAATCATTAAAGTGAGCCATAGCAATCATTTTTTTGTGAGACTGACGACGATCGTCGAAAATCATTGGACGGCTAGCCTAGCTTTTTCACTGACCGTTGACCGACAACTCTCTCATGAAAATTCACGCACATTTCGCTTTTCGTTGATGGATTGAAATTATGTGAATTAGAAATATTAAATGAATATTTATGATAACGAGAAAAGTCCTACATAATAATTGGCGTATGGTCAGAAAACGTACTGTATGCGAGATAGACCGAGTTTCAGAAGATGTCTTTATCGACTCTTCGCCATGAAAAACCAAAATCTTTAAAGATAATTAACCTGTTCTGAAACACTGTCCCGGCCGATTTATTCAAAGTAAAAAGAATACCTCTGGTATTGCATTTATGTTTTTCACTTTATTTTTTTTTATCAAAATCTTAAACTGTTTTCATGAGGGGTTTATGCATTTCATATTAGATACAGTTCCTGCACTTAATTAATTAATCCAAAAACATATACAACAGTGCTTACTTTTTAAAACTCTGAAATTTAAAAGTACGTAGATTTTTTTAATGCCATGGTGAAAATAATCTCCAGAGTGTGTATCGATATCTGTTTTTGGAAAGGATTAACATTTGAGTTTTCAACGAAATTCCAATCCTATGAAAGTCACAAAAAAAAAAACTCCCATCTAGTGGACAGTGACACAGTTTCTAGATAACATAAAAATAAAACCATACATGGTCTAAGAACGATGATGAATAATAAATGAGGAGATTTATGCATGTTGTATGTTCACCTCGAAAAAACAAAATTCTCTTCAAAGTGTACACCCAATTGACGAAGACCATAAATTTTGAATGTAGTTAGTCTTCTGGGAAATAAAAAAAATTTCAGAGGAAAAAAGTAATGAATATTAGGGATTACCTTTAACACGGATGTAATTAGGACGGCCAGCCCGCTAAATATGCCGACCAAAAGTGCAGTGACTCTTTGTTCCCTGTAGTAAAATTAACCCAATTATTCTGTGTTTATCATTCCAAACAAAAAATTTCAGTTTCAAATACAATTTCAAATTTTCTTCTCAAAGATTTTTTTCTCTAAATCTTGATGTTTTGCATTTATTAATTTTATCAAGGTTTTCATGCAAGAATAAAATGCTGCAATTACATGTACATACCGAAATCTTCATTTCATGTTATTTTTTATTTTTTGTAAAATGAGGGTTTCTGAATTTGAGAAATTGAGATGGGGTAAATCAACCATATGAATTTTACAGCAGTCTAAAAATACACCCCAATCCCCATTCACACCCTTTTCGTTGTTTACGTAACATTATAGGCAGACATGGAGACAGCTTTGAAAATAAAATGATAATTTTTGTAATAATGTTTTATATCAAAAGGACAAAACGATCTGTACCCCCCCCCCCCCCCCCCCCCTCCTCTTGATCCGCCCTTGCATCTCTTAAAAAATTGGTCGAGGTGCCAACCTGACTCCGAGAAATGTTGGTTTCTCCCCGGGTGCAGTACACTGGGACTCCTTCCTTAGACTCATCACGTGAGCAATGGCGGTTACAGTGGCTGCCACATACCAAGGGAGCCCCAGAAAGGAGAGCAGCGTGATCAGCAGGGCAACGATCAGTAGGTCTAGGTGGTATCCCCCTCCTTTCTACAGAGGCGAAAAACGTGAGGTTTTGTTTGTGGATTCACATATTCAGATCCCGATATGTATGTAATGAAGATAGAAAAAATAGTAAAAGAAATTACTTTGAGTTTGTTTTCTTTTCTGTTGACAATCACGGACGTAATCTGTTGATCTAGGAATACTAGAATAGACGCCAAGATAGCCGGAATGGCGGACGCGAGAATTATCCACCATGGATTCTTCTCGCTGATTGGATTAATGATCCAGCCTCGATCTGGTCTAGTTGGCTGCAAGATTATAGAACATGTTCTATTTAACTATTTAATATTCATTGTATACATTGTTACAAGATTTTTACAAAATAATTTGGAGAAAAAATAACTAGCAATCTCGCTGGGAGTGTAACGTACCTTGAATTCTGATGGAACACTCAGTTTGGGAGTAGGAATACCAAGCAAAATGTCTACAAAAACCATTACGATGATGGCGATCAAGACTCCAAAATCTCCAACAGTATTTCTTATCTATTAAAAACAGAAAATATATCATTGGATGATTAATTTTGTACTCTTTGCTAAACGTCGTTTTGGTCGAAATTATAAACAACGGTACTAACAAAATTTGGGAAAAATCCGGAGTTTCTGAATATCTTCACACCATAGGCGACTGTGAAGGTTCCCAGAAATAGAAGAACGCTGAAGAAAAACACGTCGGGCACGAAATCCCCAGGGTGGCAATCTCTTCCACCCAGGAATCCCCCGTTTTCCGTACAGTTGTTCAATGCCCAAGCTACTGGGATCGGAATATTATCTGTAATAACTTCATTTCTTGGTGTCGTCTGCAAGGACCTCACATGACGGGAAGTTACGTCATCATTTTCAAATTGGGTGTTATTAAGGATAATGCAAAAACAGTCCTTCAGTGGTTTGCTCTGAGAATGTAATTCCACGGGAGCGACATGCTCAATTTCAATAAGTTTTTTGAATGCTTCGTAGATGAAAATGAAAGCAATCAAGCAGGCGAAAGACTCCTCCGTAAACCGTGTGATGTATCGAACAAGTGAGCTTAGGTCAAAGGCCACGATAATAAGAAGTATCAGTGTAGTCCAAAGCCCTACCCAAATCCGAAGGGACAGGAAATCCCAGCCATGTTCTCTGTAACAAACAATTATTTATTCAACGCTTCAATGTGCATGTATTGGTATTACTGAACATGTACTTTACTTGCTGGTTTTTTTTTTAATGCTACTTGTACATTTATGATTATGTTTGAGTAACATGAAATACCTACTCGCATAAATTATACAAAATTGATTCCAGGACAAGCATAGGCCCCGTGCTTCCAAGAATATTCATTGGTTGACCGGAGAATAACGCAAAAATGACCCCCGTCACCGCTGCTGCTAAAATACACTCCATGGTGCCCTGAGAAATAAAGAGGCAGTTATAATTAAAAGTAATATTTTATTCTCTGGTTATCTATTGCTTTATGTCGGCAAATAATTTATATATCTTGAGTGCTTGTCAGAGGCCTGAGTAAAAGTTGCTATTTTTTTTTTTTTTAAATGTCCCAAACGCTGCTCGAACCGCAGACCCACCTAACCAAGGTTCAGTGGCACACATACCACTGGATGTACTAACCATATATTGTTTGGTAGCGACTCCCAAAAGACCTCCAAAGGTGACATTGGGCGTTAAAGTGGCCAAAAATAAGTAGACGAACGAAGCGAAGCATTGAACGTGGATTGCGTCAGTGAAATCGCTTCTGTACCACTTCCATTTCCTCTTCACGTCTTGTATCAGCCCACCGAACAACCTACAACGACATCAGCGGTAGATTTCTGGTGGAAATCAACTAGCCACTGTGTGCACGAACTGCTCATTAATCTAGCAGCCGACATCGTTTGACATGTTCGACACTTGGAGGGCATGCTGTATGATCGTGATCTTTTTTTTTTATCCAAACAAGTCAAATAAGGACAACATGGACGACACAATTTACACGGTTTTCTAGTTAAACTTTGTTTTCCTTTTTTAAAATTTTTATTGGAATTAGTAATAGTTTTTATTGAGAATTCGAAATATCTTGTTAAGTTATTTGAAACTAGATCTATTGCCATTTTTAGATAAAAAACATGCAAATTACATAGATCATATTTTTACCTTTGTTTTGTTTTCCCAATAAAAATATTGAATTCTTGTATAGGCTTCAATTCCAAGAAAATATTAAGAGATCGGTTTTTAATAGGTTCCACGAAATTCTTATTTCTTGCATAACAAGTAATAAATAAATTTTGGAGTAGCAAAAAGGTAATCAACATGCTTTTTTGTTTTCTGTATATTTTTTCCCCCCAAAATTTGCAATATTACTTTGAAAATAAAAAAAAACATACAATTGTACCTCCTAGAATTAAAGATAACAATACTTTTGTAGGAATTCTTTTAACGTAGGGAGTTATTGCTTGAGAGGCAAATTAGAGCACTTTGTATCTAATCTTTATCAGTTTTATAGTGTTGGGGATGGCATTATTCATGATGGGGGTTTTTTTGTCCGATTTTAACACAAGAATTCAATGAGGACAAAATATGCAGAACATTGGAAGAGAGTACAATGCAATATATTACTCTGACGTCAGATAGCTATACTGCTGACCTGCCCGTCCGTTCCAGACTGGGGTCGTGACCATCTTCCTCCTCATCCGGGACTTTGTTCACCTTCTTAGTCGGCTTTGCGTTTGGTCTTGAGTCCTAGGAAAAATACATAACGGAGTGCTTAATTTTTAGCAAAGAACAATCTTTAAATTCCAGAAATTTGATAAATACTTCATAAAACTGTATCAATTTATCGTATGTTTTTGTAACATGGTTATAATTTTTTGTTTACAGTACTCAATATTGATTTTGTATTGTTCTGTTACTTTTGCTGGCATCACTGTGGGAGGTTCAATTCTGTTGTTTTTATCCCAGCATCCTGGAGGTAATACAGTCACGTGACTGGTAAAGTCTAGAAGAGCTGACAATATTTCTACTTTATTTGAAGATCGGTATGCTGCTTCTCGAAAAATCTAAGAATCAAAAATGTTATTCAGTACATTTCATTTATTCATGCATTAAAGTAATGCGTATGATCTACTCAAAAATTTGACTTTTGATCCAAGAATGAATTGTCTTGCCTCATCTGTCATTAGAGTTCCAAGGCATCGTCCTATTTCCACACCGACACCAATGTCGTCAAGTGGAACCAAGAGAATAAAAAGGAAGCGAGTAGGAAGGGAGACCTCTGTGATTTTGCCTACATCTTTAGCTTCATTCAGCCGCACGAACGCACACAGTCTTCTGTTTTTGAGCTCCTCCACTTCTCCAACCATTATATTCAAAACTTCAGCCCCAACGGGAATCTTTCTTTTGAATTTGTCATTCAACTAAATAAAAGAAATATCTCACACATATTTTCATAACATTGGACCAAACTCTACAAAGACAGAGATGTGCATTTGGATACCATGGCAACTTGTACAGAATGAGATATACCTCAGACCCAAAAGATAGGAATTCATTGGACCCATCTTCATTAGAATGTGACGATTCGTACCCTTCTGCAAACAGAAACCAAAAATGTCTGGAATGTAGATTTACATTGTTGTTTGATAATGAGGCATTAATCATCAGGGCAGTGATAGACAATTAAGGGATCGGTCAAGAATTGCTTTAGAAGTTACCGTTTGCGTAGCCGTGCAGATTTGGAGCCGACACGCTCTCCGATATCTCTCTGACGGGACTGAGTTTGTGCTTGGATTCGTTCAGTTTGGCCTTGCTGGTGTGACGCTTCACGTACTTGCTGCTGACGTGCTGGTGTTTGTGCTTCTTCAGCAGTAGGGCTCTTACGTGGTTCCACAGTAGATTGCTGACCGTTCCCTCGTTCCTCCACTCCTCCAATACTTTGTCTGAGACAATGGAAGTGAAAAGTATTCAGTCTAATGAGGAAAGGCATTGATGATACATGTTTAGCACAACAAACAGAAAAGAAGAGTCTATGGTTACAACACACTTGGCTTGCTGGTGTTCTGCTGCAAGTTGATACTGTTTGGGAGTCAATTGCAATGTTAAGTATTTCATGTGTTGGAATGTCCATTATTCTCTAACAAAAATATATATATATTCACCTGTACTTACCTACAACTTCGTACATAGACTGAGCCTCCACGTCCAGGATACAGGGATTAGAGGCCATCAGGGTATGTAACTCCGTCAGTGACTGCATGTAGAGGGAGGAGACGTGGGGCTTGGACCAGCGCTTACCCTTCTCCTCCAGCACCTCCTCAAATTTCACCCACCTGCAAGAGTTTTAAAATCTTATTTTATTTTCAAAGAAAACCTTTTTATTAAATTCTTTGTAAAAATATATTTTTAATCCATCACATCTAGTTTTCAAAAAATTGAATCAAATCTAATAAAGAATAGAAAAGTTAAAATCTCTATTGATTAGCGTATGGGTTTTTGCTGGAAATTAATGCATTCATTTTTTCTTCAGGAGCTGCACGTATATTGATAAGGAATTAACTTTTTTAATTTGAATATTATGAATTCTTTGCATTCATTGTTCTTATTTGCACTCTTCATTTTTTTTTTCTAATATAAAAAAAAAATCCCCAAGAATTTCTAAAACAAAAAACTGTGCAAAACGGTTGATAGATAAATAATTTGGGAAAAGGTGAAAATCTTGAAAATTTGTCATGAAAATGTATTGACTCAAGGTGACTGGATGAGTGATGGTGATTCGTTACACATGGCTGCTGGAAATTGGCGACCTTGACATTTGAGGAGCACAGAGTGTACACCACTATGTACAACGGTCCTAGTCAGGGACAGATGTAGGACGGACGAGAAAGTCCAGAGTGGGGGCGACCTAGCTCAATGGCCGATACACATAACAATCTCTCTCTCTCTCTCTCTCTCTCTCTCTCTCTCTCTCTCTCTCTCGTTGTCTCCATAATCTTATAATCTCACTCTTTTCCTTTCGTTATCTTTTTCAACTGGTATCTACATTTGTATTTCACTTCATGCAACCGTCCTTCTATATTATCTTCCTTGGTATAAATTCATCATATCTCCATATCTCAAGCAAAAAAATTCTCTTTAATTTCATGCATGCAACCTTACATCTTCTCAAGGACATTTGTGATCCATGTCCATTCTATCCAATCCATCTTAAATGCCCGGGTCATCTAATAACAAATGCAATTTGTTCGTAATCTATCAAATGCTCTAAAATTGGCCACCGTGAGACACCGGCAGTTTATTTTCAAGAATTTTGCGTCCTCTAGGAGCTGAACTTCAATGTGTTTTACCTGCTATCTCTGTCACTCTAATAGAAAGGTGATACTTGTCTCTCTGTTTCTTAGAAAAAGTAGTAATGAATGAAACCAATGACTGTTATGTACATGCATTTATAAAATATATGAAAAATGTTGAATATCATTGTTACAGTAAAGTTTTGTATTTCAAAGAATTCAAAACCATATAGATTGTTGTACATGTAAATAGTTTTTGAATTCTTTTGAGTTTTACAAATATTTTAATGTGACATTATACTTGCTACAAGCAGATTCTTTCTTTCTTTTTTTTTTGATTTGACGATCTGAGATTTTTTTTCTTATTTTATTTAAAGCTGCATGGTCTGATTTTGGGCACACAAAAATATTGTTCTGGTCATGCATATTACTAGAACTGTATGCTTAGTTATATAAAACGTAAGTAATGTGTTGAGCAAGAAAAAATTTCAATGAAAATTTTGATTATAACAATTCAATAGCCAAAACTAAACTTATATTAAATTGAATGAAATCCTGAAAGAAACTCATGAAATAATAATTTTATAAGCTAGGAAACAAAACTGATTAGGTTACTACAGTAAATAATGTTCTCTACCTGTAGAAATTCAGTTTGCCATGTACATGTATTGTCCCTAAATAAAACAATAAGATCGACTTAAAAATTTTTTTTTTAAGTTTTTTAATATCTAAAAATATTATACAATCATGTATAACTTTTCCCATAACTTTAATTACATTGGCAACAAGTCTATTTTTCTCTCAAACCATATTTCATTACATGTACATGTATATTGGATTATACGGCTTTAACAAAAAGGTCAACAAATTGTTTTATGCCAGTAAAAACGCATTTCACAGATATATCAAAGTGGGGTTTCAAAACTTTTTCGTCTATCGGAATATTCATACGATGAGCACGTAAGCACTATTGCAATCAACTAAAAACACATTGCTAAGTATAACGAAACAATCGTATAGTGGTATTTCAATATATACAGGGATGCACGTGTGAAATCACTCAGATGGTCACAATAGTAGCGTGCACTGTGAAGTGTCAGCTGAGGTCATAGGAGAATGAGTAACTGAGGTGTGCGCAGGGTTTGTAATCATAGATGTGTTTGTAGTAAGTGATAATGACGCATATATGATAATTAACGTAATTCTAATTGTGCGAAACTGAGAGGGAAAAACAGAAGGGGCTCCGATAGATTTATCAAATGGGTGTGATGGGGGGAACTCCAGCAACAACAAAACTATATGAACCATTATAAATTTCTTCGTTTTTTTATTTTAAATCACTTATATTTCTTACATTTTATATACGATGTTTATAAGTCATAAGATTTAACATCGTAATTCTTTAATGAAACTTTTAGATTAGTACATATATGTAATTAAAATTCTAAAATCAATTAACTGCCAAGTTTCATAAAATACTGGGCTGTAAAAATAAAAGAATAATAGCCTATGAAACATTGGTTTCTTACTAATTTTAGTCACTCTATATGGGCATCTTTCTGTGCACCAAACCTTTTAAAAATCATTAAGTATTCCCAAAGGCTGTTGAACTGTGGGACCACAAGTCAATGACTAAAGAAACGTACGATGGATTACTCTGCATTGCAGACGACAGATTTCTAATTGTCTTGCAATTAATTTTATGGTGCAAGATCCACAGTAAAGAGTTGTGTTGTATAACAGAAGACATTTCGATTTTACAGGACAAACAGAAAAAGCTAACGACGACATATTTTTTCATATTTGCTATTTTCATTTGATTTGATTGTTCACAATTGTGTATGGTGAACAAACAGGTATTAACGCTAATTAATTGGAACTTGATTTTAAAAAAAAATTAAAATTTCATTGTTTAAGTTAAATCATAACGCCCAAATCTGGTGATCATATAGCAGAAGAAATCATGAAAAGATAAGTAAACACGTCTTTAAAATTCCGGGTAATTATGTAATGGACCTACCGATGAAGCTCTTTCCAGACAAAGTCGTCATTGTACTGTCTGAGGATGTCCATCTGACAGAATATGTCCCGGGGCTCGTGGCTGTCCATCACCACCACCTCGTATCCCCCCGAGTGGGTACCCTCACTCCCAAACTGTGAGGAGTCGCTGTCGTGTTCCTCCATTGCGACTTATGAAAAATGTATTTGCTGTTGACTTCTCTGAAATGCATATATACAATTTCTTTCTTTCTTTTTACATCTACCAAATTAATTTATATCTAACTTTCGAAGAATATCATATATCCAATGCGTTTTATTGAATTCACAAATATATATTTAATTTTCAAGGAGAAGAAATAAGGATTATATAATAGAAAAATGTCAGTCATACGTCCAGTTTTCAGCAAAATGTTGATCGTATTAAGTTCATTATTTTGAATTACAAAATTCTTTGTTATAAAAGAAAATGAGTGCAACTTCTTCATCTCTCCGCAGAAAATTTCCCAAACAAAAAAAGGTAAATTCAATTACCTTGAAAATTCAAAGATATTCGTATAGATGTATAAAAAAATCACATCAAGCTATGCCGTAATTTCACGCCTCCAAATTAATCAATTCATGAATGAAAAGACCGCAATCCACGAGGGGACAAATGAAATCTAGACGTCCACTTTCCCTCACTGATAGGTAAATGATTACCTCACGTTTTGTCTTTTTGGTTTATATACCTGGGAAGGTAAAAAAAAATCCGAAAGGTCTGCGTTTACTTCAAAATCGAGGATCTTTGAACATGTTTTGTTGACCCATCAATCAAAGCGCAGCCAATTGCTGGCGACCTTAGAAAGGGTTCAGAGTTGTTGCAACAAGAGATCTTAGTCGGCATTCGTGTGTTTGTTTGTGATTATTGTTTTTCCGTGTTGACACCTTTTGTCATGATACTTTTCATCTCGTATTTTTGAAATCGTTTTCAATCGGAAATGGTTAGTAATATTGCATTAATTTAACATCGCATAAAGGGTGTTTTAGAACATTAATCATTTTCCATTATTCTGGACAAAATAAAAAGTGTGCCACTATTTCATGGATATTAAATTTGACAGCAATTTCAAAATTCCAAAGGCTTTTCATATTTCGTGGTCACATAGAATGTTGTCTTGTTATTTAGATCCGTTATATCAGTCCGTTATATGGGAATATGTATATTTAAAAACTAGGAATCAACAATTTATAAATATTTGCAAAAGATAAAGGGGTTAATTTGACAATGCATCAGATATAGATCAATCTCGTTTAGAGGAAGTATTTTTTTTTTTACAGTGTGTACAGCATAAAAATATTTTTCAGTTCAACTTTATACTTGTCATTTTCCCTGTTACATCATCATCATTATGATTATCATCATCATCGTCCTCGCTGACCGTCGTTACTTTCAGTGTCACCATGTACGCTGACCCAGGGACAATGGGATACCCCCGTGACGTCAACCCACCTGTCCTTTGGACGCGATGAATGCGATGTTATAGTTAATTATGATACACACTCCCTTCATGCATGTAACACAGTAACCCCACGGCTTTATCACCCCGCAAAAGAAGATAAATATAACATACAAAAAAGTTCGACGTCATAAGAAATAAATGTATTCATACGGGGCTGTATATGAATCCCCCCCTCTCTCTCTCTCTCTCTCTCTCTATCTCTCATAATGAATTCTTTAGGCTTTATAAAAAAAATCAGGCGACACGTACATCAAACTTCTGTGTAATTTTAATGTCAAATTGACTTCTCCCAGATGGTTTTATTCCAACACAAATAATATAGATTGTAGCATACTCTCTATGATAACCGCAGACATACGGCGGACAACGCAGAAACACTCAAACGTTGATAAGAGGACGGCCAACAACAGGCGAAATCAAAATTATTTTCCAATTTAAGAAGTACCGATGTCACTTTATAGTTCTTCTTCGTAGAAAATGTTCTCCAAACATCTTTGGAATGTCGGAGAAAGACAGTGTCTAAATGTAGTCGTGATCTTGTTTTGATTGTTTGAGGTATAAAACGCACACTAATAAATGGTTACGGTACATGGCGACATGAATATTAGACCCCACAGTTCGTCTGTGATGAAAACCGAATATAGAGGGAACGTTTATTAGAATTAGAAGTTGCTGTTTATTTGCATGTTAGTGAGATGTCATTGAAATCAAGAATTTTCAGTTTGATTGATTTGTATATACATTTCGTTTCTTTGAGCAAATCGGCTGGACTGTAAATATAAATCATTTTGCTCGACACAGTAAGAAAACAGAATGAGGAAGAAAATGAAATTATCTGAACTGGGATAGAAATGGAAACGAAATGTCATCTTCGTAATGGTGATCAAATTCAGACAAATTTAAATTCGATTGTAATATAAAAACATTAGGCCTAGCATATATATTATTTTAAAATTTAAATTAAAGTTTTATTCAGAAACAATTGACGACCTTGGCTTTTATGGAAATTTACATAATTTTCATTCAAGTTGCTACGATGGTGATTATTTTTGCACACATATATATACAAAATGTATACTCAAGTTTACATTCGTGTACAAAATTTTAAATATTAGTTTCGTAAAATTAAAAAAAGTATTTTTGTCAAGTTGATATCTTTTCAACTCTTTTCCCTATATAAGGCACAAAAATATTTGAAAAAAAATGATAAGACTTCGATCTCGAGTTGTGTTTCAATGTCAGGGTCACGAAGGCAGTATGACGTGTCCATCATTTAACGCTACATGAACTGGCATGAACTTGAAACACGTGTCAGAGAGAGGTGTTATGCACGTCAGTTCTAACCTTGAATAAAATGTACTTATAAATGTATATTTGTATTTCATACATTTCAAGCCTCTTTAGAGTAAAGAAACATGTTGTCCAGACCTGGGTATTATGCTCTGGTATCTAGAATTGATATGCTGGAACTTAGATCCTTTTCATGTTTTTTTTATAAGTATTTCAGCAACTAAGATACTTATTATTTTAAGTCACTGTCACTTTTTACAGCTGACTGTCAACTGCTCACTGTCACTGTTTACAGCTGACTGTCAACTCCTATGGTTTACAGCCGACTACAAACTGCTTATTGTTTACAGCTGACTGTCAACTGCTCAGTTTACAGCTGACTGTCAACTGCTCGCAGTTTACAGCTTACATTGTCAACTGCTCACTGTCACTGTTTACAGCTGACTGTCAACTCATATGGTTTACAGCCGACTACAAACTGCTTATCGTTTACAGCTGACTGTCAACTGCTCACTGTTTACAGCTTATACTGTCAACTGCTTACTGCGACTGTTTACAGCTGACTGCTAACTGCTTACACCACCATTCTTAAACTGATGGATTTTAGTCGAAGAAAATATGTTGCAAAGGAAATTAAAACACAAT
This sequence comes from Magallana hongkongensis, assembly GCA_016163765.1. Lineage (NCBI taxonomy): Eukaryota > Metazoa > Mollusca > Bivalvia > Ostreida > Ostreidae > Magallana > Magallana hongkongensis. The sequence goes on along the minus strand of WFKH01011581.1, from coordinate 32,237,285 downwards.
TTTACATGTTCGCAATTTTCAAAGAAGGGTTTTGCTCGCGTGCGCAAACTCCGCATGCGGTTTCAGCACCCTGTTATATTGTTAACCGTTTCTTGTTTTTATCGTACACATCAAGGTGAAAATTCATTCATTAATGGAAAAGTATTTTTCACGAGCAATTACTGAAATGTTTCGAAACAATATTTTTTCACAATTTTATTCCCAAGACAACTAACTCGTAACAGAAATGTTAGAAATTCGCTGCTTCTATGAAAGACTAACGGGACGTACTGCACTTATTTAATTGAAGGTCAAGTAAACATCAAAAGTATGCATTGCAAATCAAATTGTAATCAATATCATCATATATATACAGGTAAAATCCATTATTGTTTATTTTAACGCTTACATTTAAACTAAAACAAAATTAGGTGAAAACAATTTTCGTTTAGTGGATATTCTTCGGATTGATGTACAATGTAATCTATCCACTTATCAGTCAAAATGAAAAGCTTTTTTATTTTTTTTTTTACCTTTTGAAAGTGAATACCTGTGAATAGATTAGTATGCACTTTCTACAAAACGAAGCGGATCTAGGAAGACAGCATTTAAAGAAACTAATTATCTAGTATCATCAATCTTTTTACAAACAGCCTCTCCGCCATCGGGGGTCAAACATAGGTTAGTGTCTATACCTTTAGAGGTTTTTGATCTGCAGGTATTTCACTATAGGATTTTTTATTATTCAAAGAATTGCTTTGTTTTGTTTTTTCCTAAAAACATAATATCAGTCTAATCTTATTTTTCTTGAGATTATTCAAGAACGATGTCATCAACTTTTTTGTACAACCTTTTCTTTTAAAAGAATAACTTTAAATTTTTTCCATTATTGAGTACTAGAACCAATGTGTTACTCGACGATTCCAAATTCATATCGAGTAACCTTTTCAAAAAATAAAATGATTTTATTTAAAATTTTATCGTTCCATTCAGCAGATTTTAGATTTTCTTTCATTTTTGTAAGAGTGATAAAACTCGGTCGTTTTGACTACCGAAGTCGTAACACTGCCATGTCTCATGCAAATCAATCATCTGACAACGTGCACGCAAACTCGAAAATGATGATTTTGTTGGGGTTTTTTAAAACGTTTTTTAAAATTAGGAATATTTTCAATAACTATAATTACAAGAAAAACATTTGAAAATCATATATTAAATATTATGGATTTTTTACGCCATCAAGTATTTAACATTCCATGACCATCAAAAGATCCACATAGTCGCTTTTGGGATTGAAGAGACTTGTGAAGGACTTTGCTTAAGTATTCTTTTTCAATTTTCTGTGTGACTGGAGCCCACATACCTTACCACTGAAAAACATCTAACTTAACAAAAATAAAACAACAACAACAAACAAACAAACAAACAAAAATTGTTAAAAATGAAACTTCGTGACTGTGATTTCAAGAATAATCCGTCTTTAAAAAAAAAAAATACGTTTATAAGGTCAGAAAGTTTAAGCATTTTTTTATGAGAAAAACGTTCATCTTCGATATAATCATTTTTTAAATATAAAATACGACCAGTACACTCGACAACATTTTCGAAAAAAAAAAATAGAAAGGAATCTAAGATTGAAACTCGAATTAAAATAAGGACCCAAATCAGGTATAAATCACTGTGGTTTGGCCTTAACCTTAAAAATTGAAACGCACATAAAATTTCCATTTAACACGATTTCCTAACAAGTACTTTGGTTTCAGTATGACTTAGATTGAACTGATCTGCGGACAAGGATTTTTCAAAAAGATCTGCTATGACCTTGACAACTGACCTAAAAACTTGGTTCAATGTCACCCTTTGCCTTTAATCACAAGCCCTCTGTTTGGGGGAAATGAAGAGGGTAGGACCAACGAGAGAAAAAATTAGAAGATATTTTAATTAACCTTGACTTTTGATCTAGAAAAATGACGCAAAGTCAATTCACAAACTATACCCATTCTATGAGAGACGTCTCGGATAAGGGGAGAGAAAATATATTCCAGGCAAGAGATATCGGGTGGAGTGACGGACGGAGGGACTGATCACTAAAAGGTTCCAGCTGGAAAGGCACTAGTAACGAAAGGATAGATGACCCTATATAAACAACTAAAAAATTAACAATGGCATGCCCAAAAAACAATTCAAACCAAAACACCCCATTAATATATAAAAACCTTGATGAAACTTAATTTATATATCAAGCATGGGTAAATGTAACTATATCACCAAACACTTACATACTGAGAAGACCAAATTTCAAAATTCAAGATGGAGCAAAAATAATGATAGTTTGAACATATTTTATTGATTTTCAAATTAAAAGGATTGGAAAAATGTTCTAGCAACTTACTAGTTCCTCTCCTCATATAATAGTAGTCATGCAGGCAAATTGTAAATGTAACTAATAATAAAGTGGTAGAAATATTTGTTACCAATGCATACAGTGGTATAACTAAGTGTAGTTAATACATACAGTGGTATATGCAGTGCAGGGGTACAAATAACTGTAAGTTGTACACATTTTACAGAATTATCATGCAACTGACATACGTATTATTTGAACCTGCAGGCTTCATCTATGCATTTGTGAACAAAAGCAAAAATTTTACAGTTAAGGTCCTAAGACAAATTTTCATTACCCCAAGTAGCAAGTGGGTATCTTTTATGTTTAAGTAAGCATTTTCCTTCTATAAAATTGTTTCTAACACATAATCGTCACTGCACTAAGTGGGTCGCCGTTTTGACGTATATTGATGTATACCTCTGAATAATTCCAGACAAACTTTGTTAACGCAATTAAAATTCCTGTACCAATGTCATTTTCACTCCCTAACAAAATTTCTAATGTTATCTGAACTTTTGAACAATACTACTTGTCGACAAGATTTTCGTGACCTGATCTTCAAACGAATACTAGTATTTACCGAAACCAATAGACCCCCCCCCCCCCAACCAAATGAATGTTAATACCACACACAACCCAGTAATAGAGAATTGTTTGGAATTTTATTAAAGCAATATTACCTGCAATTTTAATGCATGTATTGAAACATTTCTTCTGATAAAATTCAACGCTTTTTAAAAAGTCCTAATCATCATAAAATGTGTTGTTTGTAGTTCACATGTGGAATTCTTGTAGGAACACATTTCTGCAGTAAAAAAAAATTTAATACTTATAACCTTATAACTTTTAAACAGATCACAAATTCCAACAAAGGGCGGTAAGGCCCCTTCAGGTGTAGGTGTGAAGATTTCAGCCTATAGTAACTCTGCGTACTGAGTTCTACAACAGAGATCGCGTTTCCTGAAACGTAAAATTGTCTACGCGACACGGGTTCATTAAAGAATCAATCAAACCATCTAATTACTCCAATGAACCGCCATTAAGGAAATTGGAAACGTGGATTTTTTTTTTTTCATGACGAAATGTGTTTGGTTTTTCAACATTTAAATGGAAAAAAATTGGCGAACCTGCGTGAACCATAAATCAAACTTTGAAATATCAGCAAAACCTATTTTGTTGCATAGAAATTCCCCTATGCTGTTTATTTCTTTACACATTGACAAATTTCCAAGTAATTAATCATCTTTTGCGAATAAACAAATTTATTTATATACATGTAAAATCATTGAAAGGTTTCATCCCTAATAAAAGCCTGATATTTAGAAAGAGAAAAAAATAATAATAAAAAAATAAAAATTGATGATTTACAAATTTATTTTTTGATGTCTTTACAAATTTTGATTTTGCTGTCAATTTCCAGAGCCCCTTCTTCTAACTGTTTTTTCACTTCTTCTCCCTTTTCTGCTAGAATTTCCTCAATATTTCTGAAAACAACAGAAGTTCTTGAAAATGAGCTATTAATTCAAACTATCAAATTTATAAATATTTATCAATAGATTTAACCCCAAATTTGTATTTTCTGAATTAATATTTAATTCAATTTATAGCAATACATGTAGTTACTTGCCCATAAATCTCATAGCACCACACACTGCATTTAATTTAAATAGGTTGCAAATCATTAAGTAATATTAAAATTTGATAAAGTCAAATATCTGCACTCCAATTTACAAATTTCTTGTAATTTTTCTATTAAAAAAAATGTCACATTTTTTTCATCAAATTAAGCAGTTGGAAATATAGAGCATAAGGTTGCTCAAGCATCATTTTCATCTTAAAGGTTTTTAATTGTTCATGTTCTTTTACACATATGATCAAAATTACTCAATCTAAAATCTTTTTAACAACATCTGTACGACAATTCATTTTCATATAACTGAATTTGAAAATGATTTCATACACATGTTTTTGTTTGTTGTTTTTTTAAATTTCTACCTCTCCTTTTATAATTTTATAATTTGTTTTGGCTACATTAACACAATCACTTTCATTAAAATTACGTTAAATGGTGAACAAATTTAGTATATTATGTTAAAAAGCTGCGGCGCGTCTTTTAACCACAATGAACCGCAATGAACCATAATGATACCACAATGAACTTTATTAAGGTGATAAATATTATTTAAAAGGTATAAAATTTAATTAAAGAATACTTTAGTATACCTCGGACGGCATGCTATGTTACAAAATCAATGCTTTAATTTTCAATTATGTATATGTATGTTAAGGTACACATGTCATATTTCATTCATTTAGAATTCAATAATTTTATTACATGTAACGCTTAGATGGAGATATATTATATGTAAAGCATGAATAAAAAAACTATCTATATATATGGTGAATGATATATCATATAATAATGTAAATATTATTTAAAGCTTCATATAATTAGCTATAAGTCCTCGTATTGTTTGATTTTTAAAGAAATCAGTAACTTCCCATGACATTTGAAAATGTTTGATTAACTGGTTAAATAAGATAATTTTAAAAGAGAGTGTTGCAAAACAGCGGGAATACTCACTAACGTGAAAAGGACCTTTAAATATCCGTATCGCTTGAAGAGTCATATCTAAATATAGACACATTACGTAGACGACTATATTTACATAGCGGGTATATTCCGTATGTAGGCAAAATACAGTGATACACAAACATTTTACGCGTATTTCTATCGAACACGACAACCACCAAATACAGTTAGGAAGATCCATATATTCTGTATTTTGATGTTAACATATATCAATTGATTTTAACTGTCCAGCGTGTTTAAAGTATCATTCTTTGGAGTTACATGGATAAATCTGATTCTGGCTCTTCAAAACTGTCAGAGTTGTAATTATAATCATCGCACGTTTCTATAGTATCTAGATAAATGCCTAGTCCAGATAAAAAGGTTGAACAAATTTATCCGTACATATTTTTCATTAACCTATTGCTTCATTACCAATTCATACTTTTTTAATGATTCCTTTTTTTCTGAAGTATCAGCATATAATTTTGAAGTATCATCATATAATGTTAAAGTATCAGCATATAATGTTGAAGTATCATCATATAATGTTAAAGTATCAGCATATAATATTGAAGTATCAGCATGCATGCATTTTGGCAATCTCACACACACACACACACTCTCTCTCTCTCTCTCTCTCTCTCTCTCTCTCTCTCTCTCTCTCTCAAATGCATTCTTTGCCACCACCCAACCCAACCCCTTCCTCCCGAGAATACACATTGCACCATATATCGATAAATACGCAACTTTGGAGAGGGTTAATTGCTTTTTGGTGAACCTGTTGGGCGAGCACAGGAAGAACTTCAGATAGCTTGCCCCTTTGTCAACTATAGCTCCCATCCAATACAATTACCACCCCCCCCCCCACCCCCATCCCGAACAACATTGCCTCCTCTCAAGTCTCAAATACATGTATCAAGTACCAGAAAAAAATGTCAATTGGTCCAAATCGAAATGTAACAATTTCATAATTTTTAAATCAAACTTTCAGTTTAAAAATATATCTATTCGATTTACCTAATTATCAAGATTTAAGGTTACATTTTCAAAGATACGAATCTGTATTCAACGATTTCATGTATAAACAGGTTGATAAAATTATATTTACAGAGAGGTGCTAGACTAGTACAATTTTTTGGTGAAGAATTCCCTCATATCATAGAATGTAGTTTTTTTTTTCAAACTGAAGAAACATGCTTTTTTTCAAGACCTCTATCATTCATTAATTAAACGAGCTGATGTACCGGCAGCGAAGATTGTGATATACTTTTACAAAAATAATTATAAACGGGGTGATATTTTATTTGTCGACAGACAATCATAAAAACGTTATTCCATGTTAGATTGAAAATAACCAAAACTACATATATATAGAGAGAGAGAGTGTGTATGTGTGTGTGTGTGTGTGATTTCTCATGATATTTGAGATAGAATATATTTTTTATCCAAAGACCTTTAATTTCATTTTAATGGGCTTTCCATGATTAAAAAAAAATCATAGCTAGTATGTCAGTCCTACATTAAAAAAAAAATGACTTTAACCTGCTCAAACTCGTCAAATCAAACTCAATTTCAACTCTGGACTCAGGTTTGAAATTATTTTGTATATCACATGGTCTTGGGACATTTTGAAAAATTAATTATTTTTTTCAAGATTACAAGAAGAATCATCATGAAATCATTTTTGGTAGCAAAATAAAATTATAAAGAATACAGCTTATACATGTATTTATCCATTAGAATGGCAACTTTGAATATGCCAGCACTGTGAATGCAAATTATTACATTGTCAATTACCTGTAAACTGTATATATGACACTTTTAGATAATTATACCAATAAATTATGAATGTATTCACTATATTTATTGTTCATTGTGGTTCATTGTGGTATCATTGTGGTTCATTGCGGTTCATTGTGGTTCACTGCAGTTCATTGTGGTTCATTGTGGTTAAAAGACGTGCCTAAAAAGCTGTGTTATTTGATATTAAGCCTATATCATGACCCTAGTCCCTAAAGCATAACATAAAGTTTTAACATCTTTTATTCTAAAATGTCATATAAAATCATTTTACAAGGATGTAAATGAACTGCAGAAATAAAATTAAAAAAGGCAACAAAATATCACCTTGTCTAACACAAACATGCTTATTGCGTATTTTTGAAACAAAATTTTCCAAATAGATAATAGTTTCAAAAACTTTTCATATGAATGGAAAAAAAGAAGAATGATAATTATAGTAAAAGCCTAAATCCTAAATAAAGCGTTTATCTTTGGTGTTATTATTTATACCAGATTGAATGTTTATTGTTGTATTAAACAAATGCACCCTTAAAGAACTAGGTACGGTTTCAGTCATATTTGGCCCTCTTTTAGAGTGATTTTTAAAAATATCACAAACAGTTGAAATGTAACATTTATTTACACAAGAATACCCATAAATTAAGAATCTATAAATAGTTACCTGATTGTACTTTCACAAGGTTAATTGTGATGTCATAAACAGTGCATTTTCCCATAATTTTAATAAAACTGAGCAGAAGACACCAGTTCCTTAGTGGTTTTTTGAATAGTAAAATATGTCCGCAGCTGTCGCCCACGATGAAACTCACATTATAACTTTATCGTGTGATATTACATAAAATATATTAATTTCGTTGTGGGCGACGGCTTAAGGGGACACATTTTTCTCTTCAAAAAATTATGAGAAAATGTGCCATTTTTCATCATTTTTGACCAAATCTTATAAATATGTCAAAATGTTGAAGTCATAATTATTTTTTGAATCAAAATAAAAGTGCATAGCTTGGTTCTTTATATACCCACATGTTCAAGATGGTATATGTGTATTTTATGAGATTTAAACAACTTTTTAATTTTAGTTCAAATAATGAAAGAAACTGTACCTTCTTCTTTATGAATTAAACTTTTGTTAAATTGTTAATAATTTCAATTATTTAAATCATTTATATTTCATAATACCTAACTGCAATTATGTCAATAGATATTATATTATTTTGTTTTTAATTGTTAATATGAGTTATTGTAGGAGCATAAATCACTGCTACTGTTTTTCCAAACTAAGACATGTGTTCCTGGAGTAAGATAAATGTACTTTGTCAGTCTTTTTTAATACATGTACTACCATATTTGGGCTTTCATTAATCATAGCAAGATTCGTCAAGACTGAAAAATTTTGATTGATGCCTCCTCTTTATTTATGAATTGAAAAATCAACTTAATTCTCAGTGGGATTCAAACTTTTAAAAGTAGGAAATGAATCTTTTATTAGGGAGTTAAAAGGATGTCCAAAGTGAAATGTTAACTCTGGCAGATGATTCAATTCAACCTATTTGTATTATAATAAGCGGACGAAGTTAAGAGAAGTTTTACCAAATCACTTTGTGTGGCACTGGTCTAAGATTCGGTAGAGTCTTCAGTCTCGACGAATCTCAGAGATTAGGCTTTCAATTTAGAGGTGCATGTGCTTAGATCTCAATTCATGATGACTAGGCGTTGTTATTTTATCATCATGAAAAGAAATGCATGTGAATAAACTTCATCGAAAGTTGCCAAAAAGTCTTACTTTCCTTTGACGTGTTGGAACCACCCTAGATTATCAGCGATGAGATGATTGTTCTCACAGCCGTCACACTTAATGATTACAATTCCTTTGGTGTATGCGATTCTTGAAAATGTTTTCGAATTCCTTCTATCACAGACTTTACACGTAAATTGAATTGCCATTATTTGCTTTAGCTTTCCTAGCGGTGTCGTTGAGTTTGAATCTGAGTCTGAGTTATCTGTTGACATCCATCGATTTGGCACTGTTTTTGAGCATGTCCTCGGTATTCGTAATCTCTGATCATTTCGTTGTGTATCTGACCAGCTGACACTTTTAACTGTTTGGCAGAGCTGTTGAGAAAAATTTCTTCTTTGAAAGACTGCTCTTGAAAACGATGAAAGCAATCTTTTGCTCATATTTCTGTAATGAACGGTTTGGCACGTTGTATCTTGCGTAAGCTACTTTCAATTTCATTTTTTGAATGTCGATCCCGAGCAAATTCTCTCTCTCTCTCTCTCTCTCTCTCTCTCTCTCTCTCTCTCTCAATTGAAAATGCCACCTTTTGGTGCTTGATCAAAATATTGGTTCCATCATGGTTGCCTTCGATAACAAGTTAAACAAGAGAGCTAACTCTCTCAGTTATAGTATCCAATAGTTTACAAATATTATTTAATACATTGTAAGTTGATTTTTGTTTGAGGCATTGGTCAGTGTTTTATATTTTAAAACATTTGGATTTGATATGAAATATTTTGGTAAATACATAGCCCTTGAATTTGTTATACATACATCAGTACATTTGAATAAATAATGATTCATTCCCAAAATTCATTACAAGCACATAATTTACAAATTCTGTTCTCTCTAGGAATATTAAACCATCTAACTGTCCCACTAGGTAGTTTTGCATTACCAGTTTTAAGAATACAATTCTTATTACATAGTTTTGTTGACAAATTCAATAAATAGCACTGAAAGTCCAGTGTTTTTTAAAAAGCCTATGATTTAAATCTTTTAGAAAATTTTGTACCTCGCTATACCATGATTGCTTGAACTGGGCTAATAGAATATTGAATACTTTAGATTTTAAGAATATATTTATTGAGTTTTCATACCATCTATATGTCAACTCACATTTGTTTAAATTTTCTTAACGGCTTCACACCACGGATTCTTATAATTTTTCAACGTTGTCCGTCGTACGTCCGCCTTTAAACTTTTCCATGCGCGGAGGGGGATAGAGGGGGATCGGGAGGGGGTGGTCCAGGCCCCTCCCCCCATGGGAAATTCAAATTTCTTAAATTTATGTAGTAAAATAACCGAAAATATACCTTGGACCCCCCTCCTTCATCGGCAAACATAAATATCCCTCGGACCCCCACCCCCGGAAAAATTTCCTTGATCCGCGCATGTTTTCACATATTTTAATTCTTCTCTTAAACCCTAAAAGACATGTGACTTAACGATGTTAACTGAGTACTGTAGATTGTTAATTTCGCAAACCGTGTACCCCAAACCAATAATAGGGTCCTAGGAGAGACACAAAGTTTAACATAGGATACATAAGGGGAATTCTTTAAACACATTTTCTCAAGATTGCTTTTAAAATAAGCAATATAATCGAGCAATATAAAAAAGTACTGAATGATACATTATTGATTCAAAATTATTGAAACCATGAGCCCACGGACAAATATTAAGGACAAAAAGTGGGCAAATTTCAACACGAGGGAGGAAGGGGTCATTTTCTCAAGATCTCCAACACTACAATTTGTGATATTACTTTGCAAAACATCCCGATATATACATATGCATAATGTAGATTCATTTTTATTCAAAACCCCAGCTTTCACTGAGAAAAGTGTGTAACCAAAATGAGCGATGTGGTTGTTTTCCTTGTTGAAATAACACTTGGGTTCCAAGTGGAAGGGGTTTTTTTCCATGTCAAATGTAAATGCATGGGCATGGGAAGAATGCAATCGTATTTAAAATCATATTTATTAAATAAATGTTTAAGTGAAGCTAATTCAACATTTGCAAAAGAATCTAAAATTTGGTTGAATTTCATAATATTTAATTCTCATAGTCGTATTGAACGCGTTTTTTTTTTGTTTCGAACGCGTGCACGTCCGCTATCACAAAATTGAAAGAATTCCCATAAAAGTTTTGAAGGCCGATATAACAGTATAACAGTTTAATAACACAGAACTTGTTGAAAAAAAGCCGCATTAAAGATTAAAGAATATATATGAGCAAACTAAAATAAATATTACCAGTATAACCAATATTTTAAGCTGTCTGCTTAAAAAGACGATATACAATTATAGTCTGCATTTGCTTTATTTCTACTGATGCTTTGATGCTGATTAGCTGAACGTTGTGGATTTGAAATTGTATAAAATTGTTGATATGATCAAAATTTGTCTTTTACAATATAAACTGACAAACTCGAAGAATAGTTTTACAGACATTTATCATATAACAATGAAGAACATGGATAAATAGTTTATTAGGGTGTATTTTACATACACATTTTAAACGAGTACAAATATACAGACATGTGACACGTGTACAAATATATTGAGTATTTTTCGTTGAACTATTTGAAAACTAAAACTAAATAATAACTCATTACATTTTATCGACGCTTTCCTACATTCTTCCAGATCAAAATACAGGAGAATAAAAAATAAATTTTAAAATTAATTTCATTAATTCTGGATACGGCACCAAATTGGACAGCAACATTCCGGAAAGAACATTTTTTTAATGTCATTATCAGACCATTTCATAACATAAAATCATTTGTTGACACTGTTACTTCCAACCTGAAACATTTCAGATCATCAATTCGATATAATCAGTGTAATTCTAAGCATAAATGCGGGCGTCATTTTCACCTAATTTACGTAAGCTGATACACATGGACCCAACCCTTGTAATATTGAGAGACGGCTAGACGTTGAGTGACGTCATCAAAGGCCAAGCTTTCGGGGTCATAGCTTAAACTTGGCATAGTTTTCACGATGTTCCCATCCTTGGACAGAACACACAGCTTTCCGTCGGTGGTTGCCACAATGATGTTGTTCCCGACCACACAGATCCCCCGGGGCTTCCCGGGAAGTTTACTCTCCCAATAGAGTTTTTCCGTGAACGACACACACAGCAGCATATCTCTATGTACGTCAGACAGATAGATGACATTTCTGTGAGGGTCCAGCGACAGGTACATGTGAAATGCTTTGAACTGGGTCTCGTTCGGCCTTTGGATCTTTTCGACCACTTGGACCACTCTGCCGTCCTCGTTTAATATCGCGACACTTTTGCCCTCTCCGCCAATGTTAATTGTAACACCATAATGTTCTTTGGCGAAGGAAATGCCATATCCGTTCCCATTCAATACAAAACACTTACTTTCGTTAATTGTCTTTTCATTAACCTTGTAATTATAAACTCGCCTCTGACACGTGATTGCAATGTCATTATATCCAGCACCAACAGAAATACTACGACATCCTTCGGGAATTTTTTTGGATATCGTTTCTTGAAAATTTTCATTGAACACTTTCAGCTGATCGTTTCCAAAGTTTATGATCACCAGACGACCATCACTGGTCCACACCACGCCTTTCTTGTTAAAATCGCGCTCGTCCGATTTCAGTTTTTTTATTTCCGTCAGTTCGAACAATAAATTTTCTTCTGGAATAGCAGCATCACTGTTGCTTCTTGAGCGAGAGGAACAAAAACTACCAAACCGGTCTCTACCGTACGGAAACGAGAACGAAATCGGAGAGCCTCGGATATTATCCTCGCTTATCCTTCGGATAAATCCAGAGTTACCTGTAGGGGGCCTTTCATGGGACAAACTTCTGGGATAGGGTGGTTTTTCGCTTAGGGGTCTGTCGGGTTTTCCTTTTGGAGATCGTATTGGTGGTGACATGGAACTCTGGGATGGCGGACGTATTGGTGGCGAAACAGAAAACGAGGGTGACGATAGCTTTCTGTCGCCAACATGCTTGCTTGCTTGTTTTGGTTTGGAATTATTAATCGGTTTGGGCTCCGAACTGACTTTTTTACGAGATCTGCTTTCTTCGGAGAAAGAGGATTCTGTATTTGAATTTTTCGGCCGATTGGGGGCCTCCATGCTCATTTAGGCCTTATATACTTCCTGTTCAATAAAAACTGCAATAAAATTTAAGATTCTACAGCACATGTACTGGAAAACAAATTTATATATATATGCCAATTAATATCCTGGTGAATATACTTAAACAAAAACGGTTTTACTTGAGGAAACCTTGAAGATCTTGTTTACATGTAATCTAAGCAAAGACATTGTATCATCGTTCGTGGGGGACCAATGTTCGTGGCTTTCGTGGGTAACCCTTGCCCACGAATTTACATCCCCGAGAACGTATATACAAGCATTTGTTTAATATTTATTAAAATTATCCTAAATTTGCTACCAACGAAATTACGTCTCCACGAACCAGGGAAATTTTGGCTTCCCACGAACATTGACCCCCACAAATAAAAATGATTCCACAGTAGCGTCTCAAATAGCGTCTCTGTCATTCTGGAATCTAGACTGAGCCACAGCTCTGATAACATCCTCTGTAGTTGACTTTTGTTGATCTGTATATAATGGTACTACGGTACATAGATATATTGACATACCGGTAAATAACTTGAAGCAAGCTGTTCACTTACATCAACGATCATAATGAATTTCCTGCACTATTGACTAAGAGACAACCCGCTCCTGTCTCTATTATTGAGCCAAAGCAAACTAACGTTTACACATTTCGGGTGGCCCTTTTGTCACAAGGTAGAAAGAACAACTGTTTATACAACGTCAACAGAACCAAAAGGTGAATGATTGATTACATGATATACGAATGTAAACAATACACATACCTGATTCTCAGTCCCGCACGCGCACCATTCATAGCTCAGTGAGAACCGACTTGCCATCGCGAGAAACCAATTTGCACCTGCATTTTACATCTCGTTGTTTGAAGATTGGACGAGGCATTCACTGTTTTGAGAATAGGGACTGCACGTTAATGCGCAGGATTCAATGTTGCTTTTGTGCTACCCGCTCGTGTAGTCTCACATAAGAACTTTAAAATTAAAGGTCTGGAGAAGTTCCAGTTCATTGTAAACTTTTTACCTTTGATTTGTTAAGCTCTTTGAAACGTAATTGAATCCGACTGCGAGCAATTTAATAAATATTGAAATATATATATATTATTTCACGCCTCCGTCTTGGGTATTGTGTGGGTAGTTGATTTTTTTAAAGAACGGGAACTGATAGGAATAAAAGAATTTTAAAAACACGTGTCAAATTACGAGGCATCTATAATGGTTTTTGTAGAACTGCAATTGAAAACGAAATCTGAATGGTAAACTTAGGGATTTAAAAAGCCAATTATATATACTTTAAAAATACGCATATTTATAACTCGAGAGTAATTTCATAACATTATTTGTCTCCAATAGTACTAGGTACACCAAACAGATGTTGTAGATATTATTCCACCAGCATGTTTGCATATCATTTACATAATTTGACCTTGAATTTGAGGAATGACCTTCAACTTTATCTTTGACTTTTAATCAAGGTCACAAAGCATGACGACAATCTTTTTTTTTTAATTCTAGTTATTATATTAAAGGAAATATGTGAAAAGAGGGGAAGGGGGGGGGGGGCAGAAATACGCTGCAGACCAAAGCACATACATATCTTTGATTTACAGGGAATCAAAAGATTTGTTTGTTTTTGTTTTTTTAATGTATAAATTCATTCGATCAAAGTATGTCCCTCTTGTGAATACGAGTGACGACAACATAATTCTTAATCCGTTAATCTGTATTATCTTGTACAGCACAAATAGCCGATTTGCTGCAGTCTGATCAAACACGATTGTTGTTTTGTGAATTTTAATTACTTAAGAGATTTTAAAGAAATTAAACTAAAAACTTGGTTAATCGCTGAACTCCGCCGAAAGTCGGTTAAAGCAGATAAGTATATATGCATGCCGATTGATTTTCCCCGTGCAATCGAAGTTAACTAATTGGATTCTGTTCTCAAGTGAAATTACACGACAACGCACATGTCGAGAAATTATGAAGCCAGAGGAGGTATACTGTGTACTGTGGGTACAATAAGAATTGTCTCTTACGTTCGCTTAAAATAAAGATCTTAAAAAGCCAATAAAAACGTTGCATGATTATCAGACTCTGGATCGTTATGAAAAACGGACCACCTTTAAAAAAAATTAATAAATAACAGTTAAAAAGTAATTTTTCAGCAGTTTCCTTTACAAATAAGCATGCAAGACTTTAGATTAAAATCACCAGAAAAACGAATCCGTTGTTGATTTTGTAAGGTTTTGTAAGCATGCCATAAAAATCTTACAGGACTGTACAAATATTTGAAGTTTGTTCTTTTTCAAAATAATAAAATCATTCAATGTACATGTGTCTGAATTTTTACTCTAAAATTCCTTAACTTACAGAGCCATAAGGCTATAAATTAAAGATATTTACGACACAAAGCCAGGGGTTTTCTTAACATGTATATATAAGTGTATCAAGTTTTCTTAAGCTGTTATGAAAGTGATACATGTAACATGAATAGATCCGACATTTAGTACCATATTTCTTCTTAGTTCGTGTTTTTAATTAATACTAATCAAACAAAATGCAAACACTGAGAAACATTTTTTATCTAGGCAAGATAAAATTTATTCCTATACATGATATGATTACACAGTAATAATAAAACTTATGCAATTAACTAAGCATATGTCCAAAAAAAATAACCCTGTCATCAATATGAAGGACAAACAAGTAATTCAAAATTTCTTTATCAGTAAATTAAAGTCATTTATGAAAAATCACAAAAAATGACAAAAAACTTTATTATATCCTCTAATAGTTTAAATATAAGATCATACAAACTTCTTCAAAATGAATGCAAATAAAATGTACATATTTTCTACAAAATTGAGATAAGGATTAATACACATATATGCTTGATAGAACTTCATTGGCTAGTTCAATACTAAAAATAATATTACTTGTAAATCACAAGTATGTGATTTATTCAGGGACAAGAAAATAGAATTTGATAGGCATAGATCCTTCATTCAGGAGGCAGAGTAAAATGGGATTTAGAACCACCTAGTGGTGCCCACCCCCCCCCCCCCCCAATCCCTTCCACAAAACACTGTGTACATCTATGTAATAGCACTTAGTTTCTGTTTAATATCATAAATGCAAGGTGTGCATAAAAATGCAATAAGCATTTACTCAATCAACATTGTCTATAATTGTAAATGAATGGAAAAGCAAGTCACAAAAAATGGACTACAGTAACCTTGGATTCCAGGGGTCATCACACTAATTAATTAGCATTTAAGTGGATTCCAGGGGTCAACACACTAATCAATTAGCATTTAGGTGTAAAACTTCAAAGTTGATTTAATAAATGTGATTTACTTTCAGAATGGCATACATGTATTGCTAAACTTAAACTCATTGCTTTATAAATAATTGTATTTGTATACTAAAATATACCAAATAAAGTTAAATGCACAATAGCTTACATGTATTTTTTTTTATATATACACGTACAATTGTACATGTTAATATAATCATATGTAGAATATCACATATAAAATAAACAATTCTACAGTGAACACATGTTTTATAAAACAAATCTTTTTTTCAATGATCTGTAACATATAAAAGAATTTTTAAAAAATAAATTGTATATGCTTATTGAGATAAATCAATGAAAGAAAAGAAATGTTAATATCAATTCTGTAAGAAAATAAAGATACTTTTAGCCCAAACCACTGATAAATATATCTAGTACATGTATACATATATTTATTGTCATGATAATTTTGGTCCCTGGAATAGTTGACTATTGCGTTTAGCCCAGCTGGTTATGTTTTGTTTTTCTGGATTCTGTTATGCAATTCCATTTGAAAGAGATTTAATGTCCTGAAACGAACAGAAAATTCTTTAAATTACGTGGGGTAATTTTTCAAGACAGTCATTTTTTTTTTTTATTATACTTGTCCTTATAATCTTTCAGAGTTACACATAGCTGCAGATCTGTAGCTCTATGGGAAAATCTGGGTAGGCAGGTTTGTCCACACAATTTTACTGCAGAAAAACACATCTGCAGCAGGAGGTACACAATATTCATACACATGCATACATCAGATGTATGCCTTAACATGTATATGTAAATATTTTGCATCTACTTCCCCTCATGAAGCTGATTTTATCGATACGTATTATGGACATAGAAATCATTGAGTGTAATTTACACCTGATTTGTCACAGTTGCACAGACATTGTAATATGGTCCAAGAAATGAAAATTGAAATCTCCCGAAATTTGGATAAGAAATTAAATGTGAATACCTGGTACTGCTTGAGAAGAGTACTGTAAATTATTAATTTATGTAGGTACTGTAATTGTTAAGTGTAACTTCAAAGAGAAATCTGGATGCAATGCGTAAATGTAAACTGCATTTACAGAAATGGAATAAATTTGTAGTTGAGCATAAATTTCCACGTTGATTTACTGTCCATGTACTTACATCAATCACTATGCTTTTCAGTTGAGAGTACGCCACATCTACATCATCATTAACAATGATATGGTCATAGGAACCTGGCTGCTCAGCTGTTAAAACAAATAAGAGTTATCATAGATTTTATTAATAATCTCATTAATCTGTTGTTCATACGGTGGTTACTTTGACAGGTAGTTCCCCACTGATTGTTGATTGTCACATTTAAAATATACTGAAACCTACCATGCTAATTGAAGTTCATGAAGCAATTTTTCAGGAAAAATTAAAACACTGAAAAAATCCTACCATATTCCAGTGCTTCTTGTGCAGTGTCTAAACGTTTTTGTAAAGATTCTTTGGTTTCTGTACCTCTACCCTCTAATCGTTTTCTCTGAAAAACAAAGAAAACAAATGTCTTCGTGTACAATCAACAATGTATTCTAAAATAAAAACTATAATGTAAATTTACTGTATATAGGGTTATTTTCGCCCCGTGTTATTTTCGCCCTTCTTCACTTGCAAATGGTTTCGCCCTGTCTTGAATTCGCCCAGACGTAGTTGTGTTTAAAGAGATAATTTGAGACATTGAAGTTCGCACAGTCTTCAATTCCCCCGAAGACAACGAGGGCAAAAGGGGCAAAAATAAAACGGGGTGAATATTACCCTGTATACAGTATATGAATAGAAAAGGAATAGATGAAATTAGAAGACCTCATAAAACTATCTTTGCTTTCCCTAACTACAAAAGATGTCCAAGCTAAGCAACTTACCAGAGCCTCTAATGAAGGAGGCTTCACAAAAACATACTTAGCATTCAGATCAGTTTGCTTGATGTTTTTGACTCCATTAATTTCTACATCTAACACACAAAGTCTACCAGACTTCTGAATCATTTCTACAGCCATCTTACTGTAAACAAAAGAAGAAAAATTATGATGAAATCTTGTTTTTATAACCATATCTACTAACTAACCCACTGCATTTAATTGGTTCCTATAATAGTATATAACAATATCACTTAAATCTTCATTAACAATTTTCACCTTGTTCCATATCTGTTGCCGGAGAACTGTGCATGTTCTAAGAACAAACCATCCTTGATCATTTTTTCAAAATCTTCCATTGACACAAAAAAGTAATCTGCAACATTTGAAAAAAAAAGGGTTAAAACTATGAACAAAAAAGATTACATTAACTTTGAACAAATTACAAATGTTTTGAAATTATACTCCATTTTGGACCCTTTCAAATATGGTAGTGTGGCCTATAAGTCTAATATCAATTTAAAAGGCAAAAAAAGAGGAAGAAAGAAACCAAATGTATTCTCAGGCACTGCAGTATTAGGTCAAAGGCTGTTGCACTGATATTTTTTATATGAAAAATGAGTTATTCCCCTTTGGAAATCTAATAAAACTAAAATACATATCTGCTGTGTGCTTATGTAGAGATCTGTATTTTAATCAGATTGTACCATGGCCACATTTAATATTAATTTTTTTGGCCTAAGAAACTAAGGATAAATTTTTTTGGCCTAATTTATTCATTTGTCACAAACATATATCCCTGAGAATTAAATCAGACTTCAGAACCAGGGCATCTATTGGTCAGATTCAGACACAGAGTAGTGACTGTCATATTCTCACCTTTTCCATTTTGTTCTCCTTCTCTGGGCTTTCTTGTTGTATCTATACAACCAAATACAAAGAGAAAAAGAGAAAAAAAAAAATTTTTTTAGTTAAATTAAAATTGATCTAAGATGAACAAGACATTGAAATCTTCTAAATTATTTGGAAATCCTGCTTGATTAAAGGTATTGGTACACAATTGAGTTCAATGATAAGTCCTATAGCTTTTATATGCGGATTACCATACAAATCCATCTATTTCATTTGTCAGCATTTAATTAACCACCAAAAAAGTAAAAGTAAATTCAAATCATTCTGACCAATCATAATTTTCAAATGGTGTCTTTTGTTTCAAACCTTCAAAATAGATTTAAAGCAATAAATCTTGAAAACTTTATAGGGCCATCAATCTTACGTGAGACACTGAAGGCGAAACAGTTGGGGAACTCTTGAAACAGCCTGGTCAATAGGGTGCTCTTGCCACCTCCTGAGGGGCCACTGATCACAATCGGTTGGGGCGCCATTGATGAGAGGTGTCTCCAAAATCCTGAAAGCAAAACAGACACACAGCTGACATAAAAACATCATCTGAGCCGAGAGGTTTAAAAACAAATTAATAAATTTAAAAAAAGTACCACAGTACAAAACAGTAACTGTTAATTTAAATAAAAGAAAGGTCTTGCTGTAAGAAATGTACTTAAAATAAGTGGTAGATGTTTCAGTTCTGTTCCATCAAACACCGTCATGCTGTCAAACATACAGCAATGTAACCGAAGCATGACAAGATCCGAAGCTACTGTTGGGACAGCAAGACATACAGAAAAACCCATCCAAATCTTGATAATGAAAGCAACACGCTGTCTCTGTGGTACATGACATTGATCTTATCATTGTCTCACTCTCATGTCTTCTCATCATCACTCTGTGGATGTGTACCGGTACTACACTGCTACACACTTAATATGCACTTTAACCAGCATGCAAGCAATATTTGCAAGGCAATGTACACTTGACTTGAGTGCACTTTATGCAGAAACAATCCTTGCACTATGTTATATAACAATACAATCAGTATAGATGTATGGTACATAAACTAAATTTGTAAGGATGTTTACATAAATTTCTTTTTGCAAATTGAAAGATATTAGATTGCTGTTAAGGTGGCCCACTACTCCTTGAAATAGTTTCTCAAATCAGCAGAAAACTACTTGATGATGATGGATAGCATGATGGATAAGAAGTACCACCATATAAGTCAAATAGGCGAAAAAATAAGCAATTTTTGATAAAAAATTATATTTTCAAAAATTTAATTTAGTAAATGTGAACAAAAGCCCCAGGCATATTAAACAATTCAACAAAACATTTAAATCACCATCTTGTGACGTAGTGTCTTAAAAAGTGTAAGTCTAGGTGTAGTGAGGTACCTTAATATGTGCAATTCTATCCTTTATCTACTTCTTATGTTTCATATAAATATCCCATTTAAAAAAGTATTAAAAACTGTAATCTGTTTTTGTTTTTATTTACAAATTAAAATGTTGGACATCAATATGTGATGCTATGAGTCAATTTAAGCCTTCCAGGATTTTTAAATAACATCTGTTGTGTTCTACTCTAGAGCTAATTAAAGACACCATTGTTAGGATCCTCTTGTTTTATGTAAACCTTCTTTTTGCAGGATCAGTAAACCTGTTCAACCAAACAACAAGTGAGCCATAAATATTTCTGTTCTTGATGGCTCACCTTTAAGAGAACTGAGAAATTTGTAGATATCCAGGATGTGAAACACCCATTAGGCACATTAAGTGCCTATGCCAACCTTCTATAAAATTTGTTTTGAGTGGGTCCATTGAAATGATCATATAACGACCAGATTTTCAAGGAGCTTTCCATATCAAACTTAGCTTTCCATTTGTTATAATACTCTTATAATGTCCTATGAAATTTTTCTCAAAATATTTCCAGTAGTTCTGAATAATTTCACTATAAACATGATAAAGAATACTTTGAAGCTGCGAAAATGCATTGCAAACATATTGGTTTCATAAACCAAGTTCAAAATGTTTCTGACGGTTAACCTGGCTTAAGTAATAGAAATGACTTTCAAGGCTGACCCCAGGAAAAACCTGACATGAAGCAGCATTATGTATGCCTTTCTCAAAATCAGCTCGAAAATCAGCTACTTCACAGCGAAGTCAAATTCACTCAATTTTTCTTTTAATTCCCAGGAAGGCTTTGACACAATTATCCTTGTGCTTATTAGGAAGTAAGCAATATACTCATGGAATAATTTTCCCAATTATGGTGCATGAACTATAATATAATGCTATATGAAATAAACCGTCACCATACCAGGCATCTAAATGCGGAAAGTTAAACAAATTTTGTTTTGTGAAAAAAAATTAATATGTTTTACGGCCATGATAGAGGATGAACTTCTCTCACATGCCTGATCCAAGGGCCCATGAGAGAGAAGTTTTCCTTATAGATAACAAGTATAATTATGTGAGAATAAAGAATGTTTTGGAGATAACAAACTCATATACCCTATGAACTGGAAAATTGTGGTTCAAATTGGCAGTCCATACTCCTCGCCATTTTGAATCTTGTGCCAAAATTTCATCTAAAGAGAAATTTTCTGATCTGATAAAAAGCAAAGCAATTTCAAATAAATTCATAAACTTTTTAAAAAATTGTTAAAAATAAATAAAATGTTATTCTTCTGCATGTGGTTATTTTTATCTTCTTTCAAACTAGCTGCAGCTCTGTAGTTCCCAGTCTGAAAAAATTCGGATGGACGACCTGGGAGCTACAGTGCCTCCTGTAGTAAAAATCTGCAATTTACGGTGCACAAAAATTTGCGCTAGTTTTGGACTGATTAACCTTATTTTCACACAAATTCTGTGGAAAAATTAGTACCATGAAATTGTTCAGTCAATTTACTACTGAATCGGAACTTTACTTGCCTCAAACTTTCTCTTAAAAATGCTAACTGACCTCGGAAATGGAAGTATGTTAAATTCACGTCGAGATCAAGAGTCACCATTTTTACATGTAAACACCACTTCACATTACGGGGCTGGTGATGGTGTTTAAAAGAATATCAGAGGCAAGTAAAGTCTTCATATCTGTAGTAAAATGTCTGAAGAATTTTTTGGAATCAAATATTTGTATAGAATGTGTTTGGAAATAAGGTTAATCAGTACAAAACTAGTGCAAATTTTTGTGCGCTGTAAATTGCAGATTTTTACTATGGGAGGCACTGTAGCTCCCAGGTCGTCCATCCGAATTTTTTCAGACCGGGAGCTACAGACCTGCAGCTACTTTCAAACTTGTGATTGTTCGGAGCTTTGCAACATTGACGGAATTTGACGAGTGATGTTCGTTTACTATTACTAATTAGGACGTCACAATGTGGACTGAGCTTGCGACCTTTAGCGTAATGCATAAATATGAATAAACAGATAAGTCGATCAATCTAACTATGCACATTTTCAATTAATCTATTGACACAAGTCGACAGTCAGAATGCAATTGTAGTTATTGACTTCCTCCTCCAAACACTCACATCTAAAACATATTATTGTTGTGTAGCCGAGAATACTACAAAACATACATAGTAAAATATCTGGTGTCTTACCTGACAATATGTGGCAGACAACAGACAGTATGAAAAATACAAGGTAAACAGGTGTGGTATGGTCAACAGTAGAATCGGAACTGGAGCTCCAGTAGGTTGGACCAGGTAATGTTGGGGTGGACCAGGGTCAGAGGTCATGCATAACAATACACATACAATAATAGAATGCGTTTTCACTACACTCCTCCCCGTTTTATAATAAAAAGATGAATGTATATACACTACACTAGGTAACTTTTTAAAAAGGTTGACAATACAAAATACTGAAAAATATGCTGAAATTTCTCTAAACAGGTTTTGGAGGATTTAATTAAGAAAATTACTTTACGAAAATACAATGAGATTAAGTACAATGATAAATCCCACTTGAATTGGGCAGAACAATATCCAGCCCTAAATTTAGCAGGAACATTACAATGTGTTGGCACTGTAAACATAAGCGTCATAAGGCACCTAAAATACATGTATGAATTATGAGTACTGGAATTGGCACAACGCATGCAGTCTCATCAAATAAGTAAACAGCACAGGATGGTGCAATATCACTTTTGTTCAAGAAGAAGAGCGATACAGCATAGGAAATTGTTCTTTCTTGACCATCTTGAATTTGCAGTAACTCTGCTCCTAGGGCAAACTCAGAGGCATCTGTATCTAGGATGAAATGACCCCCTTCTGTATCTAGGAGTGGGCAATATAAGAACAGGAGCACCTGTGAGAGCCAGTTTTACTTTGTTAAAAGCCGACTGTTGCTCATCACCCCAGTTAAACCTATTCTTACCTCTAACTGCATACAAAAGTGCGATCATCTCAGCAAAGTCCTTAATGAAATTCCTATGATAGTTAGCAAAACCACAAAAGCGTTCTACATCTTTGGTGCAAAGAGGTATAGACCAATTGTCCATTGTGTCGATATAACTTTGGCCAATACCTAACCCGCCTCTGTTCACTGTGCGTCCTAGGAACTCTACTTCTAAAATATCCTGAGGATGTGCTAATGCTGAACGTGATCCTCCCCCCTCTCACAGTTAGGGTACAGACAATGCTGAACAAGGTATATGGCTTCTATGTAATGGAGTGATCCGAGTCCATCCACAAACACTTGTAAAGTACATACTTTGTATATATTCTACCAAATTATTGTCCAAGTGTTGCTTCATTATGGCGAATTGAAGGTAGATGTATACTAAGATAAACAAGAAAACGCGTAGGCCTATGTGGAAAAGGCTTTAATCCAATGACAAAATCTACAGCTGAGTTTAAGATGCAACATTCTTAGTCCGCCGTGTCATGATCTGCAGGACACTCTGCTTTGCCATGCACTTCGGAAAAGTCCTTTTGACCTGAAGCTTCTGTAATCTGTAAACGGTCATTTGCTGTACTACCTCAGAATCCAGAATTGTCTGTAAACATATGGCTATACATATCTTGAGGATAGTGAATCAGTAGCTGATGTTTCCTATATATAAATTTACTGAGCTGCAGTAAAGGAGAGCTATCATGTACCAATTATTCAAAGCACAAAATGGATAAAATCTAATTATAACAATCACCCTTTCTTGACTAACACATTATTTCTTGTATAATAGATAACAAAACACACTAATTTTACACGAAAAGGAATGCTTCTTACAATGACACAATGTATCAAAATATGAATTAACTACCAAAAATATGAAAACACAGATAGGGAACAAGTTAACTATGAATTGTTGCATAACACATATTGACAAAGTATACTGTTAATAATAAACTATAAATGTGACGTGACCTTGGTCTTGGAACTCCACTTTTTCGTCAAATGAAATAAAAAGTACATGAATAACATACCACATTAATAGTAAAATAAGTATATCGAACTTTGAGTAGTGCAAATGACAAGCATATAACATATTCTACTGACTTGTTCGGAATTATATGATACATATCTTACATACTAAAACAAATCTATCTTCTAGCTTATACTACATAAATAATAATTACAAGTTCCTAATGAAAAACTGGCTTGAAACAAATGTTTAACACTAACAATATTAACATAGTGAAAGTCAGACCCACATATTTGAGTTATTTATACAATGGTATATCACTGAATTTCATTGTTCATACAGATTCATTGTTCATACAGGTTTGTCAATAACATTATACTGAAATTATCAGCAGCTGCAAATGTCTTGATACATGTAACATTCTGCATATTGAGTCACAATAAGGTATTCAACAAAACTAAAGATATCTCTCACTAGCACTAGCAGTCATATATCTGATCATTTTGCTCAAGATCAATTGCTCTCATTTCCTTCATGATGGTCTGCATGTCTGTGACCAAAGAGTCAACATGGTTTTTCAGGATGAACAGCCATTGATAGACATCAACATGGTGTCTCTTGACTGTTCGCAGCAAAGCGTCTTTTTCGGGAGTATCAAACACTCCTGGATGCTCTCTTTCATCAGTCAGTGCCTCAGCAAGATCCAACATTTCATGTTCATTGCAAACACCTTTCCCATCATCTTCACTACTTTTTGTGTCAGTGTAATCTGGTGATGATTGCTGGGTTGACAAGTGTTGCTGTGGAAACACTAATGCATGTTGTTGCATGATAGTGGTCAGTGTCACCTGCTGAGAATGCTGCTCTTGTGAGCACATTAACTGTTGTTGTGGTGATGGTGGTATGATTTGCTGGTGTCGAGATTGTGCCATGTGATGTTTAGAAGGCAACCGAAGTGCAAGGAGTGGTGCATGCACACTTTGCAAATGTTGTTGTCCGCATTGTTGCAATAATATGAGTGTTTGCTTAGATCCATGGGGCTGTGTGCTATGTGCATGGTCAGAACAAACACTTGCCTTAGCTGTCTCAAGGATATTGCCGAACAATG
>WFKH01011581.1:32162376-32195054 GCA_016163765.1 Magallana hongkongensis | reverse complement strand
TTATATACACTGACTGTGTGAAGGATTGGCAGAAGATCAATATGTTGACCAGTTAATATATTTCTGTTGTATAGCTTAATTGACCTCAATATATTGTTAAAATTACATGTATACATTTTTATATTTTTGTTGGCCGGCTTAGTATTTTTTCCAGCTGGCATTCAAGTACATGTTGGTTGTATAATTATATAAGTCAAGAGCATTACTGTAGCATATCCAAGCAGCTGATTTTGGAGGTACTCATTTTATGCTGAATGATTGATTTGGGGCACGAGTCCCTCCAATTTGACATTGTGTTTATATATCAGAATCTATTGGTGTAAAACAGATAAAATGCTCAAACAACACAAAGCAATTACCAAGTATCAACCACAGCAGACATTCAGAATGTGTACATCTATAGTTTATGTTATGCTTGGACGGAGCCTTCAGAAATATGTTTATGTAAATGGTGCAACTCATAACTGGAAGATTTTTCAATATGAAAAAAAATATCTATATTTGTTCTCTCAGTGTTTTTTTTATATATCAAAACTACCGGTACATCATCGTCGGATACCCACGGGTGATCGCGTCTTTTACTTAAGTAAAAAACGCAAACACCCGTGGGTATCCGACGATGCCGGTACATGTAAAATTTAATAACTAAAATTTTATGATTGTCGACTGTTAAAAGAACTTAAGAAAAAATATGTAAACAGAATTTGTTTCCACAGAATTTTATTTAACAGCAATAAATAGAAATAACAATATAACTGCGTTGGCTTCAATTTGACACACTTGGACTTGGAAACTTTACAGTCAAACAATGGCGATTACTTGTTCTATTTGACATATATCATACTCCAAATCAACAAAACATCACAGAATACTCAAAACAATTAACTGTTTACAAAAAATGTACATAGCTATGGACCTCCAGCAAAACCCAGCAATTCTATTTTTCAAGAACTGCAGTTCTACTGCAACTTCAATGTTTAAAAATAAAAAAATAAATTTAAGACTCAAGAAGATGGAGCCTGTTTTAGTCTCTTATAAAAGATAATTGGAAAAGAATACATTCATCTTCACTATCCAAGGGTTTACAATCCACTCACAATTCCTGTTGTAGAGGAGTGAGTGGATCGTAAACCCTTGGCTAGTGAAGATGCATTCATATGAAGTTAAGTGACCAAAACAAGCTCAGGACTCTCTGACATTAGATTGTTACATGAGGAGAGGGAGGGTACATAACTGATGTTACAACAAATGCGGCCACAAGAAGCATCATTTCATCACAGAGAAAGGAGATTCTTGCAGATTAATCTCAGGGTGAGAAGATTGCTAGTAATACTGCACACACACATTAACGGTACATTCTTCTTACAAAATAACCATTATTTATCAAACAAGTAAAATTCGATGCAGTATCTTCACAGGTATTCATCATATCAAGAACAATTATATGCATGCCACATGTATCATACTGGCAAGAACTTAATGATCAAACCTTGATTACATAAATTTTGTTGGTTAAGGAAAAACATCGAGTACACAATACTTACATAATAATAGAAATACAGACAGACAGATAGGCAAAAATTCAACCTACAGTGAACATTGAACATACATAAATATATAATTTTTAATAGACACTTAAAATAAGACTTAAATAATTTTGGCATGACATTCTTGGAATGTTTTTAAAAAAAATAATTTAGTGATTACTCTTGTACTGATAACCATAAACGCAGAATCTCCATTTCAATTCAGTTAGGTTACATTTAAATTTTCAAGACCAGGAAATATCTATATTTATAGTATATTTCACATTACCAGTAATCTGCTTGTACATAGCAGTTCTCATAATCACAAAGATACAAATGTAATACACAGATTTCTAAGCAAGCCAAATTTAAAGAAAAGGAAAAAATTGCAATATAAACCTGGTTTAAATCAAAATGTCTTTTTTCTTATCAAATATTACAACAAAACCTCTACAAAGAACACAAAACCATAAACATGCAGTTGTAGCACTATTGCAAGAAATGAAAGACCATCAAAATTGGTCAAAGAATAAAATAAAATAGAGCACATTGTCATGATCATATAAACCATACCAGATATACTGTGGAATCATTTAAATTCATGGGGGCCAATTTTTGTGGATTGTGGGTTTTTTGCTTATTCGTGGGGATGTAATTTTGTGGATGCATCGGTTTTTAGTTTCAGTAAGAAAGATAACTATTTTTAAATTTGTTTTCGTGAAGGATGTAAATTCGTGGGGGAGGGCTACCCACAAATACCACGAAAATTGAGCCACCATGAATTCTCATGATTTCACAGTAATTCAATCAGCATTTAATTTGGGACTAGAAATTGTAGAATTAAGCATTCTATTCAGCACTTGTTGACACATAATTCAATATCATAGTGAATTGTATTAATTGCAAACATGCTATGTATTACACATGTATATAGCATGTTTGCAACTGATAAAAGGAACATCATTGGTAATATCAATCAATTAGTCAGTAATAAAAATCAATGTTTATGATGCTTTGGCAAAGGGATGTCGCCATTACTTACAAAATTTTTTAAAGACTATTCATATAAAATCTCACATCTCACAACATGAAAAAAAAAATCTTTTCTATATTACCTAATAGAAGTACCAGTTCATGCATATTCAAACCACTGAAATATTTTTAATGAAGTTTTTAACCTCCCACCCCAACCAAAAACACCATCCCAAAAATATTACCGCCTTAAATTATAGGAAGAACTTTCCTTGCTATATATAGACTCTACAGATGAAAAATGATGTATGTAAATAATATCAGATATAAAATGCCCCTATTTCATTGCACTGATCATGTAATGTTTCTTTTGAAAGGAATGAAAATTTTTCAGGAGAGAAGTCTTACTGTTTAAAAATTTACCTTAAATATATTAATTGTCAATTCATCTGTTAAATTATACAAAATATATAGATTCACCGGTATATCTTTTATATTCATAAATCACATATTTTGCCTTTTCTTTAAATAAAAAACCCCACAAATACTAGTAGTAATTTACAAAAGTGATAATCATTGCATTATTAAATTGGCATACACATTATAGCACCATTATGTGATCATCTATTATCTATTAAAAGCTAATAACAAGTACATTTGTACATGTTCTATGGCCACATACATGTACATCTATCAATTTGATCAAAATAATGTTTCCTAGTCAAAAAGAAAACAAAAAATTAAAATGAATCTGTGGAATAAAATATGCAGTAACATTTTTTGGAATCTAGTTGTCCTAATGCCCACATACAAACATGAAAGCCGATCACCAAAAAGAAGCAGATTTATCTCCCTTGCGTGGTGAAAAATCCTCACTTGAAGCCCGTTTGTGGGATTTCTTTTTAGCATGTCCACTCTGTGCAGTCATGTTTTTGTCTGGAGGGCGCCCACTGTGCTGAACACCGGGGGGTAGGGGACAAGAGACTGTGGGGAGAATGGTCTCAACAACAGGATAAACATACACACAGTGTCCATTTGGACTCCCTTTGTTGGAGGCTGCAGCCTCCAGTGAGGACGATTTTCTGACCGATCTACTATTACAACTGGATGCCAATGTCTTGCTGGACTTTAAAGCTTGGTCAGAACTTGGGAGTGCAATAGGACAACTGGCCCTCTTTTGGACCTCTCTAATTGATGACGGTTTATCTCTCCAGAAGTATGACAACAGTCCCCGAACATTTTTCTCAGGCTTTGAATTGGACACTTGCTCTTTTGGCTTGTTACTGGTAAATAACAACCCTGCCTCACTGTGATTCTCTGTGCTGACAGTGTTCAACTCTTTTGGCAAATTTTGGATTTCTGTGGATTTGGAAAATTGTATTTTGTTCCTTTTTTTCTTCTTTCTTCTTTGAAAATCTCTTTGCTACCAAAAAAAAAATAAATCTATGTATAGATATCATTTATATGTAAACAATACATAAAGTTGCACACTATTTTCAAAGAAGTTTAAGAACTATTTTCGCCTAAAAAGTTGTGCAGACTATCAGCATTTATGAAACCTAATAATAATTCAAGTTTAGGGCTTCATTAATTAATGACTTTGATGATCACAGATAAGCTGCAACCTTCATCATTCAATTATGAATTAATCAATCAAAATTTAAAGCTTTGAACTTTATCATTCAATTATAAACTAATGTTTGCTCTCCATTTTTCACTTTAATTACAATTTTTGACACTACATAATGAATACTAACTTGATCTGTAGACGAATGACTTATTGAACTTGTGGAACTGGCAACTGAAACTGGGTTAGCTGTTCAAGAAATCAAGGATGCATATGGTAAAACATAAATGCTAAATATAAATAAACGTTTCTTCACTACATGTGTATCATGCTTTGAAACTGTAAAAGCACATGAAATGCTGTTAGCATATGTGTATGCAAATAAATAACCATTATCAACTATCAACTGCTGATTATTAACTGCAGACTGAAACATGTGAATTCAACTATTAAGAATATCACAGTATACAGTGTACATGTGTATGTATTCACAATCAAATATTGCAAGGTAAACCATGTTACGTTTACAGTGTTATTGTAAAATTGTGCATGTGTATAACCTCCATGCATAGCTGTGAAACGAATATATAAATTTACCTTAAATAATTCCAATCAACAATTATAATATGCATCCTCGTACCTAATGACGAATCACTGCTGTGCTTCTGTAGACTGGTCCCCACTGTCAGCATCTTGTTCTGTTTGCTGCTGGCCCCCTCTGTGTAGGAATTTCTCCGTGGGGAGCGGGACACATCCACAGCGACCGGCACTCTCTCTATCAGACGTCGGACTTCTGGGGGCATGTCAGTCACAGAAGTTTTACCTCGGCGACGACAAAGGAGAAGAACGCAGACAAGAACGAAAACTTCGACTGAAGTGAAATAAAGTTGTCTGTCAATGACCTGAAAAACAAAACAAGCATCATGAATAGAATGTCTGTCAAACATTGAATTATTGTACCTCAAACTTTTCAAAAGAAAGAATAAATTACAATGATTGTAATGTCTTTTGTTCCTTCTCAGCATCTATCATCAAAACAACATGCTTGTGTTGTTTTGTGTTAGATCTCTTTTCATGTTACATTGTGTATGTATCAAAATAAGTTTTTCAACATTACCTGTTTGTTGAGGTTAAACATCTCATCATGAAGCTTATACACAAGGTCAGTCAGATTGTCTAGCCGATGCTCCAGGACATTTATCTGCTCCTGCTGGTGATGATCCTGTGTGAATAAGATAGATTTAAAGACTGTCAATATACAAAATTGTCAAATATCTATCTATTTTTCCTCTCAGCATCTATCATCAATCTTCCTTCTTATTAGGCTTGCTCTGTTTTTTTAATTTTTTATTCAGTGTGCTTTTCAATATTCAATTATATATACAAAAGATATGAAATGAAGCGATGTTTATACCCTGCGCTCTGCATCCTTCAAGTCTTTTGTTACATTTTCAAATTTAGCACTTAGGAGCTTCTGCATTTCTTCTGACTGTCTCTTAAACTTTTGTGTCATTTCATCCAGGAACCTACAATAATAATGATCAGTGAAATGGGTACTGTAAGTAAACTTATCTACTATCACTAATGATAATTAAAACATCTCAAGCACAGTGTACATTTACATGGACATTAATTTCAAAATTTCAAGTGAGAAAAGTGTCATAAAAAATTACCTGCTACTTAGAGAGACATTGGTTTCCAGAGCTTTAATTCTATTGGTCAGTCTCATAATGGCAGTTTCTCTTTTCTGGAGAGGCATGATGGGAACTTTTGCTAGCCTGAGGTTTTTCTGTGGGGTATATTCAATGTCGTCTTCTGAGAGGGCGAATCTGGACTCAGGCTTTGTGTCTGACTGAGTCTCGGGTGTGTCTGATACATCTGGAGCTGTCTGAGAATCTATAGCCCCGCCCACTATAGCCCCGCCCACTGTCTGTTCATCATCCTCTTCATAGATCTGTCCGTTCTGTGCTGTACTTTCCACAGAACTCTCCATCTGAACTGAATTACTGGTGCTGATGGAGGCTAAATTAACTTCAGGAAGGTGCATTTTCTGTTCAGTTCTCTGCAAAGTCAGACAAAAACCATTAAAGTTTCAAGAGCAAACATGTATATTGACACCAAGTTCATAAGTGTAGTGAGAAAAATTTAATTTTACAGTCTAGAACAGCTAATTCAGTTATTAAACCACAAAGTGGGTTTTGTTTAAAATTATTTATAAAGAGTTGCATCAGCATCAACTACCGGTACATATAATACTGTAAAAGTAGAATTTTTCATTGGAGATGACATTTGCTTTATTTACATGCTAAAAGTTGTCAATAAAATAAAATCCTCTGTAAAATTTTCCTGTTGCAGTACATTTGATATGGTCATTTATTATGATATGAATGAAATAAAATACATATAGATTTAAATTTCAATTGTGATGATCTACATTCATTGTTGGTCACAAATAGACAAAACTTTATCTTCATGAAAATATGTTACACTAATAATGGAACAAAAATAACAAAAAATTTTCTGAACCAGACTTAAGTAATTTTCTATCTACAAATTACATTGTACTCACACTATCATCTGCAGATGAGGATGCAGCAGGGAGAGAAGTTTTCAGGTCCACAGGGCTGGTAGTGAGCGTCTCTGTCTGAGGGAGCTGTGGGGTCTCAGAAATGGAGTCTGTGTTCACTTCTATAACCACACTTGGTTCCAACACAAGCTGACTGGACTCAGAATCCATGTCTGTGGAAGTTGTAGATTCAACAGCTGGTGGTACGTCTACAGTCTGTGTTTTCTCAACTGGAACAGATGCAGTCATTTTGACTTCAGCAGTCTCTGTTTTGTCCATGGTGTTGAGTGAAGTGGATAAAACAGGGGATGGAGGGGGCTCTTGTTGCTCAGCTTTGGTTTCTTGGGGTGTGACCTCTCCCTCTTGGACAGGGATATCTGATTCTGTAGGGGGTATCTGTGTCACTGTCAGCATTTGACTGTCTACTGTGGAAGCTGGCGTGGGAATGAAACAAGGTGACTGACTTTCCCCCTCATCCTCTGTTGAAGTTCTCACTACATCAGAGGCAGGTGTAATGGATACTTTTTCATCCACTACAGGCTTCTTATCCACTGGGTCTAATGAAGCCACTATAGAGGGTTCATGAGATATTGACCTTGACAGACAAGTGGAGGGCAAGGTGAACTCTCCTGGCACACAGAACCACTGCGGTCTTAAAGCCATTACATAGCCACACATGGACAGGGTCGAGTTTAAACGCTTCCGGATCTTAAATCTAGATGGCAAAATGCAAGACAGAAACATTCTGTAGAGAGTGGTAGGCTTGGAATGATCACCACTCTGGATCAAGGACACCATTGGTGGCTTCAC
Organism: Magallana hongkongensis; assembly: GCA_016163765.1. Lineage (NCBI taxonomy): Eukaryota > Metazoa > Mollusca > Bivalvia > Ostreida > Ostreidae > Magallana > Magallana hongkongensis. The sequence continues at coordinate 32,187,613 of WFKH01011581.1, read as the reverse complement.
TGGTTCACTTGGTATTTGTTCATGATCCTCCAGCTTTGTTACTATGGATACTGCAGGGTCCAAGAGATCTGGCTTCATTTCATCAGTAGCAGTGCCTATAAAGAAATCAATTGATAAAACTTTTCATTAAGTTCTTAAAAACTGACTTTTCTTTAAGAATAATACAGATATCAAACAATTAATGAGAGCCTATTTTTAAGCTTGAAAGTTGTCGTACCAGGAATATCGCATGGCTTTTTTTGATGAGCAGGACAGGAAGTTGGCATCGGGGGCTCTGGCTGGGAGGGGTCCGTCTTTACTGGCCTATCATCACACTTCTCTTTAGGGACACTAAACGTAATATGATAATGTAAGCAATACAGATTACATGCATATAAACAGATAAATGAACAATTAATGTTGATTTCACTAAAAACTCTCCTGGCACTATGACTGAGTTTTTATTTTGTTCACGAATCTATTGAGACTGGTTAACACATCTAGTAAACTTGGCATTATGACTTGCTTTTTGATCTCTGATGGAATCATTTTGTTTTGAGAGTATTCTTACATTGCAGTAGGTTCACATGGTTTCATCTTCTCTGAGGAATCTGTCTCATTTGTGTCCGTGACATTGTTTGAAGTCACATTCAAAGGCATGGTAGCTTTTGGGAAAATGGATGGAAATCAATGGTTAATATAAATTTTGATACAGTCACATTGAATTGTGCATGAGCCAAAATATCTAAATCACTATGACCTCTTTGATATATTTTTGATCTGAAATTTATACATACTGTTAAGTTGTAGTTTTTCTGCTTTTTCTTCCACATTCAATACTTTTTTCACTAGCTTCATGACAGTATCTGCAAACCATATTAAATCAAATTCAACATAATGGTTAATTACATTCTTCATAAAGCTTAAACTTTCAATATCATCAAAGTTGGCAAAACATTTGAGCACACTTTATGTCATCATAATACAGAGGGTTCCGCTTAATCTGATAGTCACTTTGTCAGAGAAAAATTATCAGATTAACCGATTATTACATTAACCGATTTAGCGTTTTTGTGGTCTCTGATTTTGGTTTGGAATAAAATATAACTTGTTTCAAGATATAATTTATCAATGAAAAGATATAATATGTATGTCAATGGTTTTAAATGAAATAATTTACCTTGCATTAGCAATGAAATAGCATTTTAGTCTTTATTTAGTTTGTAAATGCTCAAAAGAAAATGTTTTGCTTTTCGATGGTTTCAAAGTGGCCGCCATTTTGACAGGAAGTAATAAGAGGAAATAGCTAATTGTCTGAACAGTCCCTCTTTTCACCTGGACAATTTATTTTAATTCTTTTTTTGTTATATAAAATGCTCTTAAATAATTAATTATGCGTGTTAAAAAATTATTTGAATTTTATATATTAAGTTTTCTACCCCGATGTTAAATTGAAAGTAAATCAGAATTTCCTCGACGTCACATGTTCCAAAGTCAGTCACTTTTGTTTCAGAAATTACATGTTTAAATAATTCTTAGTAAAGCAAGCCCTGCATGAAATTAACACATACAATAGGTAAATAATCAAACAATAAAATGTGTACACAGGTAAGGTCAGTCCTGTGTGCGGTCATCCGGAACAACTATCGATGTCGGTAGCTTTCATCTTACGAAGAAAGGAGCCCCCCGTGTGCGTTGAAGTGTAACTAATGCCCTGTAAAGAGTTACTGTGTACACAAAAGGGGTGTCAACCAATTTAACAAAGGAATATGCAGGTGTAAGAGGGTGGCAAATCATTATTACACGGTCACAATCCTATCAGATTAACCGAAAATGACATTTTTTCCTATCAGATTATCAGGAAAAAATATAAAGGGATATATAAGAAATGGTTCGGTGTTTCAATATTATATCAGATTAACCGAATTATTCGATTAACCGCTATCAGATAAAGTGGAACCCTCTGTATATTTTAATCACTTTTCCCATTTATCTAACCTAACATTCTTCAAGTACAAGAAATCAGAACATTTGTAAAATATTCAACTTTAATAAACATTATTTGATTTAAGCCATGTATGGAAATTATTTGCCTCGATAAGATAAATTTGTATTGTAATAGAACGAGGGGTTTTCAAGATTTTCTCATTCATTTGTTTGTACAGAGTCATATAATGTTCTACAGGCTTCCTGCACCACTATTTTTACCTTTAGCACTGGAAAACAAATTCTTTGGTTGATTGGAATCTGTCCCTTCTGCATTTTCAGAGACTAAAATTAGAATGCAAATCTATGATCATTGAGTTGTCTCCCTTGTGACAGCAATATAAAGACATCGACAGTCTGTGGTAAAGGTTTTTTGTCTAAATGAAAAACTTGTACTGGTAGTAAGTTAAGTCACAAAATCAAATGTATTAAATGTTTTTTCTAATTACATGCATACCTTTACTCCAATACAATTCTTATGTTAAATGTTACATAGGAGGGGGTGGGGTAAATTCCCCCCAATCCCATAAAACCCCAGCACTCACCTTCCATGTTATCCCCACTCTGTTCCCCCTCGAGATCATCATCCTCTCCGTCCAACTCCACCGGTATACCATACACTCTACAGTCAACAAAAGAGACACACAATGTTGTTGTAATGAAACATAATTCAGCTACTACATGAGCCAGAAGTAAACCAAAGTACCAGTCTGTAATCTCATTTATACAGATATGTCGCATCTACCTGGTAAGAGGACATTGCATGTACTAGCCAGTATTCTCAATTCATAAATTTGCAAATTTGAATGTTGAACAGCATGGTAAGTGGATAATGCATGTACTATACAGTTTTATTACACAGATTTGTACAGATCTTAACATCATGAATGAAGCAGCCCTACCTGAACATGGTGAGTGGGCAGTAGTGCTCCTCTCCGTAGTGAGTCAGCAGGTCCACCTTCATGTATTTCACGAAGTAATTGTGCTCCCTTTTGATCTTGAACTTGTCCAGCCCCCTGCTCTCTGTCAGCTCAAACACCCCCAGGGAGTGGTACTCTTTGGCCGGGTACCTGTGGTGTTAAAATAAAACATCATGGATTCAATAATGGGCTTATTTTCATGCAAAAAATGATAAAATATGAATCTTACTATAAAACACAAACACTCATTTAATTACCAGTAGTGTCAATTTGGGCCCAAATAGCTGAAAAACAGAAGTTTTATAGGACCCTACAGTATGTTCATGAACTAAGAGCTAAATCTTTACAGAATTCTTGTATAGATTTTATCATTCATTTACAGGCATAAACTTCTGCCTACCTGTCACTGACATTAACACTGAAGTTCTGGGGTTGGGAGGAAAAAAGCTCAAAGCTTCCAGCTTCAATCTCATTGACATAAATAGGTTCACACAGCTCAATCACAAACCTGAAATCAACGACAGAATTCTTCACAACCAGTTAACAAAATTAACATTTTCAATAATTGGATAGTAGAAAGTTTCAGCAACATCTGAATCATCGAAGAGAAAAATGTTTGTTTATTGTCAACTGTTTTATTGATTACACTTGTTACAATTTTCAATTACTGGTTCTGTAAGTAAAGTAAATCCACTGACCATTTTTTGCTGGCTGTACATGGGTTAATCATATAATCGTCTCTGTTGCTGGTCAGAATTCTTGCCACATTTTCAGCCTCAGGGTTACTGGCCAGAATCTTTGCCCCACATTCTTTAGAGGCATAATTGACCTTTTTTCCATTTTGTTTCTTTGGGGTTGAAACTCCTTGCTCCAAAACTTCAGCTGAAACAAAAAGAAGGTACATGTATATGGGTTATAGTCTAAAAGTAAATCTAAGTCTCCAGTAGGTTTACTTCATACATCATATAATTATGGAAAAGAATATTCATATTGAAATTTACATTGTGGTAAAAGTACATTTAGTACATTAACTATATATTTCATCTATCCCTTATTTTCTAAATCCTGATTAAACTTATGGTAAAACATTTACAGTCGATTTATAATCACTTTTCCAAATTATATACAAAATGATTATCAAAATTTAGAAAATGCAACTTAGTATACCTTGCTGTTTATTTTTCTCTTCTTCTGCTAAAGCCTTTTGGCGCCATTCCGAAAAAGTTTCAATGCCTTTTCCTTCCTAAACATGCAAGAAATAAAAAACATTTTTTTTTTCAAAATCCTTTATTTTAAATATGCAGGAAATAAATCAAGCATAACCTTTTTTTCAAAGTTACTCTTCTTCCTAAATATTTCTAAATATATAGGAAATTTATAAAAATATAACATCATATACCCTTGGAACAGGTACTATTGTTTTTGATTCAAAGCTATAAAATGCAAATTCTCCTTACCTCATTGACTAGAGGTTCAGGTGTTGTAGGTACAGCTTCTGTGTGAGATGAGGATCCATCAGGTTGCACAGGACGCCTCTGCTCTCCCTCTGTCCCTGGCACCAAGCTCTCCTCACCCTCTGCCATAAATGTCTCTGCTTTAACCTCTGACCCTTTGTCATCATTGTTTTCTGAGCCGATATGAGAGCTGTATGACATGAAATACTTTTAAAGATTTTGACAGTCAAGAACCTACAAACTTGTTTATTCTATTAAATCAAAGGCCGGAACGGCCACAAAGGCGTCGAGCTGACATTTTCTTTTATATAGATATGGTCAATAATTTGAATTTCTGTACTAATAGTCGTATATCAAATAATATTAGAATAAAGAAGTAAATTAATTATGTTTTGTGCTGCTTTAAAAACAAAAATCAGTATATTTCCTTATAAAATAGGTAGTGATACGTTTATAATACAATAACTCATCATGGTTACAAAAATCGAAGAAATTTCAAAGTTCAAAAATAAATTATTTTCTTTCTGCAAAAACAGTCTTTGAACAATGTTCACAGGTTCATAATTTGAATACATTAACAGTGTGTCCCTAATTATAATAATAAAACATACTTTTATTTATTTCAATTCCTGTTTTAAACAAGATTACCTATGGTATGGTTGTTTACAAACAAATCCACACCACGTGCTATCTAAAATGCTCGACCAAACCAACTGCATTATCGTGTTTATTTACTGCAACAAAATCACTAGATACGTTTATCGCTTACATTTATTTTGGAGACCGTGCCCGATAACAAATAAATTTACATATCATTTTTTTTTCCATCGGGCACGGTCTCCAATTAAAATGTAAGCGATGAACTAAAATAATATTTAGTGAATTTTTACACCTTATTGTATTCATCCGCCATTTCTTGATTAAGCAAAATTTATACTTATGCAATGAGTTGTCAATAACCAGGGAGGCAAAGTTGGTTTTTTTGTACACAATTTAGTTGAATAAATGGAATAAAAATCTTGTTATACTTTTAATACTTTAGGGAACTTATTTCTTATGCGCATTAAAAAGGCGGTGCAGAATGTGAATATAGACAATCCAGACGATCGCTAGAAGGCTGCCGAGCATTAGCTCGACGCCTTAAAAAATCATACCATCCATGAATCTCTATCTTAGCACATATGATATAAGTTCACCTACCATACTTGTAAAAAATGAACATAATTTTCCAATGCCAAATGTACTGTATTTAAAATGTGCAAGATCAAGATCAACTAGTACATACTTGTCCATCCTCTGCTCCTCCTGCGATAAATCAACCTTTCCCAATTCTTGTGAATCTTTGCTACTATGTCCAGAATTTGTGTCATCAGAGGACTGAGTTTTTACTGAGATTTCTGAATTTTTATTAGTTTCTTTTTGAGTCCTGCATAGATGAAAAAAGAACGATAAATACATACCGGTATTTATTGTACCTAAATACACATATATATATGTACTTTCATTTTCATTTTCCTCTACCTAAAATCATTGATTTTTTTTTATAAATTAAAAGATGAATATGATATAATTATTTAAAATATCAAATTATTCAGTAAGTTAAAATTTAAATTCAAAGCTGTTGAAGACCTTAAATTTCATTTCATTATCATTCATGATGAATCAACACTCACTCTTCTTGAGTCTGTTTCTCTATTTTGGGCTCATTGTCAGGGGTCAAGGACTCTTCTTTCTGAGAATCACTCTACAACAGAGCAATTTAAAGGATACAATTCAAAAGATATCTGATAATCAAGCTACATCTGGTTTAATACATTTAATTTCATGCAAATACATATGCATACACATATAATGTGATAATCCTGTCAAATTCTTCAAAACTTAAACCTATGACTTTGACCTTGTAATCTTGAATTAGTCTTGACCTTGAGCTGCACAATAAAGTCTGTGGGTAAATCTTTTGCTTATATTCATGCAATTTCAAGAGTAAGAGACTTACAAATTATATTTTGTCATGCAATAGATGCAGATCTATAAGTAATAGTACCTATTAAATGAAGATGGAACTCAAATCTTAATTAATATTATTAATTGATACAATTTACCGGTAGCTTGAAGTGGAAAAGGATATGTAACTTAGAATCAAGGTCATAGTCATCTAGTCATTACTTAATTCACCATGAAGACACTGAAAGCTAAACTTAATGAATAACCTTAATAAACTCTAGTCTAAATTAACAATTAATGGCTCATAATAAGGAATACATGTACAGTCAAACTTTGTTATCTTGAACTAGATGGGACTGTTTAAAAACTTTAAGATAATTCTGAGCATTCGACATATCGAGGGTAAAAAAATAAGTGGTTGGGACTTACAAATCACTTCGACATATCCATTGTATTCAAGACATCAGTGTTTGATATATCGAAGTTCAACTGTATATAATAACTAGATGTGTTTTCTTTTACATAATTATATGTTATATGAACAATTTTAAATTCATGAAAAGAAATGAACACAACAACAAGTAGCAACTTGAAACAGTATACTATGTGGTAACATAATAAACTGAAAAATGTAGACAAATCCATATGAAATGAACATAATTTAATATTCAAAAACACACACGCATTACTAATAACAGCTGTGGGCAAGACCTTGAATTTAAAAATGCTCTGTCATTTTTACATTAACGTACTCTTGCATGTTTTGGCTTTGATGACATGAATTTTAGTTTTATACTTTCATGATACAGCTCATAAACCAAGCAGCCATCTGATGTCTTTATAGGAGCAAACTTTGTCTGAACCCAGAGACGTGTATATCTCATTGATTTCCTGCAGCACTAGATAATCTGCTGAGAGTGCAAAAAAGACGCCTGGAAAACTTAATAGACCTGCCAAACTGCTGCATGTGTAGTAAATACTAAACAAGCATGCTTTAAAGATTTCTCCTCCCTGTCTGGCTGTCTGACAAGCCTGTGTGACCTTTATTATGACAGACCTTCACACAAAGTCAAGTCCTCATCTGCTACTAAGCAACAGGTGGTTGCTCTGCATTTTCATTTTGGTAAGAAATTGATCATTTTCTGGCCAGTTTCTTCTCACAATGATTTACCTGGATGTGGATTTTTACCTGTTCAGGGCTTGCTGATTCTTTGTGATCATTTTCTTCTATTTTCTGTTCACCTGACTTATCATCTGCTGTTTCCCTGGGCTTAAATATAAATGATAGATATAAAGACTGTATGCATGCATTCAACTGAAATATGATAAATGTGGGGTAAATATTTTCAAGTGCACCTTGTTTTCTCAGAATAAATATAAATACATGTACATCAATCATGTTTAAAACCAACATATTTGGAAATAATGAGAAATTTGAAACAATACTACATGCATTAGAGGTATAATAATTTCTATGCTTTTTCATGTAGAATCTCCATTCTCTCTCTCTCTCTCCTCTCTCCTCTCTCTCTCTCTCTCTCTCTCTCTCTCTTTTACAAAGTTATTCAACTACACAGACAGACACTTATAAACCTAAGTTAAGGAGGCCGACTTTAGTTTGCATTGCGCATGTTTTTGCGCATTCTAATACAGTTGATTTATACTTCTTATGAAATTTTTTCGATATCATTTATAAAATTGAACACAATAAACAAAATACAGATAAAAATATTTAGATTTTTTAAGGAAATTTTTATTTTTAAAACGATTTTTACGTTGTGCGGTAGGGGAGCATTGCCATTGCGCTTTTATGACATTATGATAAAATGAAGCTTTGTAGGAGTACGTTATAAGAAATAACATAAAAGAAAAAGTAAAAATTGTACCCTGTTTAAATTTTATATACAGAATGATGCTATCCTCGAGGACATTTTCCTCATTTTTTGAATGAATCCATTATACCAATCATCATTCGTGATGATCCAAATAATAAAGCAAAATTTGGTGCATTTTAATATTTTGAGATGGCCCCCACTAAAAACCAGACGGTAGAATTTTGTGTTTTTTACATATAAGGTAGGAAATGATATTACTAATCATATATAACAATTTGAGAAAAAAAGCTATTGTAGTATTTTTTTAAACTGCTTTGATGTGCGGAAAATGACAGTTTCCTATATATTCCTATAGTAAATGTACCTCTATTTTGAGATGGTCCCTAAAAAGAACCAGACGGTCGATTTTCATGAACCTTCGCAAATAAACTAGAGTTGGTTTAAATTACATATGGTTAAAAAATAAAGAGTTTTGCTATTGTAGTTTTTCCGCAAAAAAACCCAAATCAGCCTCCTTAAAAGAAGAGGTACAAAATCAAAGAGGAAATCCTCTATGCAATGACAGTTTTGTCTTCCTCGTTTTTCCAGGGACAAAGCATTGACTTGCACTGTTATCTAAGAGGTCAAGGGAAGTATTATGTAATCGACTTATGTTTTCTTAATATAACTGGCATCCTCTGATTAATGTGTTGTCATCTTAGAATTTGTTTTGGTTTATATTTTCCACTACTGTTAGCACTTAATGTTTTATCCAAATATACAGCTTAAAACTTGTCTCAGAAAAAAAACCAAGAACTGCTGTTGCACGAAGAAAAAAATAATGTGTTTGTGAATCACTAAGAAATGAATGAAAGTCCCACAGAAGCACATTTATCCTCGACATGTTAACACATGTACTGTACTAGCACAAACTTCTGACCTTCACCTTTCACATGACCAAATATGAAGTTTCTCTCTCTTGTATAGTTACAGAGATATGGCAAAAGTTTAGTTACATAACTGATACTCCAGAAATGATACACCATGTTTATGTAGGGAGATGGGTGTTATTACTGTAAATGATTAAAGCAATGAATCTACCTAAGCAATTATTATTGGATTTGTAAACATACATCTTAATTGCCTTGACACCATGACCTCTCCCTAAGTTACCAAGAAATCAATTCAATCTGATTTTATCTATCAGGTACATAAAACTTACATCACTAGCTTATTTCTTTCATCAGACCAAAATTCTATACATTAAATGGTATGCTAGATTTAATGCATCACTGAAAGATGCATAAATTGACAGCAAGTTTGTTGTAAAGGTGCTACTGAACCTTGAAACCTTGTCCCAGTGATCCAGACTTCTGAATGTGTGCATTGTGTAAGTTATAATCAAAAGAGGTTAATGATACCTCTGTTAATAGATTAAGATTAGGCAGGTGTGATGCTTTGATTGAAAGACACATAAATTATAAATACAGAAATCAACCAAAACTCATGGTTTCCATCAATTCTATCTGAATGTTGAACTTTTGAACCATCAAGTGCAACTGGGTTTTTTTTTTTGTATGTAAGATATGGTCAATTTTTTTTTTTAAATGCTTAGTCTGCTTAGGAACAGTAGACAATCCATTGTCCTAGATGCCTAAAGAAGGTTTCTGGCCTCACCTGTGTAAAAATGCATATCCTGATTGGACTAAAAATAGGAGTGCACTGGGACATGTATGTCTAAGGTCCCCTAAAACTGATAACCTATAATTCACAATAGTACAGTAGGTGGGAAATTCATATCCTAGTACATTCAATAAAGATGTTATCAGTGGATTGCAGAAGAAATACCAAAACATCGAAAGGTCATAATAAATAAAATAATTTTTAAAAAAGACTGGGCAACTGCAGAAAGTTAAAGCTAACCCTAAGCCTGGAGGGTCTTGGAATAAAGAAGATAAATGTAGGTGAAGGTTTTTTGCTGAATTGTAATTTTTCGAATTTTCATTCTTTAAATCATATAAATGACAAATGGGTCAACTGCATTGTAAACTTTCACTCCCTCATGCATCAGAAGCATTGGTGGATCTATCTAGCTGTACGTGTTTTTGCTGACCTGTTCTGAGTGGGCTTTGTCCAGTGATGTTTCCCCTGACGTGGGGTTTCCAGCCACACCCTCATCTCCTCCCTCATTCAGTGCAATCTCGACCCCACAGGAAAATCTGTCAACAAATCAGAAACTGAATCAACTACTTCAGAACATAAATATTTGTCCTTAATATCATGTACAGTGAATCTTGATTAGGTAAATGACAGAGGGATTGGCTGTCTTCTCACAGATCCTATTCTCTGAGAGCATAACCTTCATCCAATAACAATCATTTTATATTCATTATAGTGTATCTCTAAAAAGAATATATACTACAAAGTATCTGATTTTTTTTTTATACAGGTACATCTGTTAAACTCACATAAAAATAGTGAATTCATACTAATTTCTATTTTATCTAATTTTATAACATGCACAAGATTACACATTTTTTTATTTTATTTCACCAAATTAATGTGATCCTCGAAAACTCTAGCATTAAATAATGGAATGTAAACGTATCTATTCCTATTTCTAAATACTTCAGTAGATTTAAATGTGTACAGATTTTTCATTGATATCTTTTTTTATGACCATCCCACAAACAGGATTTAAACTCCTTTCAATTGACCGATAATTCTTGACCTAAATATTTGTCCTCAGCCATTCATATAAATGGAATTAACTGTGGACTGTTCAAAGAAAAATCACAACAGTTGTACAATATTTCTATTTCCAAATTATTAAAAGTTACAATATTTTAAAGAAAATAATTAAAAAGTTTAAATAGATGCTTTTAAGCCTCTATGTAACCACCAGATAAAAAGGAGAGTATTTGAGGTACTACATGTACATGTAGAGCCATTTTTATTCATAAAATATCTTAAACTTTAAATATCTAATATATACATATGATATGTAATGTTTAATGTTAGTTATCAGGTGCACAGTTATGACATGATTGCAGTAATAATAGAAATATTTAAACTTTGCTTTGTTGAATAAATAAAAAAGATAAACAATGATCTTACTAAGTTTTACGTCATGAACGGCCTGGAAAATATGTAGATAATGCTGCTCATGATGGCTAGACTTACGCAATACAGAATAGTTCAAAAATGTCATATCATATGGGTACTTTTCCTCTCTATCTACACTTTGGACTTTAGATCATAGAAATATAACAACAGTGTCAAATAACTACGATGAGGTTGCAATTTATCACAAAGGAATGCTTAAGGTTTTGAAATTGTTTTCAATGATTTCTCACTAATTCACATGCAACATTAAAACATCTGAACTAAATCATTCCAGTGTAACACAATCTCCAAAGAACAATAGCATATTGTATTTATAATAGCTGTCAGCATTTTCTAATTCCAAGCTGTGACAAATGTTTCATGAACATTCTTTATTATTTTGGGAATTGTTCTTTTTATTGAACAATGCATGTATGTAGTTATTAATAGACAAATGGCAACCTATAGTATTGTAATAGTGTATGAAAGCATTGGTTTTCTTTTTAAGTTTAAAATATCATCTTTTAAACAAAACAAAAAATCAATTGCAAACAATTAAGATATTATCCTCATATTCGTCATTCAAAAAATCCCCAAATCTTCTATGCTTAAAAATTAACTTAAAAAATAACATCTTTAATATAATGTCTGCTGCCGCTATCAAATGATTGAAAATATCCAAGATAATTAAAGTAAAGTTACTTATACAAGATATTTTTCAAGTTCAATTACATGCTGTTTTAGTCTTTTCCCGTTATCATTTTCATCATTATTATAAAATGAGATCTTACGCTTTTTTCATGTTCAATATATATTTTCAGTAAGATCAGGAATGAAATGCAACATTACACACTGAATAGATGCTGATGATAATGATGGTTAAGGTGACATTAGAAATGAGATTACAATATTACAATGGTACGTGCAAATAAGTTGAAAGCATCTTTGAAAAATCAATGGGGTAGAAGTGACATGTGGGCCAACATTGATCCCATGTCATCACCATCACTGATCACTGACCAGCATCAAATACATTGAATGACCCTGTCATAATAATACTAATTTCTCTTAATTGACAATTATTACAACAGAAAAGAAAATTCAATATTTTTTTCCTGTTGTACCAAATATATTCTCATGAAAAATCTGAACTATGAGATTATTTCTCAGCAAACATGCATCAGACTTTTTTGAATAGCTCATCATGTTTTGTGACAGAAAAATAAATCGGAAGGCAGTGAGACAAATTAAATCTTACCGTATCAATAAGTTCAACAAAAGCAAATAAAACACTCTGTCTGACTTCAACATATTCAGTCACAATTGAAAATACATCGCTTTTTGAATTTTGTAACATAAAGTCTGACCGACTTCCTTCGTCAATGTTGACTATGTAAATTGGATAGCCCAACTTCCGGCGACGTGTATCAATGGGTTACGCATGCGTTAGGAAACCCCCCTTCTCGCGAACTATTAAATATAGGTCAACGTGATTTCAATATATTCCCCTCAATGTTATCAAGTAACACACCAATAATAAAATTTTATTTTTTTTAAGAGTAACCGCAGATAGCAAAATCATTTGATTGTAAATGTTTTTTTTTATTTACAAACTTTATTTACTGCGGTCCTTCCATCTTGAAAGCTTCATTGACAACAAAAACAGGTGCAAGGTGGACATAATTTTGTCCACATCAAAATGCCGCCCAAAAAGAAAAAGGGGAAGGGGAAAGGAAAGAAAAAGAAGAAGGATGGTTTGTAATTATTATCTTTTACACATAAAGGAGCCTAACAGTTAATTATATAACTTATACATATATGTAATAGAGCCTTTATATGAGGAATAACTCTCTCTCTCTCTCTCTCTCTCTCTCTCTCTCTCAAATGATTGACAGTCCAGACCCTGAATTTGAACCCACACCCCAGAATATTCAGTCAAGTGCTCTACCAAATGTAGTATCTGGTATGCATGGCGATTGAAGGGTATCAGGAGAAAACGTACCCAAAATAAAACGTACCCAGGAGAAAACGTACCCAATTCCTAGGGTACGTTTTCTCCAAGAGAAAATGTACCCAGGTACGTTTTCTCCAAGAGAAAACGTACCCTATAAAAATCATAAACATACTGTTAAATAGTTTTAAATACTATTTTACTGCATAAATATAGAGAAATATATGAATTTAATAATAGTAAATTCTTTTATATGTATCGGTTGAATATTTAAAGGGCTTGGACATGTTAAATAGTTTTAAATACTACTTTAATGAATAGTTTAATGCATAAATATAGAGGAATATATAAATTTTATAAATAATATCTTTTTAATACAGAATATAGATCCTGTAAGGTTTTTCTTATAATATGTATCGATTGAATATTTAAAGGACTCGGACATGATTTGAGCTCAAAATTTCAAACTTTATTTTTATAAATAATTTTTAGATAGTTGATAAATTTACCATGTTTGTTTTAAGTATTCTGCTCTAAGTATTAGTAATTTCAATGTCACTAGACCTTTGAGACTTTCAAAGTTTGGTCAATTCTAGAGACATTTCAGCAATGAAAAAAAAACTATTCATATTGGTGACATTTTATTTACCAAAAAAACCGTGCTATCAACTTCTTGAGATACTCATAATTAAGTTCTCCAAATAATTAATATTGCAATCAAAACTATTATGTCTATATTTTTTTAACGATTTCATTTACATTGATGGATTAATTGCGGACTAATTAAACTGCTTAGGCGATGTCTGTGCATTTGTATATAACACAATTATTGTCTAATTAATTAATGTACATGATTATGTATAAACAAAAGCAACAAATGATACAAATGTTTTATTGTATAATTTATTTTATTGCATCCCAGAATATTTATTAAAACTGTTATTTATGATTTTTATAGGGTACGTTTTCTCCAAGAGAAAACGTACTTGGATACGTTTTCTCTTGGAGAAAACGTACCCAAGGAATTGGGTAAGTTTTCTCTTGGGTACGTTTTTTCCAGCATTCGATTGAAGGGGTCTGGTCATCACATTCCTCCATTTTAAATGATATTCAAAGATCAAATATCTGATTCTTTCCCTTGCAGGAGTTAAACTGTCAGTTCCAGAGCTCTTAAAAAGGCGCCCTAGCAGTCTGACAGTCACAATATAGTGTGGAAGGTAAAATATTATCATTTTTAATCATTATTTTTTTCTGTCTTGTAGATGCTCAGCTGGCATTGGATGACCAATACACCCAAACCATGAACAAAATTGAGGCATTAAAGGACCACTTGGGTATCAAGATTTACATAAACATTCAACTTATCTTCAAATATTTGTGTGTTCTTTCTTTTTTTTTCTATTTCTGTATGGAAAAATTATATTTGCTTTTGATGAGTTTTTTTTTCGCTCAAAGAACTAAATACTTTTATTATTAAATTTATTGATTTTGATAAATATCAAAAGAATTTTCTTGAAAGATTATGCAACAGTTCACATCTTTCTCAAGGAGAAAATAGTCTAATTGTTTTCCTTAATTACTTGCACCTCAATAGCTGTAAGGAAAGAGTTGGCTCGTCGTAACCAAGCAGGGAGTGAAAGCATGAAATCCCAGATGGAGGAAACAAAGGGTGAATTAGAGGATCTCAAAAAAAATCAACTGGACATTACAGCTGGTAATTTACAGACATACTATCTTAGGATGAAATATTAAATTTTAGGTCAAAATAAAGAGTTGATGGTTCTTTTGGCCCTTTTCAAAAGGAAAATATCTTGCTTTTCATTAAAGGTAATAAAGAAAATAGACTTTATATTTTAAAAAATGCTTTTTTCAATTAAAAGAGATATACATGTAACTCTTGCAATAAAGATATATCCTTGCATGTTACATTTTGAAATAACAATAATTCTGATCTATGATATTTTGTACATTAACATTGTATTATTTTATTTCAGCAATGACAACGCAGTATAAAACTATGCAGACAAAGAAGAATTATACCATTCATCAACTGGAGAGAGAGCTTGCTCAGACAACAAAGCAATTAAGTAAGAGAGAAAGAGGGATGAACTTGAGTCTAATTATAAAAGAGAGAGAGAGAGAGAGAGGAGGGGGACTCAGAGAGTTTAAAGATAAAATATAAAAGTTTAAAACAATGTACATATATATTAAAATACATCCATATTTTATGCCAAACATTTGTTCTACACAATATTCAATATGAAACTGATTTTCTGCAGGCTGTTGCTTATACATGTACTAGACTGTGTACAATATAATTGTGTTACAGAAGTGTTCATTGTGGGAAAGAAAGTATCTTGTTTACTTTGCTATTTGTCTGAAATGTACTTTTAAACATTGAAATCAAATACCAGTACATTTCAATACTTTAGAGGAAACAGAAAGAAAACTCAAGGAAACAGAGGATGACAGGGATCGAATAATCAAGGAGAAAGATGAAAAGATTGCTGAACTCAACCACGCCATGACGGCGCTGGAACACAGCTACAAACGCATTCTAGATGTAAGTGTAGGAACTTTTTTATTGCCTTGGACAGTATATCTGAGCATTAAAGAACAAAGTGTATGAAAATAGGTAGATATAAGTATAAGTTTATTTCATGAAAATATCCAGAATGTATTTTCCCACTGTGGGCAAGGCCTATTTTCAGTAAATTTACTAAGTGAATTTGATAAATCTGATTTTTTTATTGGGGGGGGGGGGGTCTGGACCCCCCTGAACCCCTAACCCTCTCTAGATTTGGGCAGGCACATGCATCTAAATATATTTAAGTGATTTATTACAGATGGAAATATTATGAATTACCTAACTCCTATCATTATTATAATGTAAAGTATATTAGATGATGCACAATTCAAAATATTACAACCATTTTTTGTTGATGAATATTTTCCCCTCCTTTAACTTTGATTAAAAAAATATTGTGTTTTAATTACAGCCATGCAATATTCAAGTGCTATAATATTTCTCTTGATAAACCTATGCTAATAACAAAACATCATAACATAATACTAAAAAATTAAGCATTCAATTCAAGATGGTTCATTGAAATTCTAAGTTTTTTCTTACATTTTATTTCATTACAATATTTTGTCTGAAATTTTAACTTTTTAAATTTTATTCAAGGATGCCCTTCGCAAATTCATTGAGAAGCTTGAGATGGCCAAAGAGAAATGGGAAGACACAGCTACAATGATTCAGACACGAAACAAGCAAACTCTGATGGAACTACAGATGACCGATCCCTGGACATTCGATGAAGTCAAACCAATGCGAGCATTGCATTTTTAATATATATGTGCAACAGTTCTTATGTAATTTTTGTTGTTTTTTGTTTGACTTAAATATTTTCAGTAAACAGTGAAAATACATTGTAAAAGTGATATTAGCATTAAGAATAAATTTAATTATGTAAAATTTTGGATTTGGTTTTGTGTTCCAACATAAAACTTTCCTGCAGTTATTTTTTCTTGAACAGTTTCAAGGTCATATCAGTCTTCTGTTAAAAAAAAAAATCCTTACTGGATCATATTCTTTTTTCCTTGGCTCTATCTGGCTCATACTTCACATTAAGAGCATATCAGAGTAAATGGTGTGCAATGACCTTGAAGCAAGTTTTAAGGTCAAAGGTGAAGGTTATACCAGTTCTCTTTGAAATCCAGTTTGGAACCATAACCCCTTTTTCCATGAACAAATCTTGCTCAGAATTTTACCAAAAGAGATTGAATAGTGACCTTGAACTGAATATCTTGGTCAAAATTTTTAAAGGTCATAGCAGACCTCTGTGTTGCATATGCTTTATAGTACACCCATAGAATGATTGTAGAATAAAGAATGTGAAAAGATCTCAAGTCAAAGGTCATGGTTAAAGCTTAACCCTCTGATATGCTCTCCATTTGAATGCCCCATACACAGGAAACTGACGTTTTCATCTTTCTTTCTTAAAATACAAATTCTGTGTACTGTGGTTGTTGTGGGCATATGACTACTAGTATCTGATTGTGGTAAAAAAAAATCAAAGAAGGCGTCAAAAAAAAGGTAGCCAACGAAGTAAATATTATTTTACATTCATTCTTAGAGGACTAGATACCAATTCAAATAACCCATTGACATTTGACATAAATTAATCCGTTTATTAAACATATCACGATTGATGAATATGACGATATTACTGTATGATATCTGGTAACAGGCACATTGCATCAAAACCCACTTCGCCATCATCTAATCCTAATCTGGTTGGGGGGACAGTTCCTTAAAATTCTATTTAGTATTCATTTTATAATTTTATCATCCCCCCCCCAAAAAAAAGAAACAAACACAAAAAAAAAAACAAGGTGGGGAGGACAGTTTCTTCAAATTTAAATTTCCTATATGTAAATTTAAGGAAAATGTCCCACTCCGAAGCTACATGTAAATTAAATAAAGATCTAATGTTCAAATTTTTATAAAAACCATTTTTATACTCAATACCTTGGGGGTTTTTTCATCTAATTATGAAAATCTATGTTTAAATACAAATTTATTAAAATCAGATCCTCGATTAAAATCAGATCCTCGATAATCCCGACTAACTAAGTATCGCTTCATGCCATATCGCGAGAGTATCGATGAACTGATTTTAATCAGATCATGTATTTTTCTGAAAATATAACATTTAATTCTTTTTCAAATAATTTCACTTTAGAAACATAGGTAATCACAGATTACAAAGCTCACCGAGACATGGCATCACCTTTATGAAGCATCACCTGTATGAGACCACCTTTATCATATTATATGAAAATCATAGTCAATGATCTTGGATATTCATGGATACTGTTTTGACACAATATCGTATATCATATGTTAAAAATTGTATGATAATCATATGTTCATTTCATACGGTATTATAAGATACAATGTTTATCAATACAATAATATAAAATACGATATTGCATCCTATGATACTTACATTATATATCATATAATACAATATAATACTGTAATAAATAATGATGCCATATGATATTGTAACATATGATATGACATTGTGTCATGTTATACATAATTGTATTTGATCACATAATACAATATCATACCATATAATATATGATACAATATAGAATTATATGATACAATATCATATCACATAATACATCACGATATTGTAACATATGATATGATATTGTATAATATAATATGATATTGTATTGAATGATATTGTATCATATTTGAAACATAATATGATATTTTATCATATGATACAATATAATTTGATACAACATTGTATTATATCATATGATACAATATCATGATATAGTAATATATTATACAATACACTTTCATATTATAATACTGTAACAATATAATATATTACAATATCATATAATACAATTTCATGTGATTTTATAATATATTATATAAACCAAACCACTATCATATTATACAATATCATATCATATGATATGGTATTATATATTATACAATGATGTATCATATGTTACAATTTTATATATTGCAATATCATATGAAACAATAGCATGTGATAAAATAATATATAATACATTATCATATTATACAAGTTTGTATCATAATATACAATACTATATATAACAATATCATGATACAATATCATATCATAATGTACAAAAAATTGATACAATATCATATCATATCATATAACTTTTTACAATATAATATATAATATTGTATCATATAAAACAATACTGTATCATATCATGCAATACTATATCATAGGAATCATGTTATATCATTTAACAACAAACACATCTATCAAGCAGGTTTGAGTGAGGTTGTAGATTTTTTTAGCATCCTTGATAATGGAGATCAGGCTCTGCATCTGAATCTACCTCTGCGATTCATTTATATTATAGTCAAATCAACTATGCAAGTTTGAAATAGTACTATTACGGTATCTATAAAACATGTGACCTGTTCCAAAAAACTAAACCTCATCCAGCATCCAAAACCTATGGCTCAGATTCAGCATTCAAGCCTGTCAGGTGCATCAGTATTATAAGACGCATCATCCATGCAAGTTTGGTGAAGTTAGGACCAGTAATAACTAAGATATAATCATCAGAGGGCACCTGCTCCAAAAACTTTAACCAGCTATTAATACCTTAACCTCCTCCAGCATCCGAAACCTATGGCTCAGATTCAGCATTCAAGCCTGTCAGATGCATCAGTATCATAAGACGCACCATCCATGCAAGTTTGGTGAAGTTAGGACGTGTAATAACTAAGATATATTTTTTAGCATCCTTGATAATGGAGATCAGGCTCTGCATCTGAATCTACCTCTGCGATTCATTTATATTATAGTCAAATCAACTATGCAAGTTTGAAATAGTACTATTATCTATTAAACATGTGATCTGTTCCAAAAAACTAAACCTCATCCAGCATCCGAAACCTATGGCTCAGATTCAGCATTCAAGCCTGTCAGGTGCATCAGTATCATAAGACGCATCATCCATACAAGTTTGGTGAAGTTAGGACCAGTAATAACTAAGATATAATCATCAGAGGGCACCTGCTCCAAAAACTTTAATCAGCTCTAAAAACCTTAACCTCATCCAGCATCCGAAATCTATGGCTCAGATTCAGCATCCAAGCCTGTCAGGTGCATCAGTATCATAAGATGCACCATCCATGCAAGTTTGGTGAAGTTAGGACCAGTAATAACTAAGATAAAATCATCAGAGGGCACCTGCTCCAAAAACTTTAACCAGCTCTAAAAACCTTAACCTCCTCCAGCATCCGAAATCTGCGGCTCAGATTCAGCATAAAAGCCTGTCTGGTGCATCAGTGTCATAAGACGCACCATCCATGCAAGTTTGGTGAAGTTAGGACCAGTAGTAACTTAGAAATTGCTATCAAAGGGTACCTGCACCAAAAACTTTAACCTGCTCCAAAACCTTAACCTCCTCCAGCATCTGAAATTCATGGCTCAGATTGAGCAACCAAGTCATTCAAGTCCATTATTAGGTCCAGATGCATCCATGCAAGTTAACCAGGTCCGGACGCCGACGCCGACGCCACCGCCGACGCCGACGCCGGGGGGAATAGCATAAGCTCCCCCTGACTTCGTCTCGGTGAGCTAAAAAGGCGTTGATAATACCTAGATTTAGGATTTTTCACAAAGTGACACACACCAAAAAACCCTTTCGGACAGAGTCAAGTTCGCCACTATGTTTTCAAAGTTCGCGCGAGTCAAATGCTATGGGTCACGACACCCCTAAAATCCATCCAAAACGTACTGCCTAAAATCCCTGTTAATTCATGGCTACAGATATTTAAACTTCCCGAATCAGTATCTACTGTGGACACATCAGATTCTTTGGATCTCTTCTAGGGATATTGCTCTGGATTACAAACAAAGACAAAACACAGCCTGGAAACACGAAAATGTAAGTTAAAACCATTTCTTTTTATGTTACATGTATCTTCTTACACCCCCCCCCCCCCCAATATCATATAAAGATACTTTCGTTTTGTTTTAATATTGTTACATTGCCAAGTTTTTTTTATGTCACTGTCATTATTTCATTATGTACATATTTACTACGTGCAGTTTATCAATATGTTACATGTATATATGGGAACTTCCAATATTGTTGGTAAATACACAATATTTTGAACAAAAACTTGTATTAATCAATACAATCAATGACCTTCTATAGAGGTTCACGCTCGTATGATATTTGCAAGCATGGCAGAAAGTGCATAATCCGACTAGTACAGGGTTCATATAAATACATGTTTAACATGCATACATAAATATGTGTACATGTTATGATGATTTTGCAAATTATATCTGCTCTTGGTCCCCGAAAATACAAAGTTGCATGAACATGTCTGTTGTAAGTAAAATGATACGTCCAAAAATTACTTATCTCTTCACGTCCGAAGTTCAGCAATTGACACACCTTTGTAGCATACAAACGGACGGTCACACCTATCCATAGCCCATAAGCACCTGACCTAAATCATATTTCCTTTTATAGGTAGAAAATTTTCTGTACTATATCAAACACTATTATCACAGTATGGGAAAATATCTACCTATAAAAAGAAATGTGTCTGTGCCATTGCCATGTGATTGAACGTGTGTACATGTTGCTATATACAAGCGATACATTTTATATGTTAGCTCTTTTCAACATTTTGAAAATTCATTTTCTCAAATAAATGGTCATACTCATAAACAACTCAAATTAAGAAAACGACAATGGCATAATCGAGTGAATAACTCTACACTTTTGACGGTTTTCATTATTCAGTGAAATCGTTTTCGCACAATCATTTTTGTGGGTAATGATAAGGTGGAAACAGACAAGAATCTGGTACTTGTATATTTGCAACAGTTTGTACCTGTGTACTGAATGCGAGATTTATGAGTGATATGTGAAAATAAATAAAAACAACAATAAGACATAGTTAACTAGAGCAAAGCTCGTTGCAAAGCAACGAGTAGGTCTTCCGTTGAAGCTGCGAATTAAAATGATGTTAATGTACATGGAAAGGATTATCTTCATGGTAATGCTATAGTAGCTATACTAAACGACTAATATAAACGTACAATTTATCTTGGACTTTTATTTGTCCTTGTACATGTAGCAGTGTGTAACAGGTATTGTTTGCAAATAAAATTGGGATTGCTATTGGAAATTTAAAAACAAAATCTGGCGCTTTGAAATTAAATAATAAATTGAAGTCAAATTTGTTATTAATTGAAAATAATTAAGATGAGCATTGATGAATGCTTGTTTACGTTCAAATAATTTGTATGTTTCTAATCCTGTGATCTCTGTACATTCACATATAGTTTATAGCTTGATACGTGCGTGAAACCTGAAACATTTATCAGCTTTAGATTTTTTGGTAAAGTTTCAACTGGAAAGGTCCATAGGGAGAGACAACAGACCCAGACATAAATTTATCTGCATATGCTATGACCATGGGCATTTAATTACATACTTGGTTCATGGTCGCAATTGTAACACACTCTTAATCCTCAGAAATGATTGTTTCAAGTAACTATGATACAGATAATGGCAAAGGGATAGAATTTGGGTCGGTGATGGATTAACACAGATGTCTGTTGTGACATTGACATTTCTTTTAAATGTGATAAAGCGCATTTATGAGAATATATTGTGATATCTGGCGGCGTGACAGGCTGACCACTATGCATCTGCAATTGGGGACCCTTATAAAGCGTTTTTGTATCAGCTATTTAATAATGCCGTGTTTGAACTGACAGTATCAAATTTAAAGATTTAGATTAGATTTTTATTAGCTTATGTTAATGTCATTTATAACCATTAATGCTGCTGCTTTGGTGTCTACTGGTTTGTTTTAGGAATTACTGGAGAATGGTCCGTTTACATGTAGGTGGAGAAATACTTATAACAGCAAACAATTATTTTTTGGTCGAGCATAATTTTTAATTATAATTAAAGTGTGTTGTGTCCAAATAGATAAGTAGGTCAAAAGGGCGTTTCAAAATATGGCGGACAACCAAAATTCATAATACTTTCTTAAAGTCCCTTTTATGGCAAAAAACAGCGACACACTATTATAAATTGACCAAGCATAGTTTTTTAAACGATATGATACACTATTATTAATTGGCCAAGCATAGTTTTTAATATATTAAGTGTGCCGAATCCGGGAAAATATGCCGACCGTCACGAAAGTTGCTTAATTCAAAATGGCAATTCAAAATGGTAGATGGCCAGAATGATTTTGGTAATGTATAAATCATTTCTGTGAATGATACGTATGTGATTTTAAATTTGCAAAGGTCTATACAATAAACGTTGGCACGTTTGTATCCACACCTTACGGTTCTACAACCTTTGATGTAGTTACATTCTTTAAAATTTAAGGAAGATCCAGGAATAAAATCTTAAGCCATTAAAATGGCAGCAAACGACCATCACTTAATTGTAGTCTCATCTCGGTTAAGATGTGGCTATGTTTACAAAGTTCTAAAGATTTGACATAATTATCACTGCAGAATTGACAGGGATCTTTATATGCTTTAAATGGGTTCCAAAAAGCATCCGCAAGATTATTTATGAGAACGTGTTGCGAATTAACATTGGCATGGTCTAACAGAAGAGAAAGCATCATCTCTGTGGATGAGATCGGTGGTGATTCTCTTTCTCTGAATTAGAAAACACAATGCTTTTTATGCATTTCTTCTCTTTCCTCATCACATTTTTGCCAAACTTTGCGAGAAGTCGTTTAATTTTTAACAAAGATACAGACATGTCGATTCCTTATACAAGTTTTAAATTGTCCCTAATGATGTCGAATGGAGCATAATTCTCATGGCTGCCTAAATCATTTTGCAAAGACTTGCTATTGTATAGAAAGCTGGACGGAATGTTGATTTGGGGCAAATTTTAAAACATGTAATCTTAGTGCCTCTGATGATATATATGTTAGAGATTTGTCTACTCTAAAGATTTTACAGGAAGAGACAGACAATAAGAATAGTTCTAATGTTGTACAATGTTCCCGCAAGGTATCCATTTGTATTTCTGTTGACACTTCGTTATAGGCGTGTTTTACTGTACTTGTACTAGATAAAAAATTATTGCCACCATTATTAAAAAATCCGTTCAGCTTAACCCAGACCTCCTGATTACAAATATTTTATCCCTAGCTACGCCGCTGCATGTGCGGAATTAGAGGGGGTTGGGGGTCCGAAACCCCTCTAATTGGAAAATTCAAATTTACACTCATGTAGTAAATAGGCCTCGGACCCCTCCCCCCCTTGGAAAACGTTAATGTCCATCGGACTCCGGTGTCCGAGAGACACTTTCCGAGGTCCTCTCCCCCGAAAAAATATTCTGGATCCGCGCATGAATTGCAATTGGTAAACAGAGTAATTAACATTTTTTCTTTCAATCATGATATATTTATCATAGCATTTACCTTACGTAAGATTATACATAAACCAATTTAAGAGTTGCATTTAAATGTATCATAACTAGCTGATGAAAAAAACCACGTGAACTCAAATAATGTTAAATAGAAATATTGTTATCAATATTTTAATACTTCATTATACCCTTTATTTTATTTGGGTATCTTTATTTAAAATATTACTGTAATTGTTTTCATCTTCCATGATAGAAATAGGATAGAGACCTGACGAGATTTAAAAGAAAACCATACACACATATAAAAATAAAATATAAACTACCAGGCAGCGAATTTGTATGACACTGCGTCGTGCAAGATGAGTTATAAATATTCTGTGAAGTTGATTGTACATGTATCGATCGATATGGTTTAAAGTATTGAGTATGTGAACCACAAATCCCGATCGTGCCGTTCAAATCCACCTGCATGGGGCCGGCTTTTCTCATATTTACTGAATTAAAGCTATATCCCTGTAAAAGTTATTTTAAAAATTTCTAGTTCTAATTGAAAATTACATAAATTTCTTATAAGAATGGTCTATTTTGCAATAATTTGGGTTGTTTCATACAACTATAGAATTTTATCTTAAAACAAACACAACATTTTTTTCTTCGCGTCCAAGAAATCATTAATTGATTAAACGCATGCGTATTAGAGTTTTGGCCTAAAGTGAAATAGAATGGAAGAGTTCACTGTGGATTTGGGGAATACAGGTTAAAAGGCGATCTGGGTTTGGGTATTACATAACGGTTGGTCGCTACCGTTGAAGCACAGGAACATCGAGGCCAAATGACTTAAAATTATTACATAATTGTTTACGAAAAGCTCAGTGAGGATCCGTTGCAGAAAATGATTGCATTTAATATTTATCGTTTGATTCATCGCTAATTAATGCATATATATAGAAAGTACTATCTTTACAATTTTGAAGCTATATTAAAAGCTGTGCAAGAAGCAATACAAAATTTCTTTTGAATTTGAAATTCAAAAAATCTAATATATTACTATTTGACGTTCAAGATTCCTATATAACTTTGAAAGGACAGACTGTACATGTTTGTACATAGGAAGGA
>WFKH01011581.1:32142919-32162276 GCA_016163765.1 Magallana hongkongensis | reverse complement strand
TTATATACACTGACTGTGTGAAGGATTGGCAGAAGATCAATATGTTGCCCAGTTAATATATTTCTGTTGTATAGCTTAATTGACCTCAATATATTGTTAAAATTACATGTATACATTTTTATATTTTTGTTGGCCGGCTTAGTATTTTTTCCAGCTGGCATTCAAGTACATGTTGGTTGTATAATTATATAAGTCAAGAGCATTACTGTAGCATATCCAAGCAGCTGATTTTGGAGGTACTCATTTTATGCTGAACGATTGATTTGGGGCACGAGTCCCTCCAATTTGACATTGTGTTTATATATCAGAATCTATTGGTGTAAAACAGATAAAATGCTCAAACAACACAAAGCAATTACCAAGTATCAACCACAGCAGACATTCAGAATGTGTACATCTATAGTTTATGTTATGCTTGGACGGAGCCTTCAGAAATATGTTTATGTAAATGGTGCAACTCATAACTGGAAGATTTTTCAATATGAAAAAAAATATCTATATTTTGTTCTCTCAGTGTTTTTTTTATATATCAAAACTACCGGTACATCATCGTCGGATACCCACGGGTGATCGCGTCTTTTACTTAAGTAAAAAACGCAAACACCCGTGGGTATCCGACGATGCCGGTACATGTAAAATTTAATAACTAAAATTTTATGATTGTCGACTGTTAAAAGAACTTAAGAAAAAATATGTAAACAGAATTTGTTTCCACAGAATTTTATTTAACAGCAATAAATAGAAATAACAATATAACTGCGTTGGCTTCAATTTGACACACTTGGACTTGGAAACTTTAAAGTCAAACAATGGCGATTACTTGTTCTATTTGACATATATCATACTCCAAATCAACAAAACATCACAGAATACTCAAAACAATTAATTGTTTACAAAAAATGTACATAGCTATGGACCTCCAGCAAAACCCAACAGTTCTATTTTTCAAGAACTGCAGTTCTACTGCAACTTCAATGTTTAAAAATAAAAAAATAAATTTAAGACTCAAGAAGATGGAGCCTGTTTTAGTCACTTATAAAAGATAACTGGAAAAGAATACATTCATCTTCACTATTCAAGGGTTTACAATCCACTCTGCTCCTGTTGTAGAGGAGTGAGTAGACCGTAAACCCTTGGCTAGGGAAGATGCATACATATAAAGTTAAGTGACCAAAAAAAGCTCAGGACTCTCAGACCTTAGATTGTTACATGAGGAGAGAGAGGGTACATAACTAATGCAGCCACAAGAAGCATCATTTCATCACAGAGAAAGGAGATTCTTGCAGATTAATCTCAGGGTGAGAAGATTGCTAGTAATACTGCACACACACATTAACGGTACATTCTTATAAAATAACCATTATTTATCAAATGAGTAAAATTCAATGCAGTATCTTCACAGGTATTCATCATATCAAGAACAAATATATGCATGCCACATGTATCATACTGGCAAGAACTTAATGATCAAACCTTGATTACATAAATTTTGTTGGTTAAGGAAAAACATGGAGTACACAATACTTCCAATAAAAATACAGACAGACAGATAGGCAAAAATTCAACCTACAGTGAACATTGAACATATATAAATATATAATATTTAATAGACATTTAAAATAAGACTTGAATAATTTTGGCATGACATTCTTGGAATGTTTTTAAAAAAAATAATTTAGTGATTACTCTTGTACTGATAACCATAAATGCAGAATCTCCATTTCGATTCAGTTAGGGTACATGTAAATTTTCAAGACCTGGAAATATCTATATCTATAGTATATTTCACATGACCGGTTATCTGCTTGTACATAGCAGTTCTCATAATCACAAAGATACAAATGTAATACACAGATTTCTAAGCAAGCCAATTTAAAGAAAAGGAAAAAATTGCAATATAAACCTGGTTTAAATCAAATTGACAAAAGTTCTTTTTTCTTATCAAATATTACAACAAAACCTCTACACAGAACACAAAACCATAAACATGCAGTTCTAGCACTATTGCAAGACATGAAAGACCATCAAAATTGGTCAAAGAATAAAATAAAATAGAGCACATTGTCACGATCATATAAACCATACCAGATATACTGTGAAATCATTTAAATTCGTGGGGGTCAATTTTCGTGGATTGTGGATTTTTTGCTTATTCGTAATTTTGTGGATGCATTGGTTTTTAGTTTCAGTAAGAAAGATAACTATTTTTTAAATTTGTTTTCATGAAGGATGTAAATTCGTGGCGGAGGGCTACCCATGAAAATTGAGCCACCATGAATTCTCATGATTTCACAGTAATTCAATCAGCATTTAATTTGGGACTAGAAATTGTAGAATTAAGCATTCTATTCAGCACTTGTTGACACATAATTCAATATCATAGTGAATTGTATTAATTGCAAACATGCTATATATTAAACATGTATATACATGTAGCATGTTTGCAACTGATAAAAGGAACATCATTGGTAATATCAATCAATTAGTCAGTAATAATAATCAATGTTTATGATGCTTTGGCAAAGGGATGTTGCCATTACTTACAAAAATTTTTTAAGACTATTCATATAAAATCTCACATCTCACAACATGAAAAAAAAAAATCTTTTCTATATTACCTAATAGAAGTACCAGTTCATGCATATTCAAACCACTGAAATATTTTTAATGAAGTTTTTAACCTCCCACCCCAACCAAAAACACCATCCCAAAAATATTACCGCCTTAAATTATAGGAAGAACTTTCCTTGCTATATATAGACTCTACAGATGAAAAATGATGTATGTAAATAATATCAGATATAAAATGCCCCTCTTTCATTGCACTGATCATGTAATGTTTCTTTTGAAAGTAATGAAAATTTTTCAGGAGAGAAGTCTTACTGTTTAAAAATTTAAATTAAATATATTAATTGTCAATTCATCTGTTAAATTATACAAAATATATAGATTCACCGGTATATCTTTTATATTCATAAATCACATATTTTACCTTTTCTTTAAATAAAAAACCCCACAAATACTAGTAGTAATTTACAAAAGTGATAATCATTATTAAATTGCATTATTAAATTGGCATACACATTATAGCACCATTATGTGATCATCTATTATCTATTAAAAGCTAATAACAAGTACATTTGTACATGTTCTATGGCCACATACATGTACATCTATCAATTTGATCAAAATAATGTTTCCTAGTCAAAAAGAAAACAAAAAATTAAAATGAATCTGTGGAATAAAATATGCAGTAACATTTTTTGGAATCTAGTTGTCCTAATGCCCACATACAAACATGGAAGCCGATCACCAAAAAGAAGCAGATTTATCTCCCTTGCGTGGTGAAAAATCCTCACTTGAAGCCCGTTTGTGGGATTTCTTTTTAGCATGTCCACTCTGTGCGGCCATGTTTTTGTCTGGCGGGCGCCCACTGTGCTGAACACCGGGGGGTAGGGGACAAGAGACTGTGGGGAGAATGGTCTCAACAACGGGATACACATACACACAGTGTCCGTTTGGACTCCCTTTTTTGGAGGCTGCAGCCTCCAGTGAGGACGATTTTCTGACCGATCTACTATTACAACTGGATGCCAATGTCTTGCTGGACTTTAAAGCTTGGTCAGAACTTGGGAGTGCAATAGGACAACTGGCCCTCTTTTGGACCTCTCTAATTGATGACGGTTTATCTCTCCAGAAGTATGACAACAGTCCCCGAACATTTTTCTCAGGCTTTGAATTGGACACTTGCTCTTTTGGCTTGTTACTGGTAAATAACAACCCTGCCTCACTGTGATTCTCTGTGCTGACAGTGTTCAACTCTTTTGGCAAATTTTGGATTTCTGTGGATTTGGAAAATTGTATTTTGTTCCTTTTTTTTTTCTTTCTTCTTTGAAAATCTCTTTGCTACCAAAAAAAATAAATCTATGTTTAGATATCATTTATATGTAAACAATACATAAAGTTGCACACTATTTTCAAAGAAGTTTAAAAACTATTTTCGCCTAAAAAGTTGTGCAGACTATCAGCATTTATGAAACCTAATAATAATTCAAGTTTAGGGCTTCATTAATTAATGACTTTGATGATCACAGATAAGCTGCAACCTTCATCATTCAATTATGAATTAATCAATCAAAATTTAAAGCTTTGAACTTTATCATTCAATTATAAACTAATGTTTGCTCTCCATTTTTCACTTTTATTACAATATTTGACGATACATAATGAATACTAACTTGATCTGTAGACGACTGACTTATTGAACTTGTGGAACTGGCAACTGAAACTGGGTTAGCTGTTCAAGAAATCAAGGATGCATATGGTAAAACATAAATGCTAAATATAAATAAATGTTTATTCACTACATGTGTATCATGCTTTGAAACTGTAAAAGCACATGAAATGCTGTTAGCATATGTGTATGCAAATAAATAACCATTATCAACTATCAACTGCTGATTATTAACTGCAGACTGAAACATGTGAATTCAACTATTAAGAATATCACAGTATACAGTGTACATGTGTATGTATTCACAATCAAATATTGCAAGGTAAACCATGTTACGTTTACAGTGTTATTGTAAAATTGTGCATGTGTATAACCTCCATGCATAGCTGTGAAACGAATATATAAATTTACCTTAAATAATTCCAATCAACAATTATAATATGCATCCTCGTACCTAATGACGAATCACTGCTGTGCTTCTGTAGACTGGTCCCCACTGTCAGCATCTTGTTCTGTTTGCTGCTGGCCCCCTCTGTGTAGGAATTTCTCCGAGGGGAGCGGGACACATCCACAGCGACCGGCACTCTCTCTATCAGACGTCGGACTTCTGGGGGCATGTCAGTCACAGAAGTTTTACCTCGGCGACGACAAAGGAGAAGAACGCAGACAAGAACGAAAACTTCGACTGAAGTGAAATAAAGTTGTCTGTCAATGACCTGAAAAACAAAACAAGCATCATGAATAGAATGTCTGTCAAACATTGAATTATTGTACCTCAAACTTTTCAAAAGAAAGAATAAATTACAATGATTGTAATGTCTTTTGTTCCTTCTCAGCAACTATCATCAAAACAACATGCTTGTGTTGTTTTGTGTTAGATCTCTTTTCATGTTACATTGTGTATGAATCAAATAAGTTTTTCAACATTACCTGTTTGTTGAGGTTAAACATCTCATCATGAAGCTTATACACAAGGTCAGTCAGATTGTCTAGCCGATGCTCCAGGACATTTATCTGCTCCTGCTGGTGATGATCCTATGTGAATAAGATAGATTTAAAGACTGTCAATATACAAAATTGTCAAATATCTATCTATTTTTCCTCTCAGCATCTATCATCAATCTTCAATCTTATTAGGCTTGCTCTGTTTTTTAAATTTTTTATTCAGTGTGCTTTGCAATATTCAATTATATATACAAAAGATATGAAATGAAGCGATGTTTATACCCTGCGCTCTGCATCCTTCAGGTCTTTTGTTACATTTTCAAATTTAGCACTTAGGAGCTTCTGCATTTCTTCTGACTGTCTCTTAAACTTTTGTGTCATTTCATCCAGGAACCTACAATAATAATGATCAGTGAAATGGGTACTGTAAGTAAACTTATCTACTATCACTTAATGATAATTAAAACATCTCAAGCACAGTGTACATTTACATGGACATTAATTTCAAAATTTCAAGTGAGAAAAGTGTCATAAAAAATTACCTGCTACTTAGAGAGACATTGGTTTCCAGAGCTTTAATTCTATTGGTCAGTCTCATAATGGCAGTTTCTCTTTTCTGGAGAGGCATGATGGGAACTTTTGCTAGCCTGAGGTTTTTCTGTGGGGTATATTCAATGTCGTCTTCTGAGAGGGCGAATCTGGACTCAGGCTTTGTGTCTGACTGAGTCTCGGGTGTGTCTGATACATCTGGAGCTGTCTGAGAATCTATAGCCCCGCCCACTATAGCCCCGCCCACTGTCTGTTCATCATCCTCTTCATAGATCTGTCCATTCTGTGCTGTACTTTCCACAGAACTCTCCATCTGAACTGAATTACTGGTGCTAATGGAGGCTAAATTAACTTCAGGAAGGTGCATTTTCTGTTCAGTTCTCTGCAAAGTCAGACAAAAACCATTAAAGTTTCAAGAGCAAACATGTATATTGACACCAAGTTCATAAGTGTAGTGAGGAAAATTTAATTTTACAGTCTAGAACAGCTAATTCAGTTATTAAACCACAGACTGGGTTTTGTTTAAAATTATTTATAAAGAAAGGATTTGAAGAGTTGCATCAGCATCAACTACCGGTACATATAATACTGTAAAAGTAGAATTTTTCATTGGAGATGAAATTTGCTTTATTTACATGCTAAAAGTTGTTAATAAAATAAAATCCTCTGTAAAATTTTCCTGTTGCAGTACATTTGATATGGTCATTTATTTTGATATGAATGAAATAAAATACATATAGATTTAAATTTCAATCGTGATGGTCTACATTCATTGTTGGTCACAAATAGACAAAACTTTATCTTCATGAAAATATGTTACACTAATAATGGAACAAAAATAACAAAAAATTTTCTGAACCAGACTTAAGTAATTTTCTATCTACAAATTACATTGTACTCACACTATCATCTGCAGATGAGGATGCAGCAGGGAGAGAAGTTTTCAGGTCCACAGGGCTGGTAGTGAGCGTCTCTGTCTGAGGGAGCTGTGGGGTCTCAGAAATGGAGTCTGTGTTCACTTCTATAACCACACTTGGTTCCAACACAAGCTGACTGGACTCAGAATCCATGTCTGTGGAAGTTGTAGATTCAACAGCTGGTGGTACCTCTACAGTCTGTGTTTTCTCAACTGGAACAGATGCAGTCACTTTGACTTCAGCAGTTTCTGTTTTGTCCATGGTGTTGAGTGAAGTGGATAAAACAGGGGATGGAGGGGGCTCTTGTTGCTCAGCTTTGGTTTCTTGGGGTGTGACCTCTCCCTCTTGGACAGGGATATCTGATTCTGTAGGGGTTATCTGTGTCACTGTCAGCATTTGACTGTCTACTGTGGAAGCTGGCGTCGGAATGAAACAAGGTGACTGACTTTCCCCCTCATCCTCTGTTGAAGTTCTCACTACATCAGAGGCAGGTGTAATGGATACTTTTTTATCCACTACAGGCTTCTTATCCACTGGGTCTAATGAAGCCACTATAGAGGGTTCATGAGATATTGACCTTGACACACAAGTGGAGGGCAAGGTGAACTCTCCTGGCACACAGAACCACTGCGGTCTTAAAGCCATTACATAGCCACACATGGACAGGGTTGAGTTTGGACGCTTCCGGATCTTAAATCTAGATGGCAAAATGCAAGACAGAAACATTCTGTAGAGAGTGGTAGGCTTGGAATGATCACCACTCTGGATCAAGGACACCATTGGAGGCTTCACTGGTTCACTTGGTATTTGTTCATGATCCTCCAGCTTTGTTACTATGGATACTGCAGGGTCCAAGAGATCCGGCTTCATTTCATCCGTAGCAGTGCCTATAAAGAAATCAATTGATAAAACTTTTCATTAAGTTCTTAAAAACTGACTTTTCTTTAAGAATAATACAGATATCAAACAATTAATGAGAGCCTATTTTTAAGCTTGAAAGTTGTGGTACCAGGAATATCGCATGGCTTTTTTTGATGAGCAGGACAGGAAGTTGGCTTCGGGGGCTCTGGCTGGGAGGGGTCCGTCTTTACTGGCCTATCATCACACTTCTCTTTAGGGACACTAAACGTAATATGATAATGTAAGCAATACAGATTACATGCATATAAACAGATAAATGAACAATTAATGTTGATTTCACTAAAAACTCTCCTCGCACTATGACTGAGTTTTTATTTTGTTCACGAATCTATTGAGACTGGTTAACACATCTAGTAAACTTGGCATTATGATTTGCTTTTTGATCTCTGATGGAATCATTTTGTTTTGAGAGTATTCTTACATTGCAGTAGGTTCACATGGTTTCATCTTCTCTGAGGAATCTGTTTCATTTGTGTCCGTGACATTGTTTGAAGTCGCATTCAAAGGCATGGAAGCTTTTGGGAAAATGGATGGAAATCAGTGGTTAATGTAAATTTTTATACACTCACATTTGTGCATGAGCCAAAATATCTAAATCACTATGACCTCTTTGATATATTTTTTATCTGAAATTTATACATACTGTTAAGCTGTAGTTTTTCTGCTTTTTCTTCCACATTCAATACTTTTTTCACTAGCTTCATGACAGTATCTGCAAACCATATTAAATCAAATTCAACATAATGTTTAATTACATTCTTTATAAAGCTTAAACTTTCAATATCATCAAAGTTGGCAAAACATTTGAGCACACTTTATGTCACCATAATATATTTTAATCACTTTTCCTATTTATCTAACCTAACATTCTTCAAGTACAAGAAATCAGAACATTTGTAAAATGTTCAACTTTAATAAACATTATTTGATTTAAGCCATGTATGGAAATCATTTGCCTTGATAAGATATATTTGTATTGTAATAGAACGAGGGGTTTTCAAGATTTTCTCATTCATTTGTTTGTACAGAGTCATATAATGTTCCACAGGCTTCCTGCACCACTATTTTTACCTTTAGCACTGGAAAACAAATTCTTTGGTTGATTGGAATCTGTCCCTTCTGCATTTTCAGAGGCTAAAATTAGAATGTAAATCTATGATCATTGAGTTGTCTCCCTTGTGACAGCAATATAAAGACATCAACAGTCTGTGGTAAAGCTTTTTTGTCTAAATGAAAAACTTGTACTGGTAGTAAGTTAAGTCACAAAATCAAATGTATTAAATGTTTTTTTCTAATTACATGCATACCTTTACTCCAATACAATTCTTATGTTAAATGTTACATAGGAGGGGGGGGGGTAAATTCCCCCCAATCCCATAAAACCCCAGCACTCACCTTCCATGTTATACCCACTCTGTTCCCCCTCGAGATCATCATCCTCTCCGTCCAACTCCACCGGTACACCATACACTCTACAGTCAACAAAAGAGACACACAATGTTGTTGTAATGAAACATAATTCAGCTACTCAATGAGCCAGAAGTAAACCAAAGTACCAGTCTGTAATCTCATTTATACAGATATGTCGCATCTACCTGGTAAGAGGACATTGCATGTACTAGCCAGTATTCTCAATTCATAAATTTGCAAATTTGAATGTTGAACAGCATGGTAAGTGGATAATGCATGTACTATACAGTTTTATTACACAGATTTGTACAGATCTTAACATGATGAATGAAGCAGCCCTACCTGAACATGGTGAGTGGGCAGTAGTGCTCCTCTCCGTAGTGAGTCAGCAGGTCCACCTTCATGTATTTCACAAAGTAATTGTGCTCCCTTTTGATCTTGAACTTGTCCAGCCCCCTGCTCTCTGTCAGCTCAAACACCCCCAGGGAGTGGTACTCTTTGGCCGGGTACCTGTGGTGTTAAAATAAAACATCATGGATTCAATAATGGGCTTATTTTCATGCAAAAAATGATAAAATATGAATCTTACTATAAAACACAAACACTCATTTAATTACCAGTAGTGTCAATTTGGGCCCAAATAGCTGAAAAACAGAAGTTTTATAGGACCCTACAGTATGTTCATGAACTAAGAGCTAAATCTTTACAGAATTCTTGTATAGATTTTATCATTCATTTACAGGCATAAACTTCTGCCTACCTGTCACTGACATTAACACTGAAGTTCTGGGGTTGGGAGGAAAAAAGCTCAAAGCTTCCAGCTTCAATCTCATTGACATAAATAGGTTCACACAGCTCAATCACAAACCTGAAATCAACGACAGAATTCTTCACAACCAGTTAACAAAATTAACATTTTCAATAATTGGATAGTAGAAAGTTTCAGCAACATCTGAATCATCGAAGAGAAAAATGTTTGTTTATTGTCAACTGTTTTATTGATTACACTTGTTACAATTTCCAATTACTGGTTCTGTAAGTAAAGTAAATCCACTGACCATTTTTTGCTGGCTGTACATGGGTTAATCATATAATCGTCTCTGTTGCTGGTCAGAATTCTTGCCACATTTTCAGCCTCAGGGTTACTGGCCAGAATCTTTGCCCCACATTCTTTAGAGGCATAATTGACCTTTTTTCCATTTTGTTTCTTTGGGGTTGAAACTCCTTGCTCCAAAACTTCAGCTGAAACAAAAAGAAGGTACATGTATATGGGTTATAGTCTAAAAGTAAATCTAAGTCTCCAGTAGGTTTACTTCATACATCATATAATTATGGAAAAGAATATTCATATTGAAATTTACATTGTGGTAAAAGTACATTTAGTACATTAACTATATATTTCATCTATCCCTTATTTTCTAAATCCTGATTAAACTTATGGTAAAACATTTACAGTCGATTTATAATCACTTTTCCAAATTATATACAAAATGATTATCAAAATTTAGAAAATGCAACTTAGTATACCTTGCTGTTTATTTTTCTCTTCTTCTGCTAAAGCCTTTTGGCGCCATTCCGAAAAAGTTTCAATGCCTTTTCCTTCCTAAACATGCAAGAAATAAAAAACATTTTTTTTTTCAAAATCCTTTATTTTAAATATGCAGGAAATAAATCAAGCATAACCTTTTTTTCAAAGTTGCTCTTCTTCCTAAATATTTCTAAATATATAGGAAATTTATAAAAATATAACATCATATACCCTTGGAACAGGTACTATTGTTTTTGATTCAAAGCTATAAAATGCAAATTCTCCTTACCTCATTGACTAGAGGTTCAGGTGTTGTAGGTACAGCTTCTGTGTGAGATGAGGATCCATCAGGTTGCACAGGACGCCTCTGCTCTCCCTCTGTCCCTGGCACCAAGCTCTCCTCACCCTCTGCCATAAATGTCTCTGCTTTAACCTCTGACCCTTTGTCATCATTGTTTTCTGAGCCGATATGAGAGCTGTATGACATGAAATACTTTTAAAGATTTTGACAGTCAAGAACCTACAAACTTGTTTATTCTATTAAAAAAATCATACCATCCATGAATCTCTATCTTAGCACATATGATATAAGTTCACCTACCATACTTGTAAAAAATGAACATAATTTTCCAATGCCAAATGTACTGTATTTAAAATGTGCAACATCAAGATCAACTAGTACATACTTGTCCATCCTCTGCTCCTCCTGCGATAAATCAACCTTTCCCAATTCTTGTGAATCTTTGCTACTATGTCCAGAATTTGTGTCATCAGAGGACTGAGTTTTTACTGAGATTTCTGAATTTTTATTAGTTTCTTTTTGAGTCCTGCATAGATGAAAAAAGAACGATAAATACATACCGGTATTTATTGTACCTAAATACACATATATATATGTACTTTCATTTTCATTTTCCTCTACCTAAAATCATTGATTTTTTTTTATAAATTAAAAGATGAATATGATATAATTATTTAAAATATCAAATTATTCAGTAAGTTAAAATTTAAATTCAAAGCTGTTGAAGACCTTAAATTTCATTTCATTATCATTCATGATGAATCAACACTCACTCTTCTTGAGTCTGTTTCTCTATTTTGGGCTCATTGTCAGGGGTCAAGGACTCTTCTTTCTGAGAATCACTCTACAACAGAGCAATTTAAAGGATACAATTCAAAAGATATCTGATAATCAAGCTACATCTGTTTTAATACATTTAATTTCATGCAAATACATATGCATACACATATAATGTGATAATCCTGTCAAATTCTTCAAAACTTAAACCTATGACTTTGACCTTGTAATCTTGAATTAGTCTTGACCTTGAGCTGCACAATAAAGTCTGTGGGTAAATCTTTTGCTTATATTCATGCAATTTCAAGAGTAAGAGACTTACAAATTATATTTTGTCATGCAATAGATGCAGATCTATAAGTAATAGTACCTATTAAATGAAGATGGAACTCAAATCTTAATTAATATTATTAATTGATACAATTTACCGGTAGCTTGAAGTGGAAAAGGATATGTAACTTAGAATCAAGGTCATAGTCATCTAGTCATTACTTAATTCACCATGAAGACACTGAAAGCTAAACTTAATGAATAACCTTAATAAACTCTAGTCTAAATTAACAATTAATGGCTCATAATAAGGAATACATGTACAGTCAAACTTTGTTATCTTGAACTAGATGGGACTGTTTAAAAACTTTAAGATAATTCTGAGCATTCGACATATCGAGGGTAAAAAAATAAGTGGTTGGGACTTACAAATCACTTCGACATATCCATTGTATTCAAGACATCAGTGTTTGATATATCGAAGTTCAACTGTATATAATAACTAGATGTGTTTTCTTTTACATAATTATATGTTATATGAACAATTTTAAATTCATGAAAAGAAATGAACACAACAACAAGTAGCAACTTGAAACAGTATACTATGTGGTAACATAATAAACTGAAAAATGTAGACAAATCCATATGAAATGAACATAATTTAATATTCAAAAACACACACGCATTACTAATAACAGCTGTGGGCAAGACCTTGAATTTAAAAATGCTCTGTCATTTTTACATTAACGTACTCTTGCATGTTTTGGCTTTGATGACATGAATTTTAGTTTTATACTTTCATGATACAGCTCATAAACCAAGCAGCCATCTGATGTCTTTATAGGAGCAAACTTTGTCTGAACCCAGAGACGTGTATATCTCATTGATTTCCTGCAGCACTAGATAATCTGCTGAGAGTGCAAAAAAGACGCCTGGAAAACTTAATAGACCTGCCAAACTGCTGCATGCGTAGTAAATACTAAACAAGCATGCTTTAAAGATTTCTCCTCCCTGTCTGGCTGTCTGACAAGCCTGTGTGACCTTTATTATGACAGACCTTCACACAAAGTCAAGTCCTCATCTGCTACTAAGCAACAGGTGGTTGCTCTGCATTTTCATTTTGGTAAGAAATTGATCATTTTCTGGCCGGTTTCTTCTCACAATGATTTACCTGGATGTGGATTTTTACCTGTTCAGGGCTTGCTGATTCCTTGTGATCATTTTCTTCTATTTTCTGTTCACCTGACTTATCTGCTGTTTCCCTGGGCTAAAATATAAATGATAGATATAGAAACTGTATGCATGCATTCAACTGAAATATGATAAATGTGGGGTAAATATTATCAGGTGCACCTTGTTTTCTCAGAATAAATATAAATACATGTACATCAATCATGTTTAAAACCAACATATTTGGAAATAATGAGAAATTTAAAACAATACTACATGCATTAGAGGTATAATAATTTCTATGCTTTTTCATGTAGAATCTCCATTCTCTCTCTCTCTCTCTCTCTCTCTCTCTCTCTCTCTCTCTCTCTCTCTCTCTCTCTCTCTCTCTCTCTCTCTCTTTTACAAAGTTATTCAACTACACAGACAGACAATTATAAACCTAAGTTAAAAGAAGAGGTACAAAATCAAAGAGGGAATCCTCTATGCAATGACAGTTTTGTCTTCCTCGTTTTTCCAGGGACAAAGTATTGACTTGCACTGTTATCTAAGAGGTCAAGGGAAGTATTATGTAATCGACTTATGTTTTCTTAATATAACTGGCATCCTCTGATTAATGTGTTGTCATCTTAGAATTTGTTTTGGTTTATATTTTCCACTACTGTTAGCACTTAATGTTTTATCCAAATATACAGCTTAAAACTTGTCTCTTGCCCCCAGAAAAAAAACCAAGAACTGCTGTTGCATGAAGAAAAAAATAATGTGTTTGTGAATCACTAAGAAATGAATGAAAGTCCCACAGAAGCACATTTATCCTCGACATGTTAACACATGTACTGTACTAGCACAAACTTCTGACCTTCACCTTTCACATGACCAAATATGAAGTTTCTCTCTCTTGTATAGTTACAGAGATATGGCAAAAGTTTAGTTACATAACTGATACTCCAGAAATGATACACCATGTTTATGTAGGGAGATGGGTGTTATTACTGTAAATGATTAAAGCAATGAATCTACCTAAGCAATTATTATTGGATTTGTAAACATACATCTTAATTGCCTTGACACCATGACCTCTCCCTAAGTTACCAAGAAATCAATTCAATCTGATTTTATCTATCAGGTACATAAAACTTACATCACTAGCTTATTTCTTTCATCAGACCAAAATTCTATACATTAAATGGTATGCTAGATTTAATGCATCACTGAAAGATGCATAAATTGACAGCAAGTTTGTTGTAAAGGTGCTACTGAACCTTGAAACCTTGTCCCAGTGATCCAGACTTCTGAATGTGTGCATTGTGTAAGTTATAATCAAAAGAGGTTAATGATACCTCTGTTAATAGATTAAGATTAGGCAGGTGTGATGCTTTGATTGAAAGACACATAAATTATAAATACAGAAATCAACCAAAACTCATGGTTTCCATCAATTCTATCTGAATGTTGAACTTTTGAACCATCAAGTGCAACTGGGTTTTTTTTTTTGTATGTAAGATATGGTCAATTTTTTTTTTTAAATGCTTAGTCTGCTTAGGAACAGTAGACAATCCATTGTCCTAGATGCCTAAAGAAGGTTTCTGGCCTCACCTGTGTAAAAATGCATATCCTGATTGGACTAAAAATAGGAGTGCACTGGGACATGTATGTCTAAGGTCCCCTAAAATTGATAACCTATAATTCACAATAGTACAGTAGGTGGGAAATTCATATCCTAGTACATTCAATAAAGATGTTATCAGTGGATTGCAGAAGAAATACCAAAACATCGAAAGGTCATAATAAATAAAATAATTTTTAAAAAAGACTGGGCAACTGCAGAAAGTTAAAGCTAACCCTAAGCCTGGAGGGTCTTGGAATAAAGAAGATAAATGTAGGTGAAGGTTTTTTGCTGAATTGTAATTTTTCGAATTTTCATTCTTTAAATCATATAAATGACAAATGGGTCAACTGCATTGTAAACTTTCACTCCCTCATGCATCAGAAGCATTGGTGGATCTATCTAGCTGTACGTGTTTTTGCTGACCTGTTCTGAGTGGGCTTTGTCCAGTGATGTTTCCCCTGACGTGGGGTTTCCAGCCACACCCTCATCTCCTCCCTCATTCAGTGCAATCTCGACCCCACAGGAAAATCTGTCAACAAATCAGAAACTGAATCAACTACTTCAGAACATAAATATTTGTCCTTAATATCATGTACAGTGAATCTTGATTAGGTAAATGACAGAGGGATTGGCTGTCTTCTCACAGATCCTATTCTCTGAGAGCATAACCTTCATCCAATAACAATCATTTTATATTCATTATAGTGTATCTCTAAAAAGAATATATACTACAAAGTATCTGATTTTTTTTTTATACAGGTACATCTGTTAAACTCACATAAAAATAGTGAATTCATACTAATTTCTATTTTATCTAATTTTATAACATGCACAAGATTACACATTTTTTTATTTTATTTCACCAAATTAATGTGATCCTCGAAAACTCTAGCATTAAATAATGGAATGTAAACGTATCTATTCCTATTTCTAAATACTTCAGTAGATTTAAATGTGTACAGATTTTTCATTGATATCTTTTTTTATGACCATCCCACAAACAGGATTTAAACTCCTTTCAATTGACCGATAATTCTTGACCTAAATATTTGTCCTCAGCCATTCATATAAATGGAATTAACTGTGGACTGTTCAAAGAAAAATCACAACAGTTGTACAATATTTCTATTTCCAAATTATTAAAAGTTACAATATTTTAAAGAAAATAATTAAAAAGTTTAAATAGATGCTTTTAAGCCTCTATGTAACCACCAGATAAAAAGGAGAGTATTTGAGGTACTACATGTACATGTAGAGCCATTTTTATTCATAAAATATCTTAAACTTTAAATATCTAATATATACATATGATATGTAATGTTTAATGTTAGTTATCAGGTGCACAGTTATGACATGATTGCAGTAATAATAGAAATATTTAAACTTTGCTTTGTTGAATAAATAAAAAAGATAAACAATGATCTTACTAAGTTTTACGTCATGAACGGCCTGGAAAATATGTAGATAATGCTGCTCATGATGGCTAGACTTACGCAATACAGAATAGTTCAAAAATGTCATATCATATGGGTACTTTTCCTCTCTATCTACACTTTGGACTTTAGATCATAGAAATATAACAACAGTGTCAAATAACTACGATGAGGTTGCAATTTATCACAAAGGAATGCTTAAGGTTTTGAAATTGTTTTCAATGATTTCTCACTAATT
Source organism: Magallana hongkongensis (assembly GCA_016163765.1). NCBI lineage: Eukaryota > Metazoa > Mollusca > Bivalvia > Ostreida > Ostreidae > Magallana > Magallana hongkongensis. Next base: position 32,145,974 of record WFKH01011581.1, on the reverse strand, counting down.
CACATGCAACATTAAAACATCTGAACTAAATCATTCCAGTGTAACACAATCTCCAAAGAACAATAGCATATTGTATTTATAATAGCTGTCAGCATTTTCTAATTCCAAGCTGTGACAAATGTTTCATGAACATTCTTTATTATTTTGGGAATTGTTCTTTTTATTGAACAATGCATGTATGTAGTTATTAATAGACAAATGGCAACCTATAGTATTGTAATAGTGTATGAAAGCATTGGTTTTCTTTTTAAGTTTAAAATATCATCTTTTAAACAAAACAAAAAATCAATTGCAAACAATTAAGATATTATCCTCATATTCGTCATTCAAAAAATCCCCAAATCTTCTATGCTTAAAAATTAACTTAAAAAATAACATCTTTAATATAATGTCTGCTGCCGCTATCAAATGATTGAAAATATCCAAGATAATTAAAGTAAAGTTACTTATACAAGATATTTTTCAAGTTCAATTACATGCTGTTTTAGTCTTTTCCCGTTATCATTTTCATCATTATTATAAAATGAGATCTTACGCTTTTTTCATGTTCAATATATATTTTCAGTAAGATCAGGAATGAAATGCAACATTACACACTGAATAGATGCTGATGATAATGATGGTTAAGGTGACATTAGAAATGAGATTACAATATTACAATGGTACGTGCAAATAAGTTGAAAGCATCTTTGAAAAATCAATGGGGTAGAAGTGACATGTGGGCCAACATTGATCCCATGTCATCACCATCACTGATCACTGACCAGCATCAAATACATTGAATGACCCTGTCATAATAATACTAATTTCTCTTAATTGACAATTATTACAACAGAAAAGAAAATTCAATATTTTTTTCCTGTTGTACCAAATATATTCTCATGAAAAATCTGAACTATGAGATTATTTCTCAGCAAACATGCATCAGACTTTTTTGAATAGCTCATCATGTTTTGTGACAGAAAAATAAATCGGAAGGCAGTGAGACAAATTAAATCTTACCGTATCAATAAGTTCAACAAAAGCAAATAAAACACTCTGTCTGACTTCAACATATTCAGTCACAATTGAAAATACATCGCTTTTTGAATTTTGTAACATAAAGTCTGACCGACTTCCTTCGTCAATGTTGACTATGTAAATTGGATAGCCCAACTTCCGGCGACGTGTATCAATGGGTTACGCATGCGTTAGGAAACCCCCCTTCTCGCGAACTATTAAATATAGGTCAACGTGATTTCAATATATTCCCCTCAATGTTATCAAGTAACACACCAATAATAAAATTTTATTTTTTTTAAGAGTAACCGCAGATAGCAAAATCATTTGATTGTAAATGTTTTTTTTTATTTACAAACTTTATTTACTGCGGTCCTTCCATCTTGAAAGCTTCATTGACAACAAAAACAGGTGCAAGGTGGACATAATTTTGTCCACATCAAAATGCCGCCCAAAAAGAAAAAGGGGAAGGGGAAAGGAAAGAAAAAGAAGAAGGATGGTTTGTAATTATTATCTTTTACACATAAAGGAGCCTAACAGTTAATTATATAACTTATACATATATGTAATAGAGCCTTTATATGAGGAATAACTCTCTCTCTCTCTCTCTCTCTCTCAAATGATTGAGGCATAATCCTGTTATTTACTTCGCGAAGTAAATAAGTTTGACGTTATTCACGTTAACGTCAAATGTATCTGCATATATTCCTCCACTCCTTCTCTGTCGAATAATATGATTTCAATTCCACACATTTCGACTCCCGTCATTTTCGGTCCGTACAAATTGTATCCATTTATTCCGTAAAACATCCATTGGATATACATCTGTATTCTGTATACATGTGAAGCAAATAACAGGAGTATAGTATATATATAACGAATTGAAGCAAAAAACAGGAATAAATACTGACAACAAATGATAAAATGTACCTTTAAAACGTTGGAACTTAATTGCTTCGCGAAGCGAATAACAGGAGTATTTATATACAGAGGCGAAGCAAATAACAGGAGTATATATATACCGACACATTTCATTCTAAATGGCTCTCCAAGAGAAAGATTTCTCCGGGAAAAGGGTTTCTTTGGGGGAGAAATATATAAAAATGGGGCTTGGTAGTTTTTGGGGGGTGAACATTATAAAACAGTTTCATAAAGATTCCTTTTCATTTGAATGCGAAGCGAATAACAGGAGTAAATACCGACGCAAAACCTTGGAATTTATTCGCTTCGCGAAGCTAATAACAGGAGTATATATATACAGAGGCGAAGCAAATAACAGGAGTATATATATACCGACACATTTCATTCTAAATGGCACATTAAGAGGAAGATTTCTCCGGGAAAAGGGTTTCTTTGGGGGGAGGAAAATATAAAAACGGGGCTTGGTATTTTGGGGGGAAATGAACATTATAACATAATAAGTCACTTAATATTCTATGAGTTTGTTTGCAAACGTAGCACTCAAAATCTAGAAACATGTTGACATCACCACTCTCAGGAGACCCTAAAGGATGGATTTGCCATTTACGTTAACGTAAATGGTTTACCAAGAAAGAGTTTGTTATCCCTCCAGGTCATTTATGAATATTCCGTGTACCTTCTCTTTTATTGTAAAACATTCAATTCTTCTCAATTGACTGACAACATTTCATGTGCGGCTCATGGCCTATTGATTGCGCTAGTGTTGAGTACATTTCAATGTTTTGCGTCGGTATTTACTCCTGTTATTAGCTTCGCGAAGCGAATAAATTCCAAGGTTTTGCGTCGGTATTTACTCCTGTTATTCGCTTCGCTTTCAAATGAAAAGGAATCTTTATGAAACTGTTTTATAATGTTCATCCCCCAAAAACTACCAAGCCCCATTTTTTATATATCTCTCCCCCAAAGAAACCCTTTTCCCGGAGAAATCTTCCTCTTAATGTGCCATTTAGAATGAAGTGTGTCGGTATATATATACTCCTGTTATTTGCTTCGCCTCTGTATATATATACTCCTGTTATTCGCTTCGCGAAGCGAATAAATTCCAAGGTTTTGCGTCGGTATTTACTCCTGTTAT
>WFKH01011581.1:32124100-32141295 GCA_016163765.1 Magallana hongkongensis | reverse complement strand
GTGGACCGAAAACCCTTGGCTAGCGAAGATGAAGCCTGTCTGAGTTTTTTAATTTATAAATTAAGTGAAAGGCGATATGGTAAAGATCTGCTATATTCAAATATTTAAGGTAAAGTGTTCATCATGTAAACATGCACTCTAATTACAGCATTCTACTCTTGTGTACCTTGGGACCCCCACCCCTTTTAATTGCACTGTTTTACAGTATATTGTGTGTTGGTCAATACACCATAAGACATACATATACACTGGAAAATAATAAATAGAAATTCGAAAGAGTGATGTGCAAAACATACACGTGAAAATACACGGGACAGAAAATATTCCGAGATTCCTCCGACTCTAACATCCGCTTTAATATTGGGAAGCACGTCAAAAGCGGAGGTTAGGGTCAGAGGAATCTCGGATTAGATTGAAAAGTACAAATACTTTGAAAAGAAAAAGTCAGCACGACATATCCTGTATCGAAACATACCTTTATAATCTCTCATACGATAGTTGAGCTGAATTTCCCACTATCGACGTCTTGCAGGCCATGCTTCTTTTAAAAATGTTGACACACCGCTATCAGCTGTTGTTCGCAGTCAAAACATGGCGAGTTGACATGGTGAATCGTACGATAATTATTTCGATTAAAACTAATAAGTTTGTGTTTAATATGCAGAGCACAGATTAGCATGCATTACATTAATGCATTTATTTTTCAAGTAAATAATTACAATAAATATATATTCATATTTGAAATTTTTACAAACTCTATATTCTGTGATCCAATCTACATTGTACGTGTTGTTCTATTATTTAACAACTGAAAGATCTGCGACGATTAGGCTAGGCTTAATATTGCGATTTAAATCACACTTTTACCAAATTTTAGAAAAGACTTTCGATCGCTTTTCGCTGTTATAATTGGGATTTGTGTCTTCAATTCCAGCTGCTTTGTTTTTGTTATGATTCGTGTTGACAAAATTTTCCCTTTTTCCAAACGAAGTTTACACATTCAACGTAATTATCAAACGAAATCGTTTCAATAAACACTCAGATTAACTATTTAAAAAACAGAGTTCGGTTTTATGACCTGTACGAATTGTTTTCAGCAGGAGTTACTTTCAGTGTAAATTTTGCACTATTTTCTAAATCTTGACTGCGGAATCAAAATTTCCGGAAAAATCAATATTTAAACCCCGATATCTCAGCAATGCATCGTCCGATTTTAAAACGAATTTCAGTTTTGAATTTAGCTTTGCAAACTCTACAATATGCATAGAAATTTATGTTTTTATATATAGTTTTATGACCAGTACGAATTGTTTTTAGTAGAAGTTACTTTCAGTGTGAATCTTGCACTATTTTCTTAATCTTGACTGAGGAATCAAAATTTCCGGAAAAATCAATTTTTGAACCCAAATATCTCTGATATGCGTGGTCTGATTTTAAAACGGATTTCAGTGTTAGATTCAACTGATTGTGTTCTACAAAACTCGTATACTTTTTTGATTTGATCAAAAAATTCATTTTTCCGAAAAATTTGATTCACTTCCGGTTTCGACCGGAAGTAACGGATTTCCATTTCCAGCCTTATTGCACATGTAAATTGACAAATTCATAACCACGAAAAATTTCAAGCCTCTCTCTTTGAGCGTATTTGAGAAATGCCCCGGACAAAATGACTTATTAAAATTTTTTAAAATGACGTAACGTCAAAACGGAAGTGACGTTGTCATGGAAGCTTTAACATCTTTGAGGGACGCAAACTTGCAATAATCGCTGAAAGTTTCATTGAAATTCGTTGAAGACTCTTTGAGTTATGAAGCCAAAAAGGAGTCAGAAAAAAAAGAAAAAGTATAATAATAATAAAAAGAAACCGAAGAATAACAAAAGGGTCTTCCGTTGGAAACGGAAGACCCTAATAAGAATAATCTTAATCTGCACAATAATATAAAGGTCTTCCGTTGGAAACGGAAGACCTTAATTAACCTTGAACCTTGAGCATGTAAATAATGAAGTGGGAATGATAAGGCGAAGTTTAAGGTTTTTGAAAACAAAAACAAGACATTGCGAATGTTTTTTCTCTCACTTCCATTCATTTACTACAGGTGACATAATCATCAGTCATGGTGGCTTTTACAACCAACCTGGACTAAAATTAAAATAAAAAAAAAAAGATTAAGACTTAGATGTAAATCTCACTCTAACTCTGAAACCGGCGTGTCTACAAATAGAAAGGGCGGGCACCATTATCATAATGATGCAGAATTCTGGTGCGTATGCAAATCGGGTTAAAAAATGAGTTCCAAGATTAGAAATCGGTTTTAATATTAAAAACGCATTGTTCTTAAAAAGAATTACAAACTAATGATTCAATTTGTTTTTACTTTACATTCGGTGTTTGGAGTCCGAGTTATGCACAGAAGGGTAAAGGTTTGCAGCAGTAAATCAATTAAACTTCACGAACATGTACTCTCTAGAATCATGGGAATGTGGAGATTTCTAGTTAAATGCAAACGCCACAACAACATTCAAAAAGATTATCAATACCAGAAAAATAGAAAAATTTAAATCCCCCCCCCCCCCCCCCCACTCCCCAAAACAAAAGAAATCAAAGTATGTAATTATAGCAATTACATGTATTAAGGAAGTAAATATTAAAACTTATTAATATTAAGATGTTCGGAATAATATAGACAGTAATATTGATTCTTGAATATGCAAATAAATGATTCACTCCGAAGTTCTTGGTAGTTCTTTTTATTGTTTTCCTGTATATCGCATTATCCATTGTAATTAACTGTTAGGGTGTTACTTATTCACCTTTTTACACCGGCCCCACGTAATATCTACCAGGATTTCTCGCAAATAATCCCAATTAATGGCGAAATTATACAGTATTAATGTAGACCTGTTAAAAACAGGCAGTGATTTACTATGACAGTTTCAGAATTGATTTCTCTTATGCCACTCAAACCGTTGGTAAATTTTGTACTTTAACCACATCTATACAGATTTATAACTATAGAATTTTTTTATTATGGAATATCAATAATAGAAATGTCCACACATTTATCAAGTTCAAATTATTATAGGTTTCGTGATTAAGCTGTAAAAATATATCATGAGCATTTACTGCACGATCACCAGATGTTCGAATAAAAAAGAAAAACAGGAAATAATGTTATTTAAACGCATTGTATAACAAGTATTCCTTTTAAATGAATGATCGGCAATAATGATATATTGATAGCAAGAAGCAATCAACATGATCAGTTTGATGTAAAATAATAAAATAAGTACTGTATTTTTATAAAATATAGAATATTTTGAATCTGTACATATTATAAACCGTCAACAAATTTAATTTTTAAATAAATTTGGGAAAAGCCGTTCGTAAACTCCTTGTCTAATTTTATGTTTTTAACGTAATTATTAAATGTTAATGTATCTTCTTCTTCTTCAGAATACTGAGTAGAGCTCTTCAAAGAGCATTAACACGTATACAAAGAAAGAGTTGTATTAAAATAATTTAATGCGACTGAAAAACATTAATTGAATGTCATCATAACTTGCTATTGAGGTCGCATTATAACGTAACCTTGTTTATAAATCAAGCCGTCTTCCTAGCTACTATTATGCAACATCAATAGATCGAGATCAGTTCATGGAGCAATCTTCTTACTAGCTGCAGAACTGTAGCTCCACGGAAAATTCGGGTTGACGGACCGTGGAGCTACAGGTCCACCCATATATAAAACTGTATATTTATTGCGCACAAAAAGTTGCGCGCGGTTTTGGACTTATTAACCTAATTAAGATATATATTCTGTGAAAATCTCAATACCAAAAAATTCCTGAGACATTTTACTTAAGATGTCTTTACTTAACTTGCCTCTGAATATCTTTTTAACACTCTCACCTGCCCCGTAAAGTGAAATGGTGTGGTTTGTTTACAGGTAAAAATGGCGACTCTTGATCCCGACGTGAATTTAGCATACTTCAATTTCCGAGGTCGGTTAGGTTGCTAAGGAAAACGTTTGGGACAAGTAAAGAGGCGAATCAGTAGTAAATTTTCTCAGGATTTTTTTGGTATGAAAATATTTACAGAATATGTTCTAAAATTAGCTTAATAAGTCCAAAACCGCGCGCAACTTTTTGTGCGCAATAAATATACAGTTTTATATATGGGTGGACCTGTAGCTCCACGGTCCGTCAACCCGAATTTTCCGTGGAGCTACAGTTCTGCAGCTATCTTCTTACTGAATGAATCTTTCGATCGAAATTCTTACGCGTGAGACAAAATGTGCATTCTTGAATTAACAGGTCGAACTGTATTTTATGTATGTGTGCATCTCTTAAGGTAAATGAATTGAAATAAAACCGAGTAAAATGTTATATAAATACTAAACCAAACTTGAAGTTTTTATAAGAACTACTTATGCAAGCGGAATGTGTGCGCACGTGGAAGCATTTGCCGGATGCCTCATATGGACACAACAGTGATCGGCCGAAGCCGATCACAAAAATACATCAACACCATCAGTTGATTTTATGCATGGCAAGTCAAAATATCTCTCTCTATCTCTCTCTCTCTCTATCTCTCTCTCTCTCTCTCTCTCGTTGCCTTCAAAAAATCAAGACTAATGAAAAGTTGGCACAATACATATTTTACTAACAAAACCAGAAACAGTGAGAGAAATGCAATGACATTTTTAACAACATTTGCAAAAAATGGAAAATTTTAATTACTTTTAAAATTCTCTATCGCATTTTCATTTGCTCTACGATGAAAAGTATGAAAATATACGCCAATAACTATCATGCATGTGCAACATGTCTTCATTATGTCAACGCCTTGGGTTTTGGTTTCAACACAGGATCAGTTTAAGCTATGCAGAATTGTTCACACACTTCCTAATTAATGACATTGTCAATGCATATGAATTTTCATGCCACTAATTCCTTTTTTATTTTGTGGATCAACTGTCATAGTTACACAATAAACTCCTGTTTAAATTTTTGCAAAGTCCAAAAAGTGCCTGCAAACATCATTTTACTATTACTGCAATTTGTCACATAACCTACACAATTGGCGATGTGCAGTGTAGATAAAATTTTATCATCGAATGAACACCAGTTTAAAAGCATTATATAATCATATAATTAGCATGTTCCAAGGGTCAACTTAACCAAAACTGTCTGGGTTTAGCAGAAACCCAGTTTACCAAGCCCCGCTGATTGTTGTCAAGTTGTCAGGTGCGTCAAAACGTTACCTTGCGTGATGTCATCGCTGGCTATATTTAAATCCAGAGAACTCCTTTAATAGCTCTAACATTTTTGGACGTGCTCATCTCAACCTGCGCCAGGTAAGACAACGTTTGAAGTTAATTGTTGCAAAGAGTCTCAAAATTCTTTATAAATCGTCAAATTCACATTTAATTATCAGTCAAAATTTTAACCTGATTAGTTAGTCCAACTGTAAAGTACGAAAATGGTTTGTTTCGGATATGTCAGACTGCGATACACATGTGATTTGTTAAGAAAAAAATATTCATGTCTTCTTTTGATAAATATTTTGTTAATTACATTTAAATTATACACTTAATAACTATAACTGTCAACACATTTCCTAGATCCTTTGTTGTTAGGGACAATGAAGCTTTACGACGTTTTGATCACATATTTCTTGGGGAGCCTGTGGTGGTTGACTGAGGTCAGTTCTTACAGTGTGTTCCGAAACTTATTTCAACCAAAGACTAATACCGGTAAGTTCCGTTTGACAACTAGAATTTGGAACGGTTAAGGTGCACTATAGTATACATTTTAAAAAAAACTGTACATTTGTTGTTATTGTTTTTTGCATTTCATATGAGTTACAGATAAAATTGAATGATTCCGAATTGCACCCATATAATTTCCTCAAGCAAAATCTAGAGATCATTTGTAAAACCAGTTTTTTCTTAATCGATACAAGAGTCTTCGCACGGAAACCCTTTGTAAAGTTTGGTTCTTGCTGATTACGTAACTTGCAGGTTGTGTGTATGAGGGACGTGTGGTTCCGGACGGAGATTCCGTGGCCCTGTCGGGGTCCTGCCAAACACTGAAATGTTACGGAAACAAGTTCCAGAAATCAAACGAAGGTCAGTCTTCCTGCATAAGACAGTTGTCACATTCATACGACACGTTTCAGCATCATGCTCGCTGCACATTAAAAGGGAAGGGGAGGGGGGTTGGTAACATATGCAATAAAGAAATGAACAAAAGGTAACAGTTTAAGTCTGAATAAATGTGTCCTTTTCCTGTAGCTTTTGATTTTTCTATTGTAGGCTGTGCCACAATAACGTCCTCTACATTTCGATGTCTTCCTGGAGAGTCCAATGTTGACCAATCCACGTGTATCAAGTCCACTTGTTTTGTTGACCACCAGGGCTACAGCATGAAACACACTAGGGGTGAGATAAGTTGTTTTTAGAATAAGAAATTAGTTGCAAGTATGTGCGTGAATACCAAGAGAACAAAAGAACAATAAACCAAAACAGAAAATAAAAATTAAAAAAAACCTCATTAGACTGTTCAAGCATACTACTGATGTATCATAGGCAGCTATTTGTTAAAGCTTTCCGTTTTCAGAAATCTTCGTGGTTGCTGTAGTATGTCGCAATGGAAATATGAAACATAAGTAATTTAAATACAAATTATATAACATCAACATTACCGGAAAAGAAAACCCACCATCACCTGTCATATTGTCACATACAGTGTGTAGGTTAAAAATCAGGCTCAGTGTTTTAATTATTATATCATTGACATGTAATTACTGTTATACATCTGGACTTAGCATTTATACAGCGTGCAATAAATCTGCCAGTTAATTCCAGAAAATCTGCAAGATAATGCTAATTTTGAGCCGAAGAAATGATAATAGGTAAAAACTGTGTAGATTTTATTATGAATTCAATTTATGTAGAAGTACTTTTAAGTGATTTTGTAGTTTCAACTAGATTTATTAACCTCATCACCTGTCAAATTTTTTAGGATAAGTATCACGACTAACATTAGTACATGCAGTTGTTGTAAGACAGTGCTTGTACTTAGGATAATAATGTTATTTACACTAGATGACAACAACAACATTATAATCAATATTTTACCTTGAAACCCGTTTTAAAAAAATGTTTAGAAAGGAAAGTTAAAATATGTATTAAATAACTGCATGGGAAATGAAATAAAGAAAAGAATATCTTTAGAAAGACGCAATAATTTGTTTCTGAAACATGAAAGAAATTAGCAACACGATCATGTACTAATCAAACATCTTGATTTTAATTAGAAAAGTTTAATGAGGACGTAAAATAAACACATTAATAACGAAAGTTGACTTTCGTTTTTAATTAAAAATAAAAACCTAATAGGGAGAATTTCAAAGTCATGACCTCAGTTGTCTTAAATTCCCGATCCGTCGATCTGTCAATATGTATGCAAATGACAGAATTATAAATACAACATACATGTAAATATAGATTGACTTCATGCAAACCAGAAATTACGTTTACATAGGACTTAACAAATTTTACGGTAATATTCTGTGGGAAACGAAATCAAAAATTTAACTGGCTCAACAATGCAGTGCGTTACCAATAAAAGTGATACCCACCACTACATTACATTATGTATTTTCCCAGATTATAAAAATAAATCGCTCCTTCTCCTTATAGAGGGACTACTTTTGATCACGTTGACTTTTTGACAATTTCTTTACAACTAACTGAACAACTCACTTAAAAAAGATTCAAGAGAGCGCATTTAAATCATTAAAATTTCTAGTATATCGTATATCAGGTTGTTTTCGCTATGATCTAATTTTCGAAATTACGCAAACTTTGTGACACGCGAAAAAACCCCCACCATGCATACTAGTATACGGTATTAGGGATTTGATCTGGAAAGGGGGTAGGGGTAAAAAAGATAAGGGCAATTTTTCTCAATTGGACTTTCTTACATGCTTACAGGGTGCAAAATCAACGGGAAGTGTGTGTTTCCGTCCGACTTCAAGGATTCTTTTGGACTGCGGTTTCTGTGTCACAGAATGACGTGTACGGCTAAAGGATTCGTCAGATCTCAGCGTAGTAAGTGTTCTATTGTGTGTTTATCATATACCATAGCTTAATAATATTGTAGTTACAGGTAGGCAAAAGAAACAAATCATTCTTCAAAAGTAAATACAAAGCGATATATTTGAGCGAAAATTCTACAAGACATTTTCAGTAAGAATTTCTTTGTTTTGATGGAAAACCTTTCATTTTTTGTTAACATCCATTTGATTTTGTGGGTGGAACAATTGAAAAGTTTATTGCAATAGATATGATGTTTATGTTCTAATTTACAAAAAGAGAAGTCTTTCAGTAAACAACACGTGATTGTAGATTCATGGTTCCGTCTAGACAAGCAATTAATAAGAAGACATAAAAATGAAAGAAATTTAATTAATTAATTAAGCTTTAATTATGTCACTTGACATGTTCTTCACTTCAAAAAACCAAGAAACATGGAATTCATTACCCAAAAGTGTCATCATGAAATATTAATGACCATCATTGCAAAACATTAATAATTTATGACAAATCAAGAGAGCGAGAGTTTATATTGTCATCAAATCACCCGCCTTCTCTTTCCAATGCAAATGCAGACAGTTCCTTAAAGCAATATTATATTCATAAAATCCATTGATTTGTCATTTTGACAATCTTGTATTGTTTATGATACAAGCGTCTTATTTTTATTTTTTTGCAAACATTCAACGATACGCTCTCATAAAGATCTTTTTTGATATTTTTAGAACTTGTGTACTTTTCACGAGCAATCATGTATTTTAAGACAACAACGATTCTTTGTTCAGAAAAATGTCTGTCAAACAGGGCTTCATAAATTTGCCCTGAGACGACAATTTTTTTTACCAAAATTCTCTTTGGAATTGTTTTGTCAGTATGCGGAATTCACCTATCTTAATTTGGACCTATTGTGTCTTGTAGAGTCTCTGTGTTCCAAAGAAGATCTGTGTCGCACAACGCAATGGATTGACGCATTCAAATGTATGGACTGAGGCATAGAAATGTAGATACTACTGCATAGAAATGCAGTGACAGAGACAGAAAAATGTAGGGGGTGAAGCATATAAGTGTAAGGACTGAAGTATATTAATGTAGGGACTGAGGCATAGAAATGTAGGAACTAAAGCATAAACACGTAAAAGCAAAGTTGTTTATGTCTCTCAAAGACCATTGTACAAATATGTAAATGATACAGTAATATTAACCTATCATGTACATATGGGAGAGAGAGAGAGAGAGAGAGAGAGAGAGAGATTTTATTAATTCCTGTGTTTGTTATTTTTTCATTTTTATTTTACACAAGTTTTTTAGTTGTTATGTTTATTTTATAATAACTTGTAAATAAAGGGAACAAATGAGAAAAAATGAGTTTGCTAGTTTTGTATAATGTGCCAAAACGCCTTGACTTCAAACGTGTGGAAATACATGTACATACTGTTGTGAAGAGATAACAATAGAGTACGCGAGACATGGCGAATTAACACAAGAGGCCAATGGGCCACATCGCTCACCTGAGCAACAATAGGCATGATAAAATCAGTTTAATGGAGTCATAATACAAAATATCTGGACAATGTAGTATAATACATGTATAATACATGTAGATCCTGTATAAATAAAAATCAATTTTCCCCCTGGATATTCTTATGGTTATAATCAAGTCCCTTTTCTAACAGGATGATTTTATAGTCATATCACATGTTGGGCATTGCAGTTCTCAAAAAAAAAAAAATCCTAAACAATTGTTTATATATTGAATATAAACCTACATCAAACTCTGAACCCCTTTGTGAGGCCCAAGAATCGCCCAGGGGCCAAAGTCTTAACAATTTTAAAGAATCAGCAATATGTCAAAATGCCTGCTTATAAGTAAAACCATAAGTTATAACATTTCAGTTTTTGTGATTAATTAAAATGTTTTCCTTTGTAAAATTGGATCCCCAATGTAGCCCCACCCTACTCCTCAGGATTTTGATTTTAACGAATTTGAATCTACTTTATCTGAGGTTGCTTTCACTAAAGTAACAGCTTTTCTGGGCCAAAGGTTTTTTAGAAGAAGATTTTTAAAGATTTCTCTCTATATATTCCAACGTAAAACTTCCCCCCCCCCCCATTGTGGCCCCATTCTACCCCCGGGGGATCATAGTTTGAACAAACTTGAATCTATCATATCTGAGGATGCTTCCACACAAGATTCAGCTTTTCTGGCCATTCGGTTTTTGAGAAGAAGATTTTAAAAACTTTTTTCTATATATTCCTATGTAAAAATTCAACCCCCCCCCATATTTGTGGCCCCACCTTATCCCCAGGGATCATGGTTTAAACAAGCTTGAATCTACCCTACCTGAGAATGCTTCCAAACAAGTTTCAGCTTTCCTGGCTGATTGGTTTCTGAGAATAAATTTTTTTAAAGATTTACTGTATATATTCCTATGTAAAATTTGACTCCCCATTGTGGCCCTACCCCCAGGGGTCATGTTTTTCACAACTTTGAATCTACACTACCTGAGGATGCTTCCACATAAGTTTTAGCTTTCCTGGCTAAATGGTTCTTGAGAAGAAGATTTTTGAAAATTTCTCAAAATTTTTCAATAATTCCTAATTATCTCCCCTTGAAAAGAGGCGTGGTACTTAATTCTCACAACAATGAATTCCCTTTGCCTAAGGGTGCTTTGTGCCAAGTTTGGTTGAAATTGGCCCAGCGGTTCTGGAGAAGATGTTGAAAATGTGAAAAGTTTACGGACAGACAGACGGACAGAAGGACGACAGACAAAATGTGATCAGAAAAGCTCACTTGAGCTTTCAGCTCAGGTGAGCTAAAAAACCAGATGTTGGAAGGATCGAAGAAGAGAAAAGGGGGAACTTAGGAACTTAATATAATCTCAACCAATGTGGTAGTGTAAATAGAAAAACCTACAAACATAACCAAAACACAGCACGTTTCCCACTGATAAGAAAAAAGAATACTAGTAAAAACATCGATGTTTTATATGATATATAGGGTTTAATTAGAAGATGTAGTCGTTGATGACCAAGAGATCAAACAATCGGTTTGTTGATATCGATCTTAATTTGGGGGCAAAGATTGTTAAAAAATAGATTTATAAGTTTTCAGTACCATTAAGGATAATTCCAACAGTAAAAAGAAGATTGGACACCAGACCCAAAAAGCCAGCGCTTCCAAATGTAACAGTTCCCCCGTTTACTGTGCCGTTTTCTGCATTGATTGTGCAGCTACAAGCAAAAGCAAAATTATAAACGCACATAATTTTAACCTTTGAAAATTGTATTTCTACAACTTTGTCACCAAGTTTCAGAAATCTAACCAGCATACTTCTTCTTGTTGTCTGACCTTCCGTCCTTTGATGACTTGGTAGCCCTCTTCCGCTCTTTGTCTTTTGAGTCTTTATTTTTATAGCTCTTAGAAAATAACTCTTATAGAATCATATGTGCTGTGTCCTCTGTAAATTCCTCTCTTTACGCTACTAGTTTCGTCCCTTTTCTCCTTTCCCTCTCCGGAAATCTCCATCTTTTCTTCGTCTGATCATTCTATTAATGCTTGTGCTCTTTATTTACAAGTCCCTTCTCTAACTTGTCTTATCCCGTCCTCTGTTTCTCTGATCAGTTCTAAGATCTCTACATTCAAATCTTTAACGACTTTTTTCAAATTACCTCATTCTCCCGGAGACATGATGCCCTTCTGCTTAAAGATGTCCAGCACCTTGACCACATCTTCAATGGCCTGTTCTCTGGGTGTTGTCAGAAAGTCTCTGCAGTTTTGTAGACATTTAGGTCATGCCTCTCCAATAAATACTGTGACAGAGAATTGCAATTCAATTCGAACCCTATCATTTGGCCATAGTATGTGTAAGACTATTCTTTGCAATCACAAAATAAATTGCTGATTGATGCAAACTCGGGAAATCAAAACATGTCACAACACGTTTTATGACAAGCTTAATCATTGAAACTGCATCATAGAGAGTAGAGAAACTCCTAGGAGATGCGGATCAAAGGTCAGTAAACAAACTGTAATAGGACGTCTCCTCAAAGCTCGAGTCCATCCTCAAGCAGCCTTATAAAATAAGTCATGGTTGACAGAAATAACATTATATAGTTATATTTCATATTACATCATATAATTGATACCGCGGCACTGGCAGGATGTGCTATTGTCGGACAAGGTCGTGTGCCCTGGCTGCAGACAGGGATTCTCTGTGTGCGGAGGAAGGGACTTGTGATGGGGTTGTATCCCCTGATGATTCTTTGTGTGACACTGAAGAAATATTGCCATAACAACTGGTTAAATTTGTCGGGTTTGTGGAGGATATTGAGGAGAGGCTAAGGACACTATATATATGCATATCTCTGTTAAAATAGAAAACACAAAGTCCGATAAAATATAGTACCGAGTAGTATGGATATGAACATGTAACGTCGTCGAGCGGTTTAGAACAATAAGAGGGCTGGGTGGTCGTGGCCATTTTGAGGCTATTTACGTATACCTCCTATAGATGAAGAGCTTTGTATAAAATTATAGGAGAATGTTCAAATTGTAGAGCTACATGTAAAAAATTTGAATTTTTTCTTTACGAAATAACACTTTATGGGTCTAAATATATAATATTTAAAAGTTTAAGGCAGGTCTGATGGATATTTTGTTGTTGACCACGCTGAAAAGGGCACAGTAATGCCCTTTCAATAGACGTTATATCGCGAAAAAGGCGTCTTAAAGCGAACAAATACATTTTTCCAAAAGGCTTTAAAGCGAGAAAGAGGCAGAGTAACGCCTTTCCAAAAGAAGTTATAACGTTAAAAAGGACATCCATTGATTCATTTGCAGTATCAAAAGTTGGGTTTGAGATGCAACATTTTTTAAACCGTCGTGTCATGATCCACAGAAAATTCTGCTCTGCCATGCACTTGTAAAAATCCTGAAGTCTCACATCATCTCTAACCTGGACATTGTTATCATGTCCAGGTGGCTCGAACTACCTCAAGACCCGCATTTGTCTTAATACGGATGTTAACAAACAGATATCCGAAGATGGCGAAGCAGTCGCCGCAGGACGTGATGGTTTGGTTTTTTGGCTTTCCTGTATATAAGAGATGCAAGACGAAGGTGTGCTATTATGTCAGTAAACCACTCGAGTCTTATATCCTACTTCAAACATTTTACATATAAAATACATATATAATATACATAATCTGTCTTACCTTAATATATATAAAACAGACGTGGATGCGTGGATACAAGAATCAAAACGGATGTGTATGGTACATTGTATAATAGAGAAATCGGAGCTTAAGAAAGGTGGCCAACGAACATGTATGATGTAATGCTGGGGTGGACCAGGGTCAGCAGTTATGCATAACAAAAAAATTACTAACGGTTCAATTACACATTGAATATTGCTCACGTGAAGCATTGATAGAAAAACAGACAAAGCAAAAATTAAAATGCTTTAGTTATTAAGTTACCGTTGGAAACTTAAATACACTATCGGTATTTCATTGTATGCATTTTTACAGTTTAAAACTCAGTAATGGTCTTACTTTGGTGATATATATCGGCTATATAAAATGAAAACTGCCTTAAAACAAATATTTGTTCTTTTTGTTTTGTTTGTTTCTTTTGGTTTTGTTTTGTTTGTTTGTTTTTTTGGGGTTTTTTTTTTGGGGGGGGGGGTGGGGGGGGTTGGGGGGGGATGGGGGTTGGTTAAAAAAAACCCACAACATACTTGTTTTACTACTAGATTGCTTATATAGTACTGTAATTGGACGTGTTTTAAGGTATCCGACCCACATTAGGACCTACTTTTTCTAACCCTGAATATCTATCATGTATTAAATACTCTGATATTAATTCAAAGCTTTATAGAATAGAAAAAGATTTACCGAGAGAAATTTTCAAAAATATTATTAACTAAGCAGTAATTAATTAATGAAGATTGCATTAAGGTATATGGGGACAAGCACATTTTTTAAAATAAAAACGTAAATTCTAAAAATATCAAAAAATGCTTTGGTGAAAAGATGAATTTAATCCTTAGGAGTACAAAAACTATTGAAAATAAATTTTATACCGTATATATTTTTTTTTAATTGATTTTTATAGATTAAAATCAAAGGTGGGCAACTCTTCAGGAACAGGAAAAGGTCATTTATTAGGACACATTCCACTCCTACATACTGATACTTAAACATGAAAATTATGTCCAAGTATACTGAGTATTAAGCCCATACATATATGTTATGCATCCAGAATCATTGAATCTGAGGCTATTATGGATCGGATACCTTAAGTTCCAAATTAAAAAAATTGTAGCAACCGATACTGTGTTTTCCATCCATATCGGGAATCAACGCACACCGATTTAACAAACTTGTAGTTGAGTACAGTTTATATCATAACTGTTTAATGATTTGTGTTATTGTTCGTGTTATTGTTCTCTGGTACATGTACTCATCTGTTAGAACAACCAACTAGATTGTTTCCAATAAGGTGACGTAAAGGTTCACCGATCGGGGTCTCCCTAGCCTAGTGAGTAGTGTTCACCGATCGGGGTCTCTCTATCCTCCCTAACCTAGTGAATAGTGTTCACCGATCGGGTTGTCCCTAACCTAGTGAGTAGTGCCATCATCCGTGTTATACCACTGGCAATTTAGTCATCTTCTGTACATTAGAGTGGAACCATGCGGGACGTATTCTTCGCCGATCGGCTGTGGAGAGCAGAGCACGTTAGTTGTGTTCACTATTGGGGCGAAATGACCGAAAGACCTGAACAGGTGGGAATTACGGACAAGGATTACGTTAGCTAAATCACCAGAGCGCACTGCATTGTTGAGCGTTTTGGTTTTGGTAAGTAAGATTTGCATAATTTCTAGTCATAGTAAACAAGTCTCATGTTCAATGAAAACGTACGTCTATTGCTTAATAGAAAAGGTCACCTAAGAAACAAAAATAAGTCAGACTAAATACGAGAAGCTATTAAAATAATGGAATTTTTTGGTAATTTTTTTATCTCTTTGAAATTTTAATTCTGAACTATATTTCAATTTCGATATTCTATCGATTGCCTTGTTTAATAAATGTCTAAATGATCGGATATGACAAAAAGGGGGATAATTTACATCATCCGGCACTAGTACAGATGCGATAATATTCAGGAAAGTTTTGAAAAGTTGTACATTTTCATTATGGTTTACAAAGCATTTTTCCCCAAGAATCGGAAATTCCGTTAAAAAAAATACTGTGCAAAGGGTTTATATGAAACCATAATGAAAATAGCTTCTCGTAATTAGTCTGACTCTGCAGAGAAAAGGGGGGTTCCGACCCCAGGACCCCCCTCCCCCGGATCCGCCAATGGCTCTTATGAACTAGAAATGGGGACCGTGATGACCCATAGAAGTGAGATCGGAACAATTGGCCAGTGAGGGTAAATTATAATTCAATTATTGATTTTGTTTTTGCTCAACATCTTCAGCCTCTCTATAATATCAAATGTTGAAAAAAAACCCACCACCAAACTATCGTGGTGTAACTACATATATTTACATTATTTTCATTGATAATTCAAACAAAAATCAGATGAAATATTAATACATCATGTCATCAAAGAAAGATAATACAAACGGCAGGCAAACTCGTGTTCGCTAGATTTTCGACATTTAAACATATACAAAATGTTGCTGTGTTTTGCTTACTAGATGATAAGATTTATCGGTTAATCGGTCGGAACGAGTTGCGATTTACCGATTGGCTATAATTCTATAGCCAATCGCCGTCACATGCAAATTGGGTGAAATTTTTAAGAATTATGATTTTACTAAAAAAAATCAAAAACAAATGGAGAGTTATATATAAAATATTAATTAAAATCATTGACCTTACCGGGGTCAATCCAATGACGTCACAATGCATTGAAGGGTTGTGACGTCACAATTACTAAGCTTGTAATACTCTAGTTTTGTTTACTTGCGCTAGAGAATAAGTTTTTGATATGTTCGGTTTTAGTAAACCTTTCCCTCTCTTTACCAGGTAAGCTGATGCTTACTAATATTTATGATTATTTCTTATTTAAAAGAAAAAAACAGATATAAAATCATAATTCAAATATTGTTTTCAGAGAGAAGATAAGTGACATTGCATGCCAGCTGATGACAGAGCTCGGCCAGACTTGCGGCACTGAAGTTTTAGTAAGCAACCAGTGTCTCGTCTAATTTTTTTTTTTGGGGGGGGGGTTTCAAGTTTCAAATATGAGTATTTAGCTTCATGTGCGAATAAAAAAAAGGGGGGAGGGGTCAGAAGAATAACTTTGTTTTCCGGCAGGGGTGGGGTGGTTCCGAGGCCTATTTTCATATATTTTACTATGTGAATTTAATAAGTTTGAATTTTCCGGGTTACCCCCTCTCCAACTCCCGCTAGATCCGCTTGAGCTTTGCGATTTGCGTATTCTTTGTATGTTTACATTAGCGAAAGTACCGCATGCAACCTTAATCATGCACCAGTTTTAATGAATGATTCGTTCTGTCTTTCCAACGGTTGGTTCCATTTAATGATCTCTGTGTTGTGTAATCTAAGTAAGTCATTAAACAACGCTTTTCAGCGTACATACTGTTATGAACCTGGCGTCCATCCAGAAGATGGGCACACGGTATGGAGGCATCGCTTGGAGGGGTGTGCTGTCTCATGCCTTACAACGAGATAGTGTAATTGCTATAATTGCGCGACAAGGTTTAACCATGTTTGCCTGCAATTAATAGTTGCAGATATATTCTGAATTGTGGCATCATAATTATCATCACGACTTTTAATCTCGTGTAGTCGTATGTATACATGAATATCAGAGTTGTGAACAGGAAACAGAAACCTCACAGAACATATGATCAGATGGGTATGTCAAACTTAGAGAAGGTTGTAAAACAGTCATGTGGCTCTTTCCACACGAGTTTTCAACAAGAAGTGCATGATATTGTTTGCATAAAACATGTACACAGATTTGATAAATGTCAATAAAGTTAAAAACTCGTACTTTTAAAATTTGTTTCTTTGGTTTGAAGATTTATTGTACATGATACACAACAAATTTTATA
>WFKH01011581.1:32103877-32117505 GCA_016163765.1 Magallana hongkongensis | reverse complement strand
AGAGAGAGAGAGAGAGAGAGAGAGAGAGAGAGAGAGAGAGAGAGAGATTTGTTATACGGTAATACATACAGTTAGTCTTACCAACTTATGAAAGGGGTCTGTGTTTCACAAAGGGTTACCAATGTTTATTTCTGATTACTTTAAATGCAATGCTGATCCATAGAGGGAGTCAAGACCTCCATCCTCCATCCATAGAGGAACCGCGCAGCGCATGGAGGATGAGCAAACAAATGTGCCTGATGAAGTTTTGAGTGTGCTGGACAGGAGCTCTCTGAGCTAATGATTCGGACCACAGAAAATAGGTGCATAAGCACCGGTCCTAATTAATAATTAATAATAAATAAATAATTAAGCGTCATTGCTGGAACCACAGACACATGAATTATGGATGCTGCAACCCCCACTCCCTGTCCTGTTTTTTTTTTTTTATTGCGGCCCAATGCGGGGATATATATATTTAACATGTGTCGATTCCCTGTCTATCTCATCCATATTTCAATTGTAATACAATCAGTAAATGAGTTTACATTTTTGGCCTATATACCAATATAATATTGTTGTGAACAGAAAAAAAGAAGACACTGTAATAGTATCCATACTTAACCCATGTGGTTAATAAAGGATGAGACAAACATTACAAAGGTAACAAAATATCTTTATTTCAACAAATAGTTGAAGCATAAACAAAACAAGTACCTGGTATTGTCATGTTGTAAATTTTCAACTCTTTTCAATGCTTTGACAGCATCAAAGCATTTTCGCCAGCCAAGGGTCCGATTCACTTATAATTATCTCCCAAGGAGTAGATGAGAATAAACGAATCGAACCCTTGGCTAGCGAAGATGTTATCAAAGGTACTCAAGACGAAACCGAGACACAATCGCCTGATCGACTGTTTCTGCTGTCTGATTTTTTTTTTCAAATGTTCGAGTTGCTGTTCCTTTTCTGTGAAGATAAATTTACAAAGAATGGTCATAATCAAACAAAAAATATTAAAGAAATCTTTTGCAAAAAACTGTAGCAATACATTGTGTAATTATTATTGAACTTTGTTTCATTCGAAACTACAAATAGTGTTGCTACAATGCAAATGTACAAGTATGTTCATCGATATCAAAAATTTATTACTATATAATAATTTTATATCGCTATCAGTCGTATACGACTTATTATGATACTTGTCCTTTGACTGATAATTCTTCACGACACCCCTCTTTCAAAACACAACAAACCAATTTCACTATACAAAAGCCAATGAGCTCATTTTCGTAGCTAAAAAAAAAATCGCGAATAAACGCGTAACTTTCGCTAAATTACATGAAACTTTCACGAAACAACGCGAATCTTTCGGTATTAAAACACTATTATATTTCGCGAAAACACGCGTAAGTTTCGCGATCAAACGCGTAAGTTTCGCAATTAAACGCGATACTTTCGAGATATAACGCGTTATTTTCGCAAATAAACGTGTAACTTTTGAGAATAAACGAGAAACATTCGCATATAAACGCTTTGCTTCGTAAATAAACGCGCAACTTTTGCACTTTACATACGAAATGGGTAACAATATATAGCGAAGAGTTTTTGATATTCTATTACTTTTTTTTTAATTGGCTTACAATAAACACAAAATTTAAGGTCGCTGGTTTGATTCACGTAATATTGTACAAATGTCCTATGATTACGGCATATAAAAGATAGTTAAATTATTGATATTTTAGCATATTTTCCCAAATTAATGATACTCGAGTACACGTGCACGAGTCGGCGAAAATATCCAAAATAATGCTACTTTGAATTTTTTGGCTTGATATAATTATCTATCTGAAGTTTTATCAAATTTGATTTATGTCAGGTTAAAAAGATAGAAAATTCTATCATTTTGATAGAGTTAACGAATCCAAATACTCAGTATATAAATCAACGGAAAGCGGAAATTATGGCATGTATATTATTCATCGTATTCGTTTTCATTCAATGTTCCTGAAAATGGTTCTTGTTTAAATTAACAATATTCATAATATTGTTTTATATCGATAGTTTCGCGTTCATTCGCGAAGGTTACGCGTTATAATTCGAAACGGTTACACGTTTATTCGCAATTTTCATTACTTAAGAAAATGAGTTCAATGGACTTTCGTATCATTGTGTTTAGTGCACAGAATTAAAAAAAAAAAACTGCAGCAAAATTGTCATTTTGAATATACATGAGCTCACAATATTTGCAGATATTAATTATTATGAGATAAAAATAAGGAAATAATCAAGCAATGAGCTACTAGTAAATATGCTTGTACGTCATAGAATGTCAAAATATTTCAGAATTGATATAAATTCAGTGTTATAAGCAGTAATATAAATCATGTTTATTGTGCTAATAAATGAATCATTAATCAAAAGAAAACATTACTATAATATTGTGGTAAAAATTCATGGCACAAACTTCAATCATTTGTTAGTTGTACAATTGATACGATGAATTATTTAAAATTCTGATGTAAGGTATAAATCATAAAATTTTAACTATTAAATTAGGTAAATAAACATGCAAAGTACGTGTACATATGTATGTATATTATATGAGTTCATCTTACATCTTACATCAGAAATCCCTGAACATTTTTCGATATTGATTCTGCTATGGTCCGGATTTTAAAAAAAAATGTGAAACTGTATACAATTTATTCACTTTTAGAAAATAAAATGAACATAAATAAAGCAATTCAATTCTTGAATGATGCATGTGTAATTAACGATTTCAACATGGATTGAACAATATCAACAAAGCATCGGTTGCGAACAACCATATATAATAGAGGGTACGTAAGAACACATTCTAAATTTTATTATTCTATTAAATAAAATCACAAAAATCACAAATCCAATCAATTGTAAATAATTATCAAATTAACATTCATATAGTTATATCACGTTATATCAATATAAATCCTTTATTTGTCTATCGGGAAATACATGTATTAAATTAAAGTTTTAAAATTCATAGAATTTAATACCATCGATATAACTATTTAAATAGTTGTTGATGATTTTGAATTCTCATAATTTTACAACTCTTTTAACTATAACACGTCCGATTCTCATGTTTTTTTTGTTTTGTTTTTTTGCGACGCCAGTTGCAAACTTCAAGTTTTCAAAGACAAGGCAACGTTGGCGCTTCGAGAAAAACAGTTGCTTCAATTCTTATATCTATCTTACTAAGTATTTTTAGTTTTAATGCGAAGAACGGGTTCTTATTTAATATCATTTTGAATATGGATGGGATGCGCCTCAATATTTTTATTTTTTATTTTTGCTACTTGGTACTTTGGTCTGCGTTTCATAAGACAGTTAAGAAAGTAGTATTGATGATCACTGTGAGTGGTTTGAGTGATAAAAAAAATCAAAAGACCACCATTATTTTATTTATTCTTAATATCATTTGTTCCTACTATATTTACCTGAATAGCATTCTATTTTTACACACAATTACAAAACTGTATATCTTAAAAACCAAGTTATTTTAAAATAGCTGACCAAATGAAAATGGTACTTGTACACTTTTTTCATAAATTTAGTAAACCATGAGGTAGATGTTCATGAAATTTTCAAAAACAGTAAACTTGCATATAATTAAACTTATTATGAAAAGTTAAAATCAGTACCAAATTTTGCTCGTTATATATTCAATATCTTAAGGTGAAATGATATGTTGCAAAAACGACCTTAAAATTAATAAACTGATCAAATTTTCAACACAAACGTTCATTACCGTAGTGTTTATAGTTTTTTATTGTAATGAATTTTTGGTTTGTTTTACTCGCTTACTTTGCGCAAAAAAATTCTCTCTACTTTCATGCACGTAGCATCGTTTTTGAAAAGTGGGGGTGGGGGTCATCCGAAAAAAAATTGAAAAGAAGAAAGAAAAAAAATAAATCACCAATCTGTAAAATCCTAATCCGTGGTGGGGGATGGGAGGGGGGGGGGGTTGCGTAGTATCTACTTAAATTTCAAGGTTTATTTCGTTAATTTCATTTCAATTTGTTTGTGCTCCCAGAAAACTGAAAACGGAGGGGGGGGGGGGGGCCCCCAAAATTCAATTTTTTTAAAAAAAATTTAAAAAAAATTTTTTCTAAAAAAAGAGGGGCCCCCCCCCCCCCCCCCCTCCCCCCGATGCTCATCGCCTGACTTTCAAATGTCATTTTTTAGGAAATTCCCGATGCGTCTATTTTAAAATACTATGACGTAAGTTCAAAATAAAAAAATCGATTCGAGGAGATTCCCCGAGTGTTTGCAGCAGAGCTGAATGCGTAGACAAAAGACGCGCTGAAATTATTCGGGATAACTTCTACAGCAGAATATGGGAGTGAAGTTCAATTACAAGACATATCATTTTACAAGAAGTCGGTTCTGATTGGTTCCTATGGCTGATATCACATTGAAGCTGATCTGGTATCGGCTAGGGGAGAGTTTCGACAAAATGGCGAATGCGGGCCAGGGAATTACGGCTTGGTTGTTTTCAGACTGGGACGATAATTTGTTGGATGTTTTGCTTTTCGGATGGATTGGATGGGCAGTATTAGTCGTTATAATTGTCAATGCAGTGTTGACATTTTTCGGGCCCCTGAAACCCCGTGATAGTTGGGACCAGAGCACCAGAGGGGTTCCAGGGACGATTGTAGTAGACAAAACCGGATCGGAATCCTGTCAGTGGTTGAACTCTGCTTTAAATTGGTTTTATTTACATTATGACAAATTTCCAGAGTTCGTTGACGCCTGGGTGTTGGGTTTGAACGAACAGACAACAAAACTTGGGGTAAGCATGCTAAGTTCATGAATGAAAGAAGGAAAACCCTCTTGCATTTTTCATAGGGACTGTCTCAAAATTCAAAATACATCTGTCAAATACCGGTAGTATTAACACAAATATTAAAAGTATTATGATTTTACAATTCATGTAGGCCTATTGATTTTCTGATATAAATGTTTTCTAGCATCTGCTCGTTAAATTAGAGTTGAGGGTAGGTGTTAATAAATATAATACATGTAACTGTAAACCAATAGGGGTGTAGAATCTGTATAACATTTATATTCTTTATTGTTTAAAGAAAATTGGCAGTTGTAGCCTTCATCCATAGTGTAAGATGAAGGTTATCCCTGCCCACTGCTCCAGAGTCTGAGAAAATATCTAACATAAATTACAACACATCCTGTCAATGCAATCTCTATGTATAAATGCTACAATCTTTGTATTTATGAATACCAGACACGGTTAACATTTAGTTAAAATTTACTGATAAGCATTTGAATTGAATTAATTAATGCTAGTAAATATAAAAATTTAGACTATGCAGTGTATAGCAATAGGCAGACTATTCTTATTTAGATGATTTTGTAAAAATACATACATAAAATACATAGATTTGGTAAAAAAAACTTTTTTAATAATTTTAATTGTAGGTTACCAATCGGTAATTTACCTCTATAATTAGATGTGTAAGATTTGACCTTGTAAAAGAATTGTAGTTTCCAGAAAATATTCGTATTTTCTACTATTGAGTCCAGGGATTTCAGATCGAACATCTATGCATCTTTCTCAAGAGAGAGAGAGAGTGTGTGTGTGTGTCTTTCATTTTTGGAAGCTCCATTCCCCGGTATTTATTTATTGTGTGGCAGCAGGTACATTCCAAACCTGCTGTAGAAAATTAAATCACATTTCATCCTCTCTGACGGAATAATTACACAAAGTTTCCATGGAAACAGTGATGTAGGATGCATTTGTTTGTAATTGTTTTGTTTGAGGGATTTTTAGGGTAAATTTCTCTTATCCCTTTCATGCCAGATTTTTATGACATAAGGCAAGAATAGGTTGATCATCCTGTTAATTAGAGAGGAATTTGTTAATGATTTAGAAGAATGTGTGCATGCAGTATTATTCTTGTGACTTTTGAAGATGTTCAGTTGCAAAGATTACCTTATAATCTTTAAAAATTTTGATGCAATGTTTATATGTGCAATATGTTATTTTTTGTGTTCTAATGTAACCGCAAAATTTGAAAACGCAGAATATAATTTTATACCTTTAAGGGTAAAAAATATAGAGCTGCAGAAAATACCCTTTATACAGTAGCCAGTTTAATGTTTATACTTGTATTAGTCAGAATAGAATAGCTTTATTATCCTGTAAATTAACTTCTGTTTTCTGCAAGCCCATCAACAGTGGCTTAGAGAAGAAAGACTTTTGTTTAAATACACTATAGTGCAATATGCTAGCAAAGATGATCTTAGTGCAGTTACGACATGCATCTGCATGATGAAGATGACCCAAGACATATATATATCTGTAGGATATGAAACAAGGACGTTTCATCTGGTTTTTCTCTATGGTAATGCATGAGAAGATAATGACTATGTTCAGTTCATAAATCAATCCATTGAAAATTATACCTAAAACTCAAACTGCCAGTTATAAAAAACTTCATAAATGGAGATGATACATATAAATATAAAAAAAACCTACTTTGTCAGTTAGAGTAGTGCCTGCAAATTGCATATTTCAATACTGTAGCTGTCTTATCTGTAAGTTTCTACTAGTATATAAATTTGCTAAGTCATCTATCAAATAAATATGTCAAATTTTAATACTTCAAATTTTTACTCTTGTATTGCATGTAGTTTGTCTCAAATTGCCTGTAACAAACAAGTAAATAGACTGATAATGACGACTGATCCTTATTACATGTAAATCATATGATTATAGATATGTATAAAGATCAAATGAATCTGAATAAAAATGATATGCCAAGGACATAAAATATTTATTTTCAATGTACCTGGCCTATTAACAAAAATTTGCAAAAAATCAAAATTGCATAATGAATTATGTATAACACTATAACTAGTATATGAATCAATGATCTTACTGTGAATACTGTAGTGGCTTGATCCAAGCTAACCTTTGATCTGAGATTGACCCCATGTTGTGAGGATATTCATTAATAATGAATTGATAGTACTGTTTGCCTGCTAGTATAAACATCAGTACCAGTAGATTGATTATGATATGTATATAAGTTCCTGATTGTCTGCTCATTAAACATCTGCCAGGGAGATCTTGGCTGTATAAATTGATAGTCAGAGCAAGCTGTACCAAATGCACAACTGTGCAAATTCCATGGGGAGATGGAGAATTCAGAGTGTTTAGATAGATGAGGAGGTGTTTCTTCTATTAAAAGGAACGTGGTTCTGACGCAACCCAAAGGGTATCTGGGTTTTGAGGTTATTTATCTATCAAAGAATTTTGGTTGGAAGCCATGGTTTGAGCCTTTATAATTACATTCATGAATTTATACAATGTATATGGTCTAAATATTGTACACTAGCTCATATTGCATCTTTTATTTTCATGTAGAAACAATATCTCTGCATCTGATTGCTCTTTTAATTTTGAGAAGAGCGATCAATACACCGTAGGATTTTTTTTACAATAATTACTAATGAAAATTATACCTATGGTTTGTACCTAATGGTCTGATCTTGCTGGTAATCAGATAAAATTGAGGCAAAATTACCTTCATATCCATTAGTGAAAACAGAAGAGTTGGTTTGAAGTGGTAAGAGATGAGATAGTGATGGCCTGCTCAGAGGGCCTAACTTGTTTTATCATTAATGGTATCGTATATACCAGTTTTATGTGCAAATCTTTAGCCATTTGCACTTTTTGGCTTGGTCTAATCTTATATCAGTTTCTTTACTACTGCTACCCATTAAAATAGTGCACAGTATTTTAGAGCTGTTGAATTTTTTACTCTGAAAGTCTGCATCAGTATACTGTATTGCAGGCTTTGTTTTTCTGCACTGAAATATTTTGTCAACTCACGTAAGAAAATGATACTATCACCAAAATACAGTAGAATTTAAAGAGACAGTAGCTAACCATTTCAAATTGGCCCTGTTTGAAATTCTCCCACTGACAATGTGGGAGAATGGAGTGAAAATATAAAAAGAGGAATGAAAATTTTACTGTTAATGAAATTTTAACATATTGTTTAACTTGCCAAAACACTTTCAGTACTTTGATTTTCCTTACAGGGACCAGTACAGTTGAGGTTTGAGAGAGTCAAGTCTGGCAGTCTGCCACCTAAGTTCAGTGAGGTGACTTTCCAAGCTGGCCCCGAGGACAAATATGTGAGTATCATTTAGGCTTGTTAAAATAAAGGGTCACAAACTCAGGGGTATGTGCATCTCTGCTGACCACAGCATGTATATATATGCTGTAAGCCTATGTAAATCAGTGGACTCAAATTTGATTGGCATCTCTTAAAGCAACACAAAAGGAGCTAAAATACAATTTGCACTCGATAAAATATGTATACAGTATCTGACAGTGACCAAAGGGAAATTGACTTCCTTAAAATACCACTGTGTAACGCACATGCTTAGATTTAGGAGAAATTGTTGTTAAAAAAAAAAGCCCCAGTATTTTCAATTTTTGGTGTTACATTCTAGATTGAAGTATACAAACTACAATCTATTGAAATACAAAATATCTAGGGCACATAATGGATTATATATTGGATACTCACTGGGACAATGAAAAACAGCAAATCTTGAAAAACTTAAACACTCACAGTATAATATTTGTATTAATGAATAAAAACCACTTGTTTGAAACTTTAAATTTTATTGCCTACCCTAGTAGGCTTTGTAATTTGAAGGTGAGATATTAAACATATAAGCATATCTTTAACCTGTGACCCAAATGATGGATTAAGAATAGTACATGTAATTGATAAGTCATATTTTGGAAATGTTTACATTACATGTATTGAGTCATGATCATGACCATTAATATTAATTCACAATTCCTGTACATGATTATCTATTGTTAAAGTATACATATGCACCTTAAACCTTTTACTTGGCGTCATTAAGATCTATCATTTGAGTACAACTATATCTTAAACCTACATGTACATAATGTATATATAGAATTATTTAAGGTCAGATGATTTTATAACAGATAGCATTTACACGTCATACAAAAAAAAAATGTGCTATATGGAAGAGTCATTGAACAAAACATCTGTGTCATGGATCCAATGGCCAGTGGCTCAGCTTCATCATTAAGCTCTGTCTAATCCCCCAGGAATCCCCTATCTGTCAGCAGATGTGTGACATGTTTTGTAATCTGTACAGATTGTAGAAGCCTTATGCTGTCAATTTTCATGGCTTTTGCCACTCTGACAGACATGATCAGATTTAAATTGCTACTTCTCCACTGTCAAATGAGTTTTTAAGTACAAAAGTAGAAAAAACAGCTTGCTGTTGTTGAAAAGTTATTGAAATGTGTCACAAATTGTAGATTGAAATTGTTTCATCAATTTATAATATTTTGCATAGATTTTGCACAATCTGTCCTTATGTGTTTGTCAGTGAATAAATGCATTTCTATTCTAGTATTTAATGTATATTAAATTTTACTATACAATATAAATAATGTTGATTTTCTATGGTTGTCCGCAAAGAGTTGCTAAAGTTCTCTTTCATACTTAAATGTTGGAGAACCTTCAAGTATTTCATAGAACACACAATGCAATGGTAATATGATTAAAGAAATGACTTAGTCATTGAATCTTCTATAGGACAATCAGAAGGAGTGTTGTCGTATACTGTTATGTGGTCTTGTTTGTAGGTTGTCAAGTGCAAGGTGGACTCCAAAGACCTGTCATTTGCCATTTTCGCTTCCCAGCAGACGTCAGAAGGCGTTAAGCTCACCAACTTGACCACTAGCATCCTCAAGCTGAAAGGCTCGGTGAGTGAAGGGCCAGGGACAAAATTCTATCAATTGTGTTCTGCTGATGTTGTTCTATTAAAATTGCTTTGTCCCTTACATTGTGTATCCTAGCCCACTTCTAAGTAAAGGAGTTCTTTTGATGATTGAAAGTACAATAGTGTTTAACCCCTTAGTAGAAAAAATCCTTTTTTTACATCTGCCTCTCTCTCTCTCTCTCTCTCTCACACACACATACAAAATGATGTAAAGACAAATAAGCAAGTGTACATCACAATCTATCTGGACTTCAAAAGATCAATTTTGTTTTCTTCAAAGAAAAGTTCTCTATCAACACAAACAAGAGGTACCAAGATTTAATTCATACAACAATACAATCCTCAGATCTCATCTTGTTGGCACTGTGTTAGCCTGTGTATCTTATTAACTAACAAAGTGCTCTAAGTAGTACACACACACACGCACACAGACATATATATATATATATATCTACTCCTGTTTTCATAATTACACAGCTTTTGAAATTACATAATTTCTTGAGAGCTTTTCACTTGCTAAAGAAAATAAAGGAAGATAAGGCTTATTTTTTCAGTACAAGATTATTAGACTTGGCTTTGAGCGAATAAATGAACTTGAACAGCCAATTTGAGATTGGCTGTATAATAAATGATGATATACATCCCGACAGGTGTTACGTAATGTATCCCATATAACACCCATTGAATTATGTGCATTTGGCACTCAGCAAATATCTTATTTACTTCCAAGAGATAATTTTTTGTTTACTGCCCTGATTTTTGCATTTTCCTGTAGATAAAATGCATTTTCATTAATAAACCCTCTTGGTCTCCCAGTTTTTCATTATGGCCATTTCTGATAATTTTACATTAAGATAAGAACATGTCAGTTAGACACCTTAAGACTGAAATACACATGTCAATCATAATTATATTGTTTGGTAGTTTAGTTACCATACTAAAATTTAAAATATTGATATACTTGTTTATTATATATAAATTTTTTATAGCTTCGATTGGAATGCTTCAACAGAGGAAACGATATGATGGCTAAGGTCGCGTTTGAAGGTCGTCCTGATGTTCGAATCGTTGGAAAACCTGTGAACCCTTACCAGGTATGCACATAGCTACTAGAGCTGTAAAATGCTTGCAATTCTTCCATCTCAAAATGCAAGGGAAATATATAGCCTTATGGCCGCCCAGTGCTCCCAGCTATTTTGATGTAGGCAAATTCTATCTAATTATAGAACGCCTTATCAGCTGACGGGCTGCGGGAAGGAAATTTTGAGTATTTATTTTTTATGATAGTAGATAGGTACCACACTGCTAGATTACAGAAGTTAAGAGATCTTGAAGACTAAAAGAGTCAGACGTACATCAAGGAAGCCATGTTTTTCTATCAGCTGAAAAATCAGTCTTGAGTAATAGCTCATCAAAAGTCAGGAAATTTTGACTGCTACCCCGCTAAGCCTCGGAGATTATTTAATGTATTCTGCAACAACTTTACTGTTTATAACTGTGTCATTTGACATGTTATATGATTTTTATGTATATGTATTCAACTCACCATTGTACTTGATTGAAATCAAATCCTTACCAAGTACATGTACAAAAACACAAGAGAACATGTTAATTAGTATTAATTCTGACACTAAGAAGAGGTAATGACTATTGATCAGGGTGTATTGTTATTGTATTAAGCACAAAGGAAGGATGAGGTGAGGGGAGTATGTGAGAAATGATGAACTGGCTGGTGATGGCTCACAGCACCTTTCTGACACAAACAGTGGACATTCATTCAGTTGGTTCAAATAATTGTTTTCTCTAGAGGATACAATACCCTTGATAAGTGTGTAGTGCAAAACCAATAAAATATATATATACAAGTACCATAACATTTTTAAAGCAGTACTATACAAAGCATTGGTATCTTTTCCAAGTTATTTTAAAATTCTTATCAGTCTGTTTCATACAACTTCATTTTACCTACAATTCACGCAGTTACTTAATTTTAAGTATTTTCTTAAATTATGTAAATATGATTGATGAGCGATGCTGTACTTCTGAACTACCAAGTCCATTGAGATCCAACAAGCCTACATAGCCCATCCTATTATATTGTACATGTCTATTGAAACCTCGTAAGAATTGCTTAGTAGAGAAAATCAGACTTCCTCTTGTATTATATTGGATTTTGCATGTTTACATGAATTAGAAATTTCTAAAGATTTTTAAAAATTGCAATTTTTTAGTGTTGTTTTTCTGAAGTGATGTCTAAATCCCCCAGATATTATGTCAGACACTAGAATTCTAATCAGTACAAAGCAGGTAACCATTGGAAGAGTTACCATGGTGATGTGTAAAGAATTGATAGCAGCAGGCGTTCTGTGATGAAGATGTCAGATATGTATATCATTTGAATAGATGTGTTTTCTCACAAGCTGAGGAAACTCAATGTTTTTCACATTAGTGGAAAAAAATATGTCTTCCTCCGATTGCCTTGGTGTCTGTTAATTAGCTTACATTAGAATTTGATGCTACAGCCTAATTCAAAGATCAGGCTAAATTAGCTTTCCAAATCCTCGATCTTTCCACAGGGTTTTCAGATTCATTGGTTTAGGTGAAGTAGATCTATTGAAAATGCATTCAACTTGTACAAATAAACTTCAACTTCCCTTAATGTTCACAGGGACATCATGAGTGTTCAGTGAGTTGTGAACTAAGGCAATGTTCATTTGCAGGACATGTACTACAATGTGATGATTCATTCAACAAACTAAATTAAACCTGATTGAGTGCAGACCTTTGAAATGAATCATGTATCAATAAAGATAAATAAAGCTATAGCTGAATAGTCCAAATTAATGGATGTTTTACCAATATTTTTATGAAATATTTTTTCATTGAGATCAACATTAGTTAAATTTATGAATATTGCATCAATAAAAGTTATATGATATTTTTTAAATATGGATGAATAATTAAGGTATCATTAATTTCAAGGTGTTTTTTTTTAACAAATATTTCTGGTGTATCATATCATTTATGCTCTCTATGTACCATAATTACAAGCACACATAAATTAGGAGTTATAAACAATGTATTTAAATTAAACTATCAGCATTATGTAGGTATATACATGTACATATACCCCCTGTAATTTGTAGGACCCCTCGGACCTTGTGGATATTGAAGTGGTGGAGGAGGTCGTCAGGAATGCCATCTGTCTGGCCACCACCGAATTCAACATCACCAAGTGTATAACTGGTCAGTCCCAGAACATCCCCCGAGTGTGTGGTGGGTCCCCAGCCTCCTCCCCCGTCTCTCCCAAGCCCCGCAGTGAGGAAGTATTCAAACCCATTGAAGCCAAGCAGAACCAAAGCACGGTGAGTTCCTTGCAGAGATGATTAAACTCTGCTGTGCTCACCTCAAAGAAATCTTTTTCCAAAGCCTGAAAGGATGGGTTTGTTCGTACTTTAGATCATGTCAATTAATTCATGTTTATGAGATGAATGTAGATGAACTTCTAGAATTCATCCCAGATAATCCTGGAAAAAAGGAAAAGAATGAGCACATGTGCTTTCATTGTTTTTACTTAGCATATGTTAGCCACCATTCATGTTATGAGTTATTATAAAAAGTTATAAACTTCTGTTAAGTAGAATTGAAGAGGCCTAACACTACATTATATACTGGTAATAAAATGTGAAAATGAATAGTTTCAGCATCATTAGTGCTCAGTTGCCAGAAAATGAGTTTAGTACATTTTCAAGCTCTTGTAATTTACATTACATAAATGACTGCTTTTCCTGATGAGTTTT
>WFKH01011581.1:32078006-32098959 GCA_016163765.1 Magallana hongkongensis | reverse complement strand
AATTTGTTGAGCAAGATCTACTATACTTAGTTGTCAAGATATTTTGATTTTGATACTGTAATGCTTATTTGATCAGAGTTGAGGCTATTGTTGCTCAGGTGAGCGATGTGGCCCCTGGGCCTCTTGTTTTCAAACTTCCTTGTTCATTTGTAAATTATTAAGTCTGTGGAAAGGATTCTGATACTTGTCAATTGAACTTCAATATACACTTGCATTATTTGTAAGTCATTTGTTTGCACAACATATCTGATATGTTAAATTTCAGATAATTTCTCATGGCTTAGTGGTCATAGACATTTTGCCAGTAGTAGAAATGGTTGCTGGTTCAAATTCTGCTACAGGTATTTTATCCTCATAGTGAAGCAAACCAGTAAACATTATATCTGCCTTAACGGTTATTCTGTTTATCTACAAAACAACATGTAAGAGAACCTCTTTGATTTACTAGTTTCAGTCTCCAAACTCAAGCTTTGCAACCCCTGCTCCAAGGACAAACAGAACTTCAGAGGAGAAAAGACTGTTGGTCAAGGTCATTAAAGCAAGTGGACTGGCTGCCAAAGGGGCCACTGGTAGGACTAAGCAAAAGAACATTTCAGTGAAACATGTATATCTGAAGCCTGATGGTAAATGTTTGACTTGATGGATGCTAATTTCTCATTTGCTTTGATTTCCCCCAGGCACCATTGACCCAGCCTGTGTTGTGTTCATGGATAATCCTCCCCAGAGCCAGATCACCAGTGTGGTCAAAACTTCCCTCAATCCTTTCTGGGATGAACAGTTTTTGTTGTAAGTAAAAGGTTTATGATACATGTATATGTAATGTCAAAAAGACATGCAAAAAATCAACGGATTGTGATGCCAAGGTATTGTAACCAAGCAGAAAGGCACATGTTAGTTTACTTAATGTATTAAGATGATAAAATAAGGCATTGACCATAAGATACAAATGTAGACTTGATGCTAATTATCAAAAAACATATTATTGCTCTCACTATGATGGGCAAAATGCAGTAAAAATATTCTGAATCGGATGCTGAAAGTCTACTTTTGGATGAAAAATGTGAAAGGAGCAATACATTTATAGAAACAATGAAATAACAAATAAAACTTTCATCAATTCTATCCTAAATTCTAAAGTATGTGATACATGTTTTGAAATATGCATATGCCAGCATCTCATTACCAATTACCAATTTTTTGATGTCCCTTTTTATTAGTGAACTAAGTGGAAATACTAGGGAGCTCAAGTTTGAAGTCATTGACAAAAGCAGACCTACTGGAGGTAATAAATTACACATTTATAATTCAACTCTAGTTATGACAGGTTGTTTTCTTCTTCTTCTTTTGAGAGAGAGAGAGAGAGGAGAGAGAGAGAGAGAGAGGGAGAGAGAGGAAATAGTGGTTTTACTTATATCATAGTGTTACAGATTGCCTTCTGACTTTATCCTATTTCAACTAACATTTGTATATATAGAAAATTTCCTGGGCGAGGCGACTGTGTACTTTGATGACATTAAGAGAAATGCCAGCAGTCGACAGATCATCCCCCTACAGGGTGTTACAGATGATGGCACCATGGCCAGCGGCTCCATCACTGTGGAGGTGAGTCCTGTGTGATGTGGTTTATGTTTTCTTGTGTTGATGAACATGTTCAAAATCAGTTTAAGAAGTATTGGTCTTTAGAACAATTTAGGACTTTAGGACGTTAGCTTATAGTTTGTAACAAGAGACTTTGTATCTTGTTTTGTACGTTAACATGCTCAGCAGTCTATAGCTATTCGCAGATAGTGTACATATGTTATCATGTACATGTAATTAGTGCATAAGTATGAAGCAGTAGGTGGGGTATCATCCATTAAGTCTGAAATGAAATATTGCTTCTGCATTCATTTTCACAAATATTTGAAAGAAACATATCATGGTAATGTTTTCAATTTCTAGCTGTCAAAAAGAGATATATTTTTTTAGTCGTAGAATTTAAAAGGTCTTCTCTTCAAAAGCATAGAATGACATGAAAATTAATGAATGAATAGAGCATTACATTGCTCAGACACAATCACAAAATTTGACATAATTTCATAGGAACAATGTATATGCATTAACAAGCAGCATTTATTATAACCAGATACTGTGGATTTTACAAGCAGTGTTTAAACATAATGCAGTCATCTGCTTTAAAAATTTGAAAATGAAAAAATTTGTGATATTTATTTTGTGAAATTTTTTCAGTTTCGCCACCCTCAGAAATAGATCTTTTCAACCAACCCCTCCCCTTGATGTATATATGTGTGCCATATTTTTCACGTGTGGATTTCTAGACTTTCTAGTTGTGTTTGTTTCCATGGTTTCCAAGTTCGTCATTTTGAGGATATTTGTTACCTTGACAATGGGTTTTAGTTTTGTGAAGGTGAGCTTGTGATTTAAAGGGATTTGGAATGCTCAGTGTTAAAATGTGATTCGTGCATATCTGCAGAGTAGATGCCAATAGTCTAGTTCTTCTGTCCAGTTGTTATAACAAACATTGCCAATACTTCATGATGGATAGTGGCAAGAAATGGCTATTAACTTGGTTGCTTCTGAATTGTACTGTTGACTGGTAGCCATACTTAAAGATGGCTGACTACTGGAAAACAAATCTGAATGTGAAATTCAATTTTACCTTCAGGAAAGAAGCACAGTTTATGTGTTGAGGTTTCTTTTTTATCTCTGTATGTAAAATCCACAGAATCTCTTCTCCATTTATAAATGTACATGTTTGTTTGGCATTTGCTGTTTGTTTGTCCTTATCTCCCCTAAATCTCAGAGAAATAAACTACCTGTGATGAAATTTCACTTGTCTAAAGGTTATTAGCTGTAAAACCTTTCACATTTAGCCAAAAAAGTAATGGTTAGCCAAAAAACTCTAATCAAAATGCTCAAAAGTTGAAATCTGCCAAGTTTTTGATTGGCAAATGTCAAACAAAGAATATATTAAGTGTGGCCTTGTTAAAACTGAAACACTTTAAAGATATTTAACACTGCGAAATAGAAACTTGCTGACGCTTCTTCTGCGCTCTTTTCTGTCTTACACAGGTAGTCGGCCTTCTTTATTTTAGCAAAGCTCGCACATATTCTGTCAGACAAAATCATATCTCATGGGCTAAATCTGTTTGCATCTGCTGAAGTGCCAAATAAAAACGCATCAAAGGTGTATATATATATATATATATCTGGAGGATATCTGGATATGCTGATTTGCAGCTCTGCATTTTAAATGCTTGGAATGCTCAATAGAGATCGTGAATGCAGTCATCATTTAGTGATGAAAAAGGAATGTTACTCTGCATGACAGGAAATAAAAAAAAACCTGCTGATTGTATGAAAAAATGATCATTGGCACTTTGTTTCTGGATGAGTTCTGTAACTAGTCAAGATAAATATGAAATTGATATGTTACATTGATAAAAGATAAAGGCATGGAGAGTTTGTCTCTTTGTTTACTTTTAACTTTAACGTTTAAAACCTGCTTAAGAGTTAGAATCATTAGAGGTCAAGTTTAATATTACAGGTCAAGGTTATACTTATGTTGAATGTCAACTTTCACAAGACTTGTCATTATAATAGGTTTTGATTTGATAAGATTAAATCCTATCCTGAGTTGAGTTATTCTTGTCTGTTGCGTCTTCATAAGTTATATACACTATGTTTTGTTCAATAGCATGTTTTTCCTAGCTCCTTGAAGCTTCTACATGTATAAAGCTATCAAAATTATGATATATGTATCTCTGTTGCACAATCTGCAACATTAATTGTTCTATAAACACACATACATCCTCCACAAACTGAGATCATTGGGTAGATGTCAAAGTTTAAGTTGGAAATTATTATTTTTGTTTACCTTGTCAGAATGAAAATGTTTTAAAAAAATGTCAGTTGATAAACATTTTTGGGTTGTTTTCAAACCATGCAGAAACAAATGTATTAATTTACTATGACTATCTTGACAGAACAGATTGAATGTGGTTCAAATGGTTCAAAAATGCCAGTGCAATAGATTATTGATAACCATTGGAATGATGTGAATAACATATGAGTGTATGCTTTATATGTGTACATATAGTTTTTGGAGTCATTTTGTATGCATATGCTATCTATCTACCACCCACCCAATGATAATTGTCATTGCATGACAAAGCATTGAAATTTCTTGTCTGAATCATAGCAAAATGAGCATTTTTCTTGATTTATTATCATGGAGAGCTTGGAACAATTTCTCTGGCCATGCACTTGATACAAAGATTGCATTCAATGAACAGTATCTTACGATCTACCAAATGGAAAGCACCATTTTTATATTTCATTGGGCCTATAGTTTAATAATAGAAGTTTTTTACTTATGTTTATATCAAAAGTTAATGAGTTTTTTGTTCTGAACAGTTTCTGTTTTTGGACCCTGTTGATACAAATGGCTTAGGCCCAGTGCTGAACCAGCAGAGAAATGTCATGTCTCCAAAGAGAACCATCCAAGTGAACCAGGCTCGGACACCAGGGGGCACTCTGGTTACCACGACAACTATGACAACAGAAAGACCTAGAGATCAGAAGCATGAAGCTCCTGTGGATGGTAGGATAGTCACATGTATTTAAATGATCAAAACTACATTGATAAACACTGCACAGGATAGAATACCGGTATTTTCACTGACTAATACAAACAACATCACAAGATGTCAAGAACCCTCCCAATATTCAGGGAAGCCTACATTGATAAACACTGCACAGGATAGAATACCGGTATTTTTACTGACTAATACAGACAACATCACAAGATGTCAAGAACCCTCCCAATATTCAGGGAAGCCCCTTAACTTTGAATATTGACTTGATGTTCTCTGCTATAGAACATGATGAATATGACTGGATTTCAAAAAAATATATATATTCATTCAAGTTCTTCCAATTTTTTATATTGAACAGTGGATCAAGATTAAGGCTCCTTACCTCAGAAGGATAACAGATGTCAAGGGCAAATGTTCCATTCAATTAAAGTAAATAATCCAATTAGAAACCTTAATTCACTAGAAATTCCTCTTCATGCCCAATCTTCGATCTTTTTACTATTCTCTATGTGAACACAACCTGCACTAGTGTTGACTGATATCTCCTGTGCAGTGTTACATGTGCTAAAATGTGTTTGTGTTTATTTGATCTTCATTTAAGATTGTTAGACTGTATTAAAGTTGTACAAGATGTGTACACATATTGTATATGTGTGATAATACCCTCAAAATGAAAGTTGGAAAGAGGTTCTTACCAAACTAAAGCTAGTGGAAACTGTGATTTTTTGCCCCCTTTTTGACACGTTTTATGACAAAGCATGGTACACAGCTGTAAGATGATCCCAGTAGAAACTGGTGTGTGACATTGTATTAATAATTATATGATATTAAGTGCATCATAAAAATATATGTACTGGTACTAAGTTATGGACAAGATGGCAAATACAAGGAGTTTATCAAATATTTCAATTTAAACTTTTGTTTCAAATAAAGACTTAACTTAGAGCTTTGTTCAAATATTTTTGAGGAAAAAAATCCAAACCATTTTATGCTTTTAAAGATTTTTTTCATCAGCATGTGTGATGTGTGTAGGTGTGAAATTATCTTAAAAGCAGAATGTGTGAAAGCTTTGGATTTCTGCAAAGAATGGTTGAATGTACTATATACTGCTTATAGATAAAGCTGGCAATATTAAATGACAATTATTTTGCATGATGTCGTCCTTTTTTTTCCAGCATCCCCCCATTATATAGAGAAGCAAAATGTTTTTGATTTTGATATGTCGGAAAACACAAGTATAGACACTTTGAACACGACCAACGCCAGTCTGAATCAACAGAATTTGTCTCTCTCATCTTCAGGTAATTTTAAACCATCAGGTACATCTTTTTTGAATATACTAGTACAAGTACTCAAACTGCAATGGTAGATGTGAATTTTCTGCAATATGCTTCTGGGATCTTTTGGAGGGGGCTACAATGGTTTTATTTTGCTGATGACCTGTGCAAGCAAGGAATCAATAACTCATAGGTTTAAGCCGTAGAGTTCGAGTTATCAGGTTTTGGGATAATTGTTCAGTAAATAGGCATATATAATGTTTTATGCATGCATGATTCTGGAATAAACTTGTAGCTAATTTTAAATCATCCGTGATTGTGTCCAGTATGTCAGAATGCAATTTTTGATTATTTTAACAGAAGTGATAGACTGGTGTTATTGAAAAACCTTTGTAGCACTTTTATTTTTACTGTTTCCACTCAATAGGATTCATTGGAAGTAATGAAAGTGAATTAACACTTCCTATTAGTGTGAACAGACATTGTATTTTTTTTTCTTGTTTTTGGTTTATTTGTTTTTGTGACTCCTAATCATGTTTTTGGTCCGTCCATCATTCTTGAAATCTGATCACCAATTTTAAGTTATGCAAAAATTGACCTCTTTCCAACTGCAATTTTCAATATGCCCTCTCTCTCTCTCTATGTGCTGTTGTCAACACTGTGTGTAGCACACTGCCTAATTTTCAGACTATGGACATGGCGATGTTCATGTAAGTACCAGAAGAACGAGGTGTGATAAACATAACTCTGTTTGATGCCTGTTGCACACATACACTTACCTCCCATATGTTCATGCTGTGAACACCCTGCATGGAAAGAGCCCACTGCAGCTATTAAGTCTAAGCCAGCTGAAGTGAAAGCACTCCTTGTTTACTTTCATGAATGATTCACTCAATATGTTAGTTAGCTATTATTTTCCCAAAACTAATAAGAATGCTCCAAGGTTTCTCTGAAGAAATTGAAAATAACTCTTAAACTTCCCAATTTTCTTCCCATTTTTGATGTGGAAAATATTAATTTATTTTGGGGGGAAAGTGGGATTTGATTCAGCTTTTGAAAATGATTTAGAATAAAACCCCAATAGTTTTCTGTATTATCTGAGGTGGGTTTTGGTTTTTTTTTTTAATTTTTAAATATTTGAAAACTTTACGATATTGGATATTTTACATGGTACATATAATAGAATGGAAAACAAATTTGTGGAGTATTACAACCCAAGAGTTAATATGAAAACTTAATAGGAATCCAAATAAGTAATAATATCTTACTGAATGTTTCAAAAAGTCAATCATGCATTGTGCGTGATGTCCATACTAATCTGGATGTGACGTTTTGATAGTATTAGCTTGATTTTTTATGGTTTTTTGGGTTTCGTAAGCATGTGTTTTTCACTGGCCTTGCTTCCTGTGTTTACAGCAGAAGTAGTAACAATGAATGGGGTGGAATCAGTGACTGAAACAGCCATTAGAGAGTTAAAGAACAGAAAGTTCAAATCTAAAACACCATCTAGGACTAGTACACTCATCATTACAGGGGTCAAAAAGGTAAGACAGAGGGGTCAAGGATTAAAGAGGTTAAATCATAAAGGTCAAAGGGTTAATGGTAAATGAGGTTTATAAATTAAGGTAAGAGACTGGGCAATTAAGCTTAGGGGTATAAAAGATTTTAAAAACTACCCATGCAATAAATGCATCGAAAAAATCTAAAATAGACTTTTTTATGGTAAGGTAATAAGATTGGGCATATATGCTTAAAAAAGGGCTCACAGCTTGTATAGTTTAAGCTAAAAATTGTAAGGCATGTGGAAAAGTGAAAAGGCAAAAGAACCAACATAAGCAAAATATAACGAATTTCAAGCATGCTGTAGTGACAATAGGTTTTAATTTTTTAGCTCTGAATGACTGCTTTGTTTATTGTTTACTAAGCAATTATAAATTACAAACAATAAAATGAAATAAATTTTCCAATATTTTGTCATAATTTTTAATGGAAATAATTGCTAATACATGTATTGATTGAAATTAATTGGAAACCTCTGATTATATATACAGTCAAACCTCGTTATCTCGAACTAGATGGGACTGGTTAAAAACTTCGAGATATCCGAGTATTCGAGATATCAAGGGTAAAAAAGCTTAAGTGGTTGGGACTTACAAATTACTTAGACATATCCATTGTATTCGAGATATCGGTGTTCGAGATACCGAAGTTCAACTGTATGTATGATGACATCTTTGCTCTGATTTAGAGCCCTGATGAGGTACAGCAGGAAGTTCCCGTGGTAACGACCCAACCTCCATCACCAGGTCATCAGGATCAAAAAGGTAACATCAAAACACACAAAAAAAAAACAAACCTGGTGTATTGTATTTTCTGTGAAAAGAAGGTCAAATAATTACAGATATAGTTCTGTATGATGTTCCAGAAATATAGATGTTTCATTTGTATTTTACTTCAATTTCAGAGACATTACTTTAGTCTGTAAATGCTTTCATTTTATACTTTCCCCCATCTTTTGCTATACATTTAATTTCTCTACCAATCAGCACACGCTGCTTACAAACCAGCTGTTTTACATGTATTACGAACACTACAAAACATAGATCACCCTCACTACACTAGAGCAGTAGAACACATAAGGAGCAAGGCTTAAGTTGTTTGCTTCCTGCTTTGCAGACCGAAAGAAGGGCATGTCCCTTGCACGACAAATCAAGAAAAGGTTTTCTCGCTCAAAGAAGCGCTCGCACAGTGCTGAAAGGTCGAGCAACTCTTTGAGAGAGGGCTCGAACTATCTGCAGCCACCTGACTCTGGCCACGGGAAACCACAATCCAAAGGTTCATCTGCATCCGTGTTTTGTAGTTCAGCCATTGTTGTTTGTGATTCAGTAGACATTCATCAGAGTCCCATGTTTATACACGTACATGTAGTTGGGTGTTGATTTTCTGTTTTCGGCTCTTTTTTTTTGGCTCTTTTATTTTTTGCTTGCAAAATCATTCATGGTATAGTGTAATTTTGATTACAGGAAGTTAATTTGATTTATTAAATTCATATGATAGGTGTTGTTAAAGTCCGTTTTTTTCTCCATCGACATATAACAAGCATGCATGCTTATGTTAATAATTGTCGGTGTATGTATACCCCTTTGCACTCCGGTAGAAATACATGTACTAAAATGATTATAGGAAATGAAATATATCCATCAAGATATATTGTAAAAATGGTCAATTGTGAGCATTGATTTAAATGTGAAAGGTTATAGGTTAGCAAGATTTATCTGGAAGGTTCGATGAATTACAATGTAGCACAAAGGACATTTCCAATATTTCTTGCAACATTCAATTTGATCAGACATAGATGTATTGCAGTTATTGCAGTTACATGTATTAGTTTAACTGAAACTTAAACAAATACTGGCTCAATATCTGTTATATCAGTTTCATTTTTTAAAGTATAGTCATGATTCATAGAAAAATCATGAACCCAGCGTAGATTTATACATGTATATTTGAAGGTTAAAGATGGGTTTATTCCTTCAATGTATTGGATGTTTTTGTTGATTTAACAGAATTATCATTCAAT
This sequence comes from Magallana hongkongensis, assembly GCA_016163765.1. Lineage (NCBI taxonomy): Eukaryota > Metazoa > Mollusca > Bivalvia > Ostreida > Ostreidae > Magallana > Magallana hongkongensis. Next base: position 32,089,504 of record WFKH01011581.1, on the reverse strand, counting down.
ATGAGGCTCTTCCCCATTAAATAAGCATGATGCTGAGTATTTTGGCTTTCTGTGCTATAGCAGCTACTAAAAAAATTGCAATTGAGAATTCTTTTTCAAGGAAGTTATTTTGAAACATAAAAACCATTGCCCTTGAGAGGTTCATGTAATATATCTAAATAAAGCAGAAGGAAAAAACCCCCTAAAATAATCATCTATCAACACTTCAAACAAGTGTTAATATACCTATTGTTTTAATGAAATATCAGACCTGGAGTTTAATGCAGGTATTACTTCTAAATTTGGACCTTGAGAACAAAAGTTTAATACCATGTATGCGCATCATGCCATAGAAATAGGAGCAATACAAATAGAGTGTGAATCATTTACACTCATAGTGAGATTCTATTGTAAGAAACACAACTCCTTCTGCTTTAGCTATCATACCCTCTGCTCATTTATTGAAACTTTTTTCCTCATATTTGTTTTATGAAGTTTTTCAAGTGAACACATTTTTCGCTATTGAAGTTTTTTTGAAAAGTCAAGATAAATATATGTTCTTTAAGGTCTACTTTAAAAAATTAATAATAAAATTGGCTATCTACATCTGCGTGCTCTAGTAAGAATTTATGTTTATAACCTGTTCTGTGGTGATTATACAGATGACATAGAATTGGTGAGAGGGAAGGCTGAGCCACCAGGAACACCCAATCTGAAGAAATCTCGCTCCCTGGGAGGAAGCCTCAAGAAGCTGTTCCGGAGGGGCAGGAAGCAGGACAGATCCCAGGGCGAGACTTCCAGGGAGAGCTCATTCTCGAGATCCTCAACTCGCAACGTCTCGCAAGGGCCTTCCAGGGATGGTTCACTTAGTAGAAACGCTGACCCTAAGGATATGCAATATCAACAGACATTAATCTCATAGCATTATGTCATTGTCAATTAGAGAGAAATTTTAATATTTATTTTCTTAAAAAGTGATTATTTATGTTAATAGATTGAATCTTTCATGGAGCTGTAGCTAGAAAGCTAGTATTTTTACACATTTTGCCTCAACTAACTTTTAATTTGTGATTAAAAAGTGAGACAAAAAATATTTTATCTCGCCTCATAACAAGAGCTATTTCATGGTGTGATAGTTTATTCTCATTTCCTATGAGCAGGAAAAGATAAATGAAATTTAATTAGAAAAAAAAATATGTGTTCAAATGATAGTTCCATAGCAAATTGATGTAAATAAATGTACAGGCAATGCAAAAAACATTTACATGTATATATTAATTGTATGATGTGATGGATAGATATGAATTTTGAGCTATTTCATTCAACTGAGCATTCATTCACATAAATGTTTTGCCTATGATGTTAGTGCATTATAAAAATCAACAACAAGCCAAGGTCTTCCTTTGGTTAGATTTTTTAACTGGTTCAGCTTACTGTGGACATGTAGCATACTTTGTCCCTTTTAAGGTGGTATGGGACACCTCCATATTGTGATGTACTTCCTATCAAAATGTAAAATAAAATCAAGTATAATTTTATAATATTTTTCTTTCGCAAAATTGTGACATAACAGCATAGCACAATGGGTTAGAACATTGATTACAAATCTGTAATTCATGAGTTCGAATCCTGCTGGGGCTCTTAGATTTGTTACCTTTTGAAAAAATTTTAAAACATATTTTTTGGGCAAATATAGTAAAATTTCAAAATTCTAAACCAGTGAAAGTATTTTAATTATAACGAACTTTTATCCACATTAACATCAACAGGTGTCCCATACCACCTTAAACTATTTTTTTTTTCCTATTCAATGAATGGCTTCAAATTTTAAATTTAAAAAAAATGTAAAGATAGCATATTTGGACACTTTTTAGTACATTTTTACCACACCATTTAGCTTTCATAATCTATGTACAGATGAGATATGAAAAAAAAGAACAGAGAAAAAAAAATATCAGTTTTCACATTTACTTGATCCCTTTGTCACCTCAAAATGAGACCATGAGACACTTATTAAATTAATTCCTGGGAACCTATTTTGTTTGTTTTTGTACATAATTGGGCTGTTTATGCATAATAACGTGTATATATATGTATTATACCTTGTTTTTATTTTGTTGGTTGCATCCTATTGTGATATCCCCATCCGTTACCTCTGGTACTTCTTTATTTGTTTTGAGCTTTAATTTGCTGTAAGATAGCTTCCCGTTTTTTCCATTCCTGTTTCTGTTTCATTTATTTAATTTTTTTAATAAGAAAGTGTTTTATCATTTAGAAAATTGTAAAGAGCACTAAAATTTGATTGCATGAGCCTCTTCTGATGTTACCTTAATACATATTGTTATCAAATTGAATGGAAAGATTGTTTTCTTATAGAGAAGAAAATATGATACAGATTGTCAATTTGCTTGTGACAAACTAAGTTTTTTAAATGTCTTTAATTCTTAATGTCTGTAGTAGCGCATTTATTAACATAAATGATCTCTTTTGGTTTTTTAAAAGGTTGTTTATAAGTTGCTGTTGTGATCAGTAGAGTATATCCTGTGTACCTTGTTCACATTCTATTGGGAAATCCAGATAACATTGAAATTATAAAGAGGTGGTGACCAATTCTATCTTCTTTAACAAAGAGCTGTAGTTTTATGTAAAATATATTCAGATGCACGTTATATAAAGGAAGAGGGAATGAGATTTATAATATTACAGAGTTCTTAATTTATCTGTAATAAACAGTATTTTGATTACAATCTAGTCCATTTTAAGTTATAATACATTGTTGTGATGTGAAAAGTATACAGGGTTGTGTGTACATGTTTTTTAACATTTTTTTTTTTTTGCATTTCAGGACTTGCAACTAAATATTTCTTGCTTTATCCTGATATTTCAGTCACTGGGAAATTGCTGAATGAAAATCATCAGATTTATTATTCTCCATTTGATTTATGTTTTTAAAAATGTTCTGGTTCAAGTTGTAAATACAAGGATAAAAAATATAATATAGCCCTTCTCTGCTGTTTGAATTTTAGTTTGTCAGATTGTCTTGCCACTGCATGTGTAGAGGAGCTGATCTTTGTATGTGAGTGTGTGTAGGACCAAAGATAGGCGAATAAAGATGCTATGTACTGTAACCAGAGTCTTGTTATTCTGAATAGAAATGTATTAACATCTACCGAGTAATTTCTTAAGAAAACCTATTTTGATTCATAGCTCTACAGAAACTGACAGGGCTGAAATCTACACGATCCAGTTCTAACCAGTTTATCGATGGTATAAACCTTCAGTAACCTATGAAACACCACGGACTGCACGAAATGATGATGATGTCAGACTCTAATTCCCATATAAGACGATTTGGCTTTTTCTTTTATCTAACGTACTGATTGACAATAATTTAGTTACTTTTACTTATTTTTTACGATCAGATAATTATTTTGATAAAAGAAAGATGTAAATATAAAGAATAAAATGCTTTCTTTGATGGTTCATGCGGGTTATGAAGGTAGCGATCATTGCAGAAAAAAATTAACATAACCCGCTAACGCTACCTTTATATCCCGCATAAGTCACGAAAGAAAGCATTTTATTGTTTATTAAGTAACAGAAAGGGTTGAGATGCATGGTAATTACCAACTTTGAAATTTTTCATGGAGTGGATGGATCTTTATCAAACTTCTTGGACGTTATCCTTTCACTTTTTGATTTGGTTATGGATACCCGGTATGATAGGAATAATTACAAATTCAGACTCCATGCTGAAATAATTATTTCTTTTAAAAGTTATTTTCTTCAGGAAGTAAAGTGTTTCATTTGCAGTTCTCTGCCCCACGTAAGACCAAACTATTTTAATGACTTTAAACTTGTTTGCGTCAATAACTGCTAATTAACATTTTTTACGAAATTTATTTCTTAGTTAAAAAAAATCGGCCTTCCAACGATATTTTAATTTTAAAAAATTGGTATATGTGAGATATTTTTTTTTTTTGGAGGGGGGGGGGTGGGTGTGCAGGTTTGTTCATTGTCCTGTGATTTTATAAAATACCTTTTGGAATTGATAAGTGAATGAATCAAGTTTATGATAAAATGAAGTAAACTGAACACTTTTATGTTTTTATTTTTAGCAACCTCCGTCTCCTACCAATAGGAATGGTTACAAATGACCAGTTTTTAGTAGTCGGTGTAGTTACTGGTGATGGTGACGTTTTTAAGTCAACTGTTGATTTATATGACGTTGATTTCACAGGTGTTGTGCTTAATGTTGTTGTTCTTGCTGTCGTCGATTTTAAAGTTGTTCCAGTTGTTGATTTAGTCGTTGATTCTGTAGCTGGTTTTGTTGTCATGGGTAAAGGTTGTGTCGCTCTGGAACTCGACATTGCTACAGCAGACGATGACTGGCTTCCGGTCTGGGCCTGGTGATCTTTGAGTAGAGAGGGAATAAGATTAGAAGTACATCAGTGCAGAAAGTTTAATAATACATAATCAGTATGCGATTTTTTTTCATTGAACAGAAATCAACTCTTTTCGGATGCTCAAGGTTTTTGTTATACATACGCTTAAACGTTAGTCATTTACATGTGAGTATAATGTTATGTTATTTGATATTCTACAAGTATAATATGCTCTCCATGTCCATGCCAAGTCTATATACATGGATTTTTATTCGTGTTCTTTTCATAAGGATGTAATACATGTGTATTTTGAATTAAATAGAGAAAATGAAATAATACTTCGGATAGCCTGTTGTATAGTTTCGCTGACACAGTCATTAGTTCTGCAGCAGCGAGTCGAGCTTCCAAAATGAAGGAATTCGTTTTGCTGTGAATTTCTGCATTCCAGATCCTAAAGATATACATAAGTGGCAAACCTAAGTTCGTTCTATATGAAGCTGACCCACACAGAGACGTTCTCTATCATAACCTTTTATGTACAATTCTTTAATCAAAATTCCTCACTCGTGTAATCGTACAGTTACTTTTTATGAAATTAATACTCTTACCCCCATTCCACCAATTTACACACACTCAATTAAGCGCAAATAAGGGTCCTTTCATTTACTGGATCTTATCCTTAAATGCACATTTTCAATAAGAAATCTTCACGGTAGTTGTTAAACTTACCATGGTGCATTTGGACTCTAACTTTCCATCTCTGTATCGTATCATACATGTGTTGACACACTCGGTTGCAAATGACTTGCATCGAAACGTCAGATAATCTTCACAAGTAAAACAGGAGATGGAGGAAGGCACTGAATTGGTCACGTGATATGGTGACGTTGACGGCGTCAAGAAATGTGGTGTATTTATCGTTGGTGGCGTCACGTGATGTGGTGTCCTTATCGTCGGCGACGTCAATGTTGCTAGAATAGGTCCTTGTAAACAATAATCGGAAATAAGAGTATTGAAAGAATATTTTTTGAACCAATTAAATTCATTTATTTTTTTGCGTGCCGCACAATTCACAAATACTGTACCATGACTGTGAGTTTTACAAAAACAAGCGCATTGGACCTCCGCCCAACTTCTGTATACAACGCAAATGATTGGATCATATGTGTAGCACATGGACACTTTGTCCCTGCATGTGCCAGGATCTAAACAGAAAACAGAACACTGGACAATTTTCGTTTCCTCATAATATTAAACTGTTTCCTCCCTGTATGCTATATGAATAAGTTCAATTTACAGACAATATAAATCTAAAGTATATTTTACTATTTATATAATTCATATAAATTCTAAATTATTAATAGAAGAAATAGCCTTTACCTGAAAAGTGCTGCTTCGTTGAATGAAACACAACACAGAGAACCCATATAAAAATATTAATATTCATAGCAACGGGTCACAAAAACGCAAACCAATACAGCGCTTTCCAATAGTTTGGACACTTTCCAGACCACTTCCAGGGAATAGTCCCACGCTGTGTAATAGATGATAACGGTAGCAGTCATCCCCTCGTGTCCAGTCGGTGTATACACAGAGTTATCATGCTTACTGCTGTCTATAAGTACTATAACCGTAGTGCAATCAGAATCGTGGTTATACTAGTACTTCGCAATGGATATACGTGTACATGTGTATACATGTAATAAGAAAAAATCGTTTTCACAAAATGAGAGGCTAGGCCACCAAGGTTTGTTATTTTGAATTAAGAAGAGATCTATAAGACACGATTTAAGCTCATAATTTTTAAATGCTATTTTTCCATTTTTAATGTCTAGAATGGTTATTGCTTCGTCAAAAAAATTGAAGGTCAAATATTGAGTTACAAGCAAGATACAGAGCTTAAAAATTTTTGTTTTGAGTCCGAGTCTTATTGTTTACGTATGTGTTTTATTGGTATAAAGTTCAATCAAATGTTGCTTTCTTTTGTTGATAATATTATTTATGAACACATTGAATTAGTTTATTATTTTCATTTTGTCAAAGAAATGGTAATTTTTTTACGTTACATTATTTGTAAACAAATAAAAAACTCGAGCTTTGTTTACATACCAATGAATCTAACCTCTGTATCTCCCTTTTAACTTGACTTTTAACATTCAAATTTTGGTCAATTATTAAAGGGACTTGGAAACGATTTGAGTTCAAAATTTTATTGTTTGTTTTTTTTATGTATAAACTGGTTTACTTGTGCAGTTTGAATGATTGACCAAAATTTGAATGTTTGAAGTCAAGTCATAAGAGAGATACAGAGGTAAGAATTCATTGTTATGTAAACAAAGCTCGAGTCTTATATTTGTTTACAAATAATGATAAGTAATGAATTACTATTTATTTGACAAAATGACTCGTGGCAAACAAGATAAACTGATTCAATGTGTTCATAAATAATATTAACAACAGAAAAAAGCAATATTAGATTGAAACTTATACCAGTACAACACATATGTAAACAATAACAAGACTCGGGCTTTGTTTACATAACAAAGAATTTCAAACTCTGTATCTTGGTTATAACTCAACATTTGACTTTCAAGTTTTGACAAAGCATTAAATATACCCATATTAACCATTCTAAACAATAAAAATGGAAAAATAAAATTTAAAATTTTAAGCTCAAATCGTGTCCAAGTCCCTTTAAAAAAGCAGAAGTAAACCTTTTATACAATTAAAAAAAATAAAATTTTGATTTCAAAATATGTCTAGGTCCTTTTAAATTGTAAATTGGAGTTTACGAATGCTAGTCTAAGTTATCTTTCTGTAAAATTTGAACGTTAACATTTATATTTTGCTGATAAATAAAGATTCACAACTGTAAATTGCAAGTTACATTCGTTAACTACACTTTAAGAGTTGTTAACCATAGTTTCACAAATCGTGAAACTATATTTATCAGGTAAACTATGTTTCGTTAATTTAGAGTTGTTAACCGTAGTTTACAAATCGTGAAACCGTATTTATTTCAGTGTTAATAATAGTTTACATTTCTGAAACCTAGATCATGGCTTACATGTGTGAAATATAGATTAACGTCGTTAACTATAGTTCACGGTCCGTAAACTATAGTTTACTGTCGGTGAAACTATGTTTAGCTTTTGTGAATTTGGCGTGCCATATTTATGAATGAAATTAACTGATTAACTTTTTAAAAAATCCATATCGGCAACAACAACAAAAATTTTAAACGTAAGCCCTTATCTAAAACAACACAGAAATTTTATACACTTAACAAAACTTTTAAGTGTTCACTCTGATAAATAGAATAATTTGAAAATTACGAAATAAAATAATGTGAAATTTTCAACATTTCGTAACAGATACGTCTTTTCGTCAATAGCGCAGATAAAATAAGGCAACAACCATCGAAATCAATTACCCGTGACGAAACGTTAAAACATCAAATTGGCATTTCTCTGCGCATGCTAAATGTGATTGACAATTTTTTGTGATTAATACTAGTTAAAAAGAAAACCACTTAACATTACCTAAATGATCATTCAGAAAACAGCCAGAGCCGTTGAAATTTTGGTGTCTGCATTGTTTCTACGACAAATTGTACTCACTTTAAATTTGCTGTTTATTTTGACCTCGAATTTTTTTTAAATATTAAGGAATCCGAAGGAAACGTTATTTTGATGTAATTTTTTCTTTTCCACAAGTGTAACGTCATTTCAATCGGCAACTTAAAACAATCCAAAAGCTCTGAGCGCAATTTAACCAAACCGGATTTGTTTGTGATATTAAGGAAAGGTCAAGGTCTCGGGTCGCAACCTGAGGTCAAAGTCAATGCATCGTTCTTAACTATTTGAAATTTAAGTAGAAATCAGTCACCAAGTCGACAAGACAAATAAATGTGCAGATATCATATAGTAAATACATTATACTAGCTGAAGTTTTGTTGAGTGTATATATCATCCAAGTTTATTTGTGATAGTGATCCAGATTTTGGTGTTTGTTGGTTGAGTAACCGATCCATGATCTGTTTTGACTGAAGTTGAACCTGAAAAATATAATAATTGTTTAAATTCTTCTGTATTTTCTGGTTCTTTAGTTATGATGCTTTCACTTTTAAATAAACTTTTTTTAAGAGAATCAAAATAGATTACTCAAGTGATGAGTCCTACCCTGGTCAAATTTACAGAAGCAGGGACATTGTTTCTCGGCCCAAGATCTGTAGAGGGTACAAATTTCAGCACCGTAGCTCGCGCATCTTGAGATTCTGTCCCTACAGGCTGAAAAATACATGGATTTTGTTCACGTATCAGTCCGGTGATTTGACCTCGAACTTGTAAAATTCAATCAATCAAACATACTGCGTTTGTTAATTATACCCCGGTTTCTCCCAGAAATTTCATAAAACTTTACTAAGGCTTGTTGTTCAAAGGCAACAAAAGCAACATTAAGTGTGTTGCTTTAATCAACAAGATGCGGGTATATTGTCTTATACTAATAAATACAGTTAATGATAATAATTTGTCGTAAAATTTGAATTAGGGTAATATTGCTTGCAGAAATTGTCAGAATATTAATTGTCATCAAATTTCTTTTTCCCCCTTGGATCCCAACAATTCTCTGTGTGCGAGTGTTATTATTAATTTGTGTATATACATGTACACTGGCGGATTTAGAGAGGGCCCGCACCCCCCCCCCCTTTTGTGATCAAAATAATTTAAAAAATTAATAGTACTACAGTAAATCAGTTTTTGTTGTTATTCATAGATCTTATGATATGTCAAGTACAGCTAGAATAGCTCAAAAAAGTGTTTTAAAAACCCCTAAAACCTAGGACCGTCCGGGGACTTCGCACCCTGAGCCCCACCAGGGATTTGCCCTGGACCCACAGGGGGTCTCAAGGCGGCCCCCAAACCCCCGGCCTTTGCCCTCCCCCCTTTCAACAAATCCTGGATCCGCCACTGATGAAGTACATGAAGAAACTTTCCCTTGTTACGGGAACAGGCCATATAACATTGCAACCTAATATACGTTCTATAACTGTTTGAAATAGTTAAAATTGTGTCGTCTTTCGCAATTTTGATGCTTATTAACGGACTATCGGGAACATTGGCTGTTGTGTTTCATTCATTGGAACCTTTACCTGGGTTTGTTGTAAATGGAGTCGGCCTTGTTGTGGAGATCAGTGGTGGTGCAAAAACAGTTGTCGTCGTCGGTGCACCAGTCGATGATGGCGGGACCACCATTGTTGTATTTGTTGTATGCGTAGAAGTATCTAAAATTCAATCAATCAAAAAACTTATGATAGCATAGCTATCACAAGACAAATAATATACATGTATGATACATGCACTTCTACCATGTAGATGCATAAGATATGTAATTTATTTTTGATGAATATTTATAATTGACATAGAATATTATGCACACTTACTTGGACAAAATAATTCCAGCGGTTCAAAAGTATCCTTCGTATATGTATTTTTAAGGTCTGTAATGCTTTGTGCGTTGTTAGTTAATCTATCAGTCATATTGTTTGTAAAAAGAATAAGAACAATTTTGACGCCATTTCCCAAAAGTATTTCTGCTGGTTCAGATGCATTTTCTGGATGGAATATCCCATCTGTCATCACTATTAGCACATTATCAACATCCGGGCGATCGCCGCCATCTTTAGTGAAACTGATGTTGGTGACAAAATTAAAACCATTCTCTAAACGTGTGAATTTTCCACTCTGTGTTATATTTTTTATTGCGAGAATTGCATCTACATTCGATGAATACTGATTTAAGTTAAATTCTAGTCTGGCTTTGCTTGAAAAGCTAACGGCGCCAAAGTGAGTGTTTTTATTGTACAAGCTAGATGTTTGCACGATTTCTTCCATAAATTCTAATTGATCTCGAAAAGAGTCGTTGGTTTCACTTCCGCTGCCATCAATTAGAAAAACGACATCCAGGGGTCTGCATTCTAAAGAAAATGCAAATTGATAAAATATGAACACCCTCATCCAACCTTTAAAAGACCTTGGAATGCTTCTGTTCAGTCCTTGGCAATGAAGTATTTGAGATGAAATACAAAAAGTCAATTAAAATTTATATCAAGTCTGAAATTTTTAATCAAACAAAAATTAAACTTATATAATTTGATACTAAAACCCACAGTCTTACACGCTTGACAACTTAACTGAACTCTTGAAATTACAAGATATATGGACAATTTGTGTCTTATCTATAAGTCAATGATAAAAAATTTGTGTCCTTAAACTATATATCGTTAAGTGACCATGTAACTTCTGGTCACATTGGAACTAGCTTTTTAACGGTTATTTGTACACATTCTTAATACTTGGTTATAACTTCTTTTATTGCATTTGTAGTAAAAGATTGAATATTAAAAAATATTATACCGCATAACTGTGTGAACGTATACTGTGATTCATAGGATTAAAAAATAAATGCATTTTTTTTTAGCCAAAAATGAGAGCTAAATCGTTCAACGTACCTGATGTGAGATTGTGTGAGCCTTCCACCGACAGAAATAGGGGTGTAAGGGAGAGAAAAAAATGGGGTCCAAAAATAAACATGTTATAAAGCAACGGGAAATACATCGAGGTCAAATGGGATTCTCGATCTTGATAGCAGGTATTCTATACCGGCGATAAGAAATATCTATGAAATAAATACACATGTCCATATGCGTATAATTTTAATAAACTAAACAATAAAATGTGATTCATGAGGTTATGAAGGTAGCAAACATATAGCACATCAATCAAGAAGCCAAGAAATCAAACAGATATTTATGTTCCTCTTGTGATCTGTTTCTGCGACAGAATATGTTTCTCAAAATGTACATTCGCCAGTGCCAAAAGATGTCTACGAGTAACTAAAATTAAGTGATTTGATTTTAGATATTCGCTGTTATATTAGCATAGTAAAGATCAACTATGTATTAGTTAAGCATATACAGCAGCTGCTGTTTGTAGTAATTGCACTGACAGATGATGTTTGACAGGAAATTAAGAAGGATTCATTAAAGTTTTATCCAATGTTCCTATTGGAGAACGCCGAGCAAACCATTAGCACACTCGGTGTCGTCTGATTGAAATTGTAATTTCCGCAAAA